>CM022303.1:79422319-79879306 GCA_011799875.1 Thinopyrum elongatum
TTTCTTTTGCCCAATATCTCTTATTCTTAAGCTAACATTATGTTTGTTGATTGATGTTTTCTCTAGCTATGGTTTTGTATGAGAGAGATGCATTGGAATAAACCCGTACACGAGGGGGAGGAGAGTGACCTCGCGTGGTTGTTGTGGTAATATTTGTCATTGTTAGCCAGTCATGTGGTTGTCCAAACCCTGGTCGTGAGGTAGGTTTCATGCTCGGGGTGATATCCCTTGCGGATCCGGGTGGATGACCGTATAGAGCATCGAAGCCTATCTATTGGCTATTGGTTGATATCCCTGGTAACCTGGAAATTCGGAGTGCCTTTCTTAGCTTTCTGTATTTGAGTCTAGTTGCATTGGCTTTTTTTTGTGTAGTTGCTTTTACATTTAATTTCGTTATATTATCATTGGTAAAATTTATGACGAATCGGGTAGCCTGTATTTTGTTTGCATATCTCCTCCTATTTTTATTGCAAATTGTTATGTGCCTAACATGGGAAAGCCACAAAAAAAATTTGTGAGTTTCCAGCTCCAAGACACAACATGGCGTGTCATATGGCCACGTCCAGTGATATGTGTGCTCGTATGAGTCGTGGTAGTGAGTAATGAGGAGGAGCAAAGCGAAAGATGGGCCTAACCGTATGAGCGCTCGTGCTCGTACATACAGTCGTATCACATGGCGGCCACAAGAGCACCCTTCCAAAGCGCAGATGGCATCCATACGAGCGCTAGCGCTCATACTTGCACATGTATGCATGCAACCATGACTAGAAGGATTTCCAAAGCGTAAGACCGCCATCTGGGGCGAGCTCTTCTCATAATACGCACTGTAAGCCAGACGGGGCATGGAACCTCTCTAAGCAAACGTCTCGCCTATCCACCATCATACCCATCACCCGTAACACCATACCAACTACCAATGCTTATCCCGTCCCCAACCCCCCTCCCCTCTCCCTTTGTACCGCCCCCTCCACCAACCCCATCCAACTGCCCCCCACCTATAACCCCAAACCTCCCGCCCCCAAATCCCCCTCGCCACCATCATGACAACACCCCAACCAAGCCCCACCACCACCCAACCCCCCCCATCACCACCCAAACTCCACCCCTACCTCCAACACCTCAACACCCACACACACGAAACCACCTAACCTCATAAACCTATCACAACCAAAACAACTCCATTCACTCCCCCCACCACCCCAACAACATCTAGCACCCACACCCACAACACAAAACCACCACACCTCACCCATACCCCTACTCTACCCACCCCCCCACAACCTACATTCCCATTCTTGCTATTCTTCTGTGTGGCGTGCTTGCCGTATAGGGCCACTTGTATGAGAGGGTGACGGGGGGCATGGACCTTCTAGAGCGAAAGGCGGTTGTCCGGTGTCCCGTACGGACCGCACCCGGTCGTACCAACAGTACCATGCTTGTACGAGGGCTAATAATAACTCCATTTTGATTATTTTTTGAAGTCTGAGGTCGACAGGTATTTTCTATCACGACATTTCGTTGAAACTTCATTTAATTACGTCTTTGACCAATAAATCTTTAGCCAACCTACGTTTTCTTTTATTTTTTTGGGTATACGAATATTCGTATACCAAATCAATGTTTTTATCTGTTATTTCAACCTTATGTGGTGACTGTACGGTATGGTGCCAACCATATAAAATACCCGCCCAAGCGGCCACTTGGTTGCTACAACTTGATGGACTTCGATCACAAGGTGTCCGGCAATGTTTTCCAATTCGAACCTCACATAGATAAAAGTTTTTAGTAGTGAGTTTCTCACCTTAAGTGAGGATCTCTCTTTTTAACTGGCACCTAGGAGCTGCAAACATGTGTTTTTATCTTGTCTCACTTTGCAGTTCAACCAATATAGCAGAATCGACGCTTCTATACGTAGTTTATCATTTGAGCAGGGTGATTAGGTGATGAATCGACCCTTTATGATGGGTATTTGAGGTAATGTTTTTATCACTTGTAAGCTAATCTTTTTGACTATACAAGTGAAAAATCAAAACACACAAAAATACTTTCTTTCTTTTAGTCTCGTTCTAGCAGGTTCTATCAGAGGGCAGCCGCCGGACCACAGCAATTAGATCAATTGAAGCAAGGTCCATGTCCATTAAAATAGGGTCATATGCCCCTAACGGTAAAATTGTCTAACCCTTGCTAATAAGCTTTGGGAGGTAACCACTTCTCACGCTCGTTTTAATAACTGCACTTTATTTCACTTTCATATTTTTTCCTAGTTTAGTTGTAAGCGTGGGGGAGATTACTTTTTCATGTTTAGTGTCTTGTGCCAATTTTAGATCATAAGATTTCATGCATTAGTGTGTTCAGCTGTTTTGACATGCTTGCTTTGCATTGGTTTGACTTAGCATGCGGAAATCTTGCTATCTTCTGAAGAAAAAAAAGTGCCATGTTCTTTATCAAAACCCAATAAAGGAGTCCTTTGAACTGTTGCCTTTATTTCACCTAGTTATATAAGTTGGGTATCTATGGTGGCTTGATTAGTGATTAATGATTGTATAGGCTTTTTGTTGATAAACCCAGTCACTCTGCTTGATCCAGGATGCACAACGGGGTTTCTCCCGCCAAACTACCCCCTCGTGGTACTTAGCTTTTAAGTCTAATGAAACCTTATCATCCGCGATCACTTGTGTAGTATTTGAGTTCTTTATGACTACAGCAAGATCAAGCGGCAGATGGCTTCACCAGGGCACTACCAGCAAAACTCTTTCAAGAGTTCAAGAGTAGTCTAAACTTAGGATAGTTAACATTAAAGGAGGGTGTGAGAAACGTGTTTATCTTTGTATTGTAATCTCAAAATTTCTCTCTCTCCTCTCTCTCACTCCCATAGCTATCTAGGTTACCTGTCACAACCGAATCCCCGAGATCGGTTCTCTCTGTTGTAAACCACGTAGGATGTTTGCCAAAGATCAATAAAACCAATTCGGCTCCCATCGAGGAGTAGGAACGCTTCCCAGAACTTTACACCCTCATCATCCTCAAAGTACATAATATTACCGCATAAATTGTTGAATTCAACCCTTATGTTGCGATACACTATGCAGCAGTTAATAAAAGAATTATACAAATGGTTTTAATGAATACTAATTGAAGTTAAAGACCATTACCACTGTTTTTCTCAAACCCTTCTTCAAGAAGAGCCCAAATTGTACTGCAGTTTCCATACTGACCTACATGGACTTTTGCAGATATGCAGACGATCTTATGCCTCATGGCCCCTAATAATGATTAGGAAGCACTTATCATTGTAAACGGTTGACATGAATACTAGCTTATGAAAGTAATATTGAGAAGAGGAACCGGCTAAGGGTCTGAGAAATTTGGCATGACCTTGCTGAATATTGAACAATCTAGTATCAGAAATTTGATGAAATGGAAGTTAATCAACGTTTCAGCAAAACGTTGGCACTCATTTCAAATCCCTGTGAATAACATGCTAAGCCCATGCACTTGTCATATGTAAGAAATTGACTCAATTCCCTCATATGTAAGCACTAGATTAAAACCACCCCCGAACACCACTGGGTAGGACAACCCACCCATAAGATCATGCAGTTCTGCAATGAAATTAATCTTATCCACAACATAAGTTGTGCCATAAACTGCAATCAAGTCCAACAAAAACCATCAGACTTACTTTTAAGGGTGACTATCATGCAGTACTTTCTACAGACAACACCAATAGGATCAAAGAGCCCACATTCATACCTATTAGAATACCACAAGAAGTTCCTACTGCAGGTAAGTATGGCAAGAATAGTTCACAGAGCAGCTAAAGTCTTAAGAGGAATTATAAACTGGATCAACTCTCTCCTTAACGCAATGCCAGAATTCCTGACCCTCTCATGAGGTTCAATCATATTTTTAAGTAGGAGGACACGTATAGATTATAGCCCACTGTCTACATAGATGAATGGACTCCAAAATATTCGGTACGCACACACCTAAATCAACACTAGACTGTCAAAGTCGTGATTAATTATCTCAAGGTCAAGAAAATAAAGAACCTACACGAAGATATAGTCATTTATCCAGAGGTTAGCTAACGAATTATTATAGTCAATCTAAAAAAATTTGATTGTCAAAAGTGTCCACAAGACGGTATATTATCAACAGGAGTGGGGTGTTACCGCGGAATAGGGGTGGAGTGATCCCAAATGCCCAGTAGCACAGCTGTCATGTTCGCCATGTGTACTGTCAATTGACCGGGCAATCTTTGTTGTGCTGTCACGAAGCGAACCAGAGGATAATTTTGCTATCCCAAAGTAAGGAGAAAGAGGTGATTGGGCAGTAACGCCACCAGGCGCGGTCCTGGAAGGGAAATGACGCACTCCACTGCCATTAATGGCACACAGGGAATGCATCGCTTTCATGCAAACACTAATATTCCATAGGCCCAAATAACAAAAGCACTTTCATTTTGTTATTGAAGCAGCGACCCATACTGTGGAGTGCTTCTTGCCACTCAACGAAAAGCTGGGAGAGGATTGCATCGTAACCCAGTCCAAAATGCGTTGAAGTGCAGATTCGACGCCCAAAAAGGCTGATGGCTGAGAGGGGCTAGACATTGCACAATTGATAGTTCCCTAATAAATGGGGACTGAATTATAATGTATTACAGTGTGGCGTGGTGAAGAAAAATAACAGACAAACTTAATCTGGTGATACTTGCATTGCATGGCCTTTTGATGTAAATACTGAGTAGTAGTTGGAATGTGTTTATTTTCATCTCTCGTACGCAGGGAGGCTAGTCAGTCCTTACATTCCTTTTTTAATTGAAAGAGAAAGGATTTTTAGGTCCTGGGGGTCGGTGCACCCCCTATCTTGCCGTCCATTCACACTAGCCAGCTTGGCGATCTGTGCCCTGTCTTGTTGCAGCAAATGGATTTGCGGTTATGTAAACAGTAAAAGCGGGAGCAGTAGATTATTTAAATAGGGGAGAGGAGAGGAACACAGACAGGCAACTGTTCAACCTGTACAGATTCTCCCTCATCTGTCACACCGCTCGATACTGTTGCTTCTTTCCCATGAGACGCAAGGATTGCAATAGAGCGTGTCCACTGTTCCATCATTGTATATCAAGTGAAGAGCTACATCAAATCGTCGAGTTCCCGCTAGCTCGATTAGTCCAAGCACGAACAGTTTTGCCATCCCGCACAAAAAAAAGGACAGTTTGGCACCAACAATAGTTAAGAGAGAAGGGAATGTAGACACATGATATGGAAAAGGAAGAGCAGAGAGATTACGCAGCATGCAAAAGTTACAGAAACTGCATGCAAAAGTCAAGAGACAGAGAAACGCCGAATAGAAAGCTTTCTTGGGGAGTATTTTACGGAAAACAACTATTTTCAAAGCTACATGCACATGGCCTGACGCAGCTGTCGGCACAGTAGCCTGCTATGGCTTGACACGCCGCATGCAAAGCTATGACAAATCTTTTCAGCTTACTAAAAAAAAAAGCAGTAGACTACTTGACCACAGGCCTATAACCTGCTGCGGGACGGCTGCTGCCTACCCCCTATAGCCTACTACTACTTCGTACTACTTCTATGCTGATTTATTGGTTCCCTTTGTAATTTATGTTAATTTTAATCAAAAATTTAACTAATAAAATTTTAATGCATGTTAATAAAAATTGTATAGCTGGATTCGTACTTGAACATAATTTTCAATGATTTAATTTTTTTGACATGAACATTTTATTAGTTAATACTTTGATTAAAATTTGACACGAAATACAATGAGGACAATAAAACAGGACGAAAGTAGTAGAAACATCACGATTAGAACAGTCAAAGAGGCTAGATAAGCATGCAAATCTGCAGATGCCTTGCGTATGACAACGGACTGCACGAATCTCAGCGATGTCAAACGGCAGGATAACCGGGGGCCCGACCCTCGGGAGCTACCACACCTTTCATTCGCGGAGTTGTCTTGCCAGATACGGAGAGTCACTCAAACTCCGGATATATAGCCCGACAGCCTAACCGAATAATTAAGCCACGGCTCAGCCGTGGATCATGGTTCTAACTCCCAATCAATCTTATTCCTTTTTTTTCGAATTGTCTGTCAGTTTCATGTATAAAGCTTGTTGTTCTGAGTACGTAATTGATCATGTTTCTCTTTCTCTTTGGTACAATGACATACCGCCCCAATACTACTGGATTTAATTCTGATTTTTGGGTTAATAGATTGAGAGATAGTAAGTATTACAACTTCATGAGGTGTCCTTCTTACTTGCTACGTCTATTTGTCATTTTTGCAATTTTCATCAATCAAATAAGTCAAATAATCAATTATGCAAACTTGCACAATTCAGTATCAGATGTTGTATTGCCAATGATATGTATCCACATGGCCATATGGATAAGCAAACAAGCACACACGAGAATATTCACCCCACGCTATTGCTCTCTGACAACGGCGCTAGAAAAAGGTCTTGATAACCCACAAGTATAAGGGATCAATTGTAGTTTTTTCAATAAATAATAGTGTCGAACCCAACGAGCAGCTAAAAGTAGATCAATATTCCCTCAAGTTCTATCGACCACCGATACCACTCACGCACACTTTAACGTTCGCTTTACCTATAACAAGTATGAAACTATTTTGTAGGTGTATGGATAAGTTTGCACGAATAAAACTAGATGTACCTAGTGAGAATAAACTACGAGTCATTTGCAAAATATAAAAGTTAGTTGTCTAGTAGAAAGGTTTTTGTCACATAAGAAAGTTATTTGTCACTAGGCAATCGATAACTAGACCGGTAATCATTATAGCAATTTTATATAAGGAGAGGCATGAGCTAACATACTTTCAGTATTTGGATCATGCACTTATGATTGGAACTCTAGCAGTATCCACAACTACCAAAGATCATTAGGTAAAACCCAACCATAGCATTAAGTATCAAGTCCTCTTTACTCCCTACGCAACAACCTACTTACTCTGGTATAAGTTTTTGTCACTCTCGCCACCCACCATAAGCGAATCATGAACGTATTACAACACACTACAGCGAGAATCCCACACGCTTGCGTGACACGGAGGGCACCATAGGACAACACCAAAATGAAACATACAACTCAAACCAATCATGATCATGAATCAACCCATAGGACAAACGAATCTACTCAAATATCACGGATGGCACCACATCATTGGTAATAATAGTAGCATTAAGCCACCATGTTTAAGTAGAGATTGCAGCGGGGAGAAGAGTGTTACACCGCTGCATAGAGGCAGAGAGTTGGTGGTGACGGCGGCGAAGTTGTTGGTGTTGATCGCCGTCACGATGATTGCCCCTACGGCACTCTGACGCCATTGGGAGAGAGGGGAGAGAGCCTCCTCCTTCTTTTCTTGCTTGGCCTCCCCCTACATGGGAGGAGGTTTTCCCCTCTGAACCTAGGCCTCCATGGCACCGAAGGGGCGAGAGCGCCTCCGATATTGGAGATCTCTCTATGTTCTCTTTATTTTGCATTTTGTTTTCTGGCCGAAAACCGTTTCTTAAATTTCTGGAGATCCGTAACTCCGTTGGGCTGAAATTTTAAACACGATTTTTTTTCGGATGTTATCTTTCTTGCGGCGAAAAAAGGGGGTCAACCGACTTATGAGGGGCTCACTAGGTACCACGCGCACCCTACCCCCTTGGGCGCGCCCTGATGCCTAATGGGCCCCTCGAGCACCGTCTTAAATTGATTCTTCTTCCAAAAATTTACATATATTCCAAAATAATCTTCGTAAATTATTATCGCGTGTGGACTTCGTTTGATATGGATATTCTGTGAAACAAAAAACATGCAACAAACAGAAACTAGCACTGTGCACTGGATCACTATGTTAGTCTCAAAAATAATATAAAATGTTACCAAAAATAAAAGTTATAGAATATTGACATGAAACTATCAAAAATTATAGATACGACGGAGACGTATCAGATGGTTCGGTGGTGCTAGAGGAGGACGGTCAGCGAAGGCGCTAGAGGAGGCCTGCTATGGAACTGAAGAGCCCGGCCAATGGAGTAGTGGGGCGGCGGCGCGAGGGATGAGCAGGGGGCGGTGGAGGGGTGGGTGTGGTGGTGGGGGCCAGTAGGCGAGGACGCTGGAGGAGGCCGCTAGCGGAGCTAGAAGAGGCCGACAGCGGCACTTGATCTGGATCTGCACGCGGCGGCGTAGTGCATGTGGAGGGGGTGGCGGTGGGGGCAAGGGTCTCATGGGTGGCCGATGGCGGCAGCGGTGGGGGTGCGGGTCAGGATGCGAACTGAATTTGTGGAGGAGGGGGATCCGTGCGGGGCAGAGATAGTTTTTTTTAAATCAAGCTTTGCTGTCAGCCCCGCAAAATACAGACGGCAAAGAGGGCTCCTGTTTCCCCTCTGTCGCCCGATAGACCTTTTGTCGTCTACCACTCTTTGAAGTCAACTTTTAGCGTTCTTTGCCACTAGTTTTCATTTTGCTGGCAGCAAAGACAGGCTTTGTCGTCATCTATTTGAAATTTTTGCCTTCGACCTTTCTTTCCTGTCTGCAGCTCACAACAAAAATTTGACTTTGTCGTCTGCCTCGATTGAAAAGCTGACGCCAAAGCAGAGACAGACTGCAAATTTCCTGATCCTTGTAGTGGCTCACAATAATTGGGACTTGTTCTTTCGTCATTCCTTATCTCCTGAAAATTTGGAAGATTGGCACCGTTTGCAGCCATCGTCCCTCGATCTCGAGATCTCAGATTCGGTGATTGGCCTCATTCCTCTTCTGGTAATTTCCGTTAAGTCTTTATATCTTATTCTGGTTTCTCTGCATCCTCCAAGTTTAAGGATCTTTGGTTTGCTCGTGTTTCGTGAAAATCAAAATCTTTCTTTGGCAGGAAATTCAGGGCATGTTTTCTGCTACCGACCAGATTGGTAAACGAATGTCAGGGTTTGATTATTTGCTCTCTTTGTTCGTGTGTTGAGGACACTGACCATATCTTGTTCAAATTTGATAGGCGCGCCTTAATTTGAGCTGCGCCCGGTTGTTGGTGGGTGTCAGTTGCGATCCAACTTCTTTTGCTCTGTTATTGCCGCTCATCAAATCTCTGTCTGCTCAGAGGAAATGGTTGTTTTGATTTGGCTTTGATTTTGTTAGTCGGGCTTTGTGGACAACTAAAATAAGTTTACTATCAAGCATGTATTCCCTTCAAAACATGATGACATGATTTTCAAATCTCTAAATCTTTTGTAGCAATGGAAGCTGCTGGTTAAAAGTTGAGATATCAATGCTACCGAGTTGTGATCTCTCGAGTTCGAGCTTCTGCAATTCACTGCCTCCTAGAGTGTATAGTCCGGTGATGTAGCTGGCGTGGCGCCGTTGTTGATCTATCTCGCTTTTGTGGGCTGTAGGTTGATGGCATGTGTTCCTTGTTTCTTTAATGTTTTGCTTGTTATGCAAACCATACTGTTCATGATGGTTCAGTTCTGGTAACTATTTGTGCTTGGAACTTGATAGTAGGGTATGAAAATGCAGGCACTGTTGGAGAAGGCAACCGAACACGTTCTTATTGGTTGGCTTTATCTATAAAGTTGGGGCGTCACCTTTTCTCTAGAAAAAAACTTTGATCTCGATGCACTATTCGAGTCCTTGTGTTCACCATTGTGGGCTATTCACCATTGTCAATTCCGAATGAGCCAAATTGTGTTCGATCGCCTCTACATTGTTGTGCGGGCCTATAATGATTATTTCATCTTGAAGAAGAATGTTGTTGGAAACATTGCATTTTGTCGTATCGAAAGTGCACAACTGCATTGAGAATGCTTGCCTATGGCAGAACCACAAATTCGTGGAACGAGTACCTCCAAATAATCGAAACCACATATCTCGAAGTCATAGTCAGGTTGCCGCTGCGGTGGTCAAGGTTTATGGACCAGACCGAGAGAACCAACCGCCGAAGACACCGCATGTCTCATTGCACAATCAAAAGAAAGAGGATGAACATATATGTACGGATAACTAGATTGCCTGCACTGGCAATAAATGATTTGCCCATATGCCTACAAGGGCAATGCAGGGCCATTGCAAGAAGCCAACCATTATTCTTGAAGTAGTTGCATCACAAAACCTTTTAATTTGACACTCTTTTTGAAATGCCGGCGTCTCACAATGACATCAGATTTGTTTCAGCGGTCTCTCTCTTTGCAAGGTTGTGTGCAGAGTACTGACCCGACCTCCACTCGATTAGGCGTCATGCAGTGATCGGCACCATTATGTATCGTCTGCAGAGTAGTTTCCCTTCAACTATCTCATGCGTAGTTTTTTTTCTTGATAAAGGAAATATATTAATATCACGGCGATACCAATACACTCAGACTCTGCAACAACGCAATACCCTAATGGTATATGGATGCACACAGCCAAAAAAGAAGAAGAAGCAGCTAAAAAGAAATGTCCCGCTATAGTGATGTAGTCCTTGAAGCAGTAGTACCAAACACCACCGAGACAACACCTGAAGTCCAAATTCTTCAAAAGCCATGTCTCCAAGAAGAATGGTGCACAAGCGCTGTTTGTCGCCCGATCATAGATCATACGTTTTCATCCTGAAGAAATCAACACTCTCGAAACAATCCTTTCAAAAGGCCATGCCAGGCACAACAATTTAAAGCCAGACCTTGAATTTTCACCCTGAAAGGTAAGACCTTAAACTTCTCCCGTGCCGTCGCCCCCACTTGCATGCCGCTGCTACGAGTCCTGAAACACCAACCATATTCCACATCACCGCAAAGATTCGAACCACCATTACTAGGGCTCAGTTCACAGCTTCCATGACAATCTCTGCCTCTGACTTCACCATAGAACCAAAAAGACATGTCCCATGATGGCAACAAATAGCAGAGCTTCGTGTTTGCTTCCTCCAAAAACCAAATGGTCGGAAAAAACATGGGTGCGCACGACCGAATCCCATCCGATCCAGCAATCTCCAAGCATGAGGCGCCCAAGGGAGATCGCCGGTGGAGCCTTACGAAATTTGACACTCCGGCCAGATCAAGGAGGACAAGCATCAAACAGATCTTCGTCTTGGCGCGAGAGAAACCCTACGCCACCTTTATTTGGCAGAACGACGGCCTGCACGCCGTTGCCCGCCGGCTTCCAACAGCAGGCCAGAGATCTGAGCGGACACCGCATCACCATCCGCACCACGCGGAGATGAGGGGCTTAGCGACGCCGAGTTCACCGAACTAGACGCCATGCCGTCCTTGCGGCCACAGCGGTCGCCAAGGTC
The DNA here is from genome assembly GCA_011799875.1 of Thinopyrum elongatum. Classification (NCBI taxonomy): domain Eukaryota; kingdom Viridiplantae; phylum Streptophyta; class Magnoliopsida; order Poales; family Poaceae; genus Thinopyrum; species Thinopyrum elongatum. The sequence continues at coordinate 79,433,609 of CM022303.1, forward strand.
GCCGAAGAAGACCGTGGACGCCGCCCCGACATCCTTCTCCGCCGCGTGCACCTCGACGTCCAGGGCCGCCGATCTGCAATAGCCGGAGATCCCGCCGCACGAGGAGACGAAGGCCCGCCGCCGCAGTTAGCCACGCAGGCTTAGCCAGGTGACTTCCTCCGGCGGCGGCGGGGGACGGAGACAGGTGGGGTGGGGGTGGGGGTGGGCGTGGCGGCGGCTGAGATCTGGACCGCCCGAGCCACCCCCTGAGCTACGCGGCCGAAATCACTGTTCTGACTTATGAGCAATCTTTGTCGCAAACTGAACTCGACATGGAAGTATTTTACAATCTGACCCTTTTAGCAACGCCACAGCCCGCGGCGTTGCCTCCCAACATAGAAACGCCGAGCAAGCTTGCGTTCCTGCTCCACGTGAAAACACCGAGCAAGCTCGCATTGCTGCCCAGGCCGAGCTGGCGTCGCTCGCTGACATGGCGTGCTGGAAAGGCCAGGATCTTTGGCGTTTCTAGCTTGTCCTGAAACGCCATGGCCTTGATACAGTGGCGCTAGAGGCCTATGTCGGGTGATGGAAAACAGTCCGACGCTGCAAACAATGCACCTTGTAGGCTAGACTATAGGCTGGTGGACATGCATGCTTGCACGGGCTGCTAACAATGCGCTGCACCACAATCTACTTCTTGCAGGCTAGGCTATAGGCTGGTGGACATGCATGCTTGCACAGGCTGCTACTGTTTGGACTTGCAGAACTGACGTCATATGCTTACATGCAAAGCATCGAAAAAGGAGCATGCAGTGGCACGTAGCAGTAAAGTAAAAATTGGTAACCATTATTCACAACATGATCCAGGGAAATGCCCAATGGTTCCTGCCGGCAAGCATGCATGTCAACCAGCCTATAGCCTAACCTATAAGGCGCATTGTTTGCAGCGTCGGACTGTTTTTTATCGCCTGACATAGGCCTCTGCCACCGCTGCATGCGGCCACTCTATCAAGAAACGCCATTGCCCTTGGCGTTTGTAGACAACCTAGAAACGCCAACAGTCCTGGCGTTTTCAGCGTGCCACGTCAGCGAGCGACGCTAGTTCGGCCAGGATAGCAACGCGTGCTAGCTCGGCGTTTCCATATGGAGCAGAAACACGGACTAGCTCGGCGTTTTCATGTGGAGCAGAAATGCCACGGTCCCTGGCATTACGAAAAAGGTCAGATTGTAAAATAATTCCGTTCAGAGTTCATTTTGTGCCATAGTTTTCTGACAATGTCAGAATAGTGATTTTGGCCGAGCGACGCGAGCGACTCATTTCTTGGGTTAATATGCACTAGATCGGGATCGCGCCTTAGCGCGAGGGTGCCGATGTCAACGTTTTGGTCAAGCAGGTAATGCTAAGTTAGTAGTAATCTAGGCTAAGCATATGGGGCAAGCTTAGCATGTTTAGTAATACAATAATTTCATTTACATGCCCATGATAAAACAGAAGTATTTTAGCCTGTTCAAGAGAAACAGGACATAAACTTCATTGTTGAAGAGTAGCAAAAGTAGCCAGTGGCAGTGAGATTACAGGTGCATAGCAAGTCACATGTCATAGGACACATAGTTTTACATGACAAACACAATAGTTACTCCATTGAAACATGACTAACACAGAAGTTAATCCATTGAAATACATACTATTGGGCAAAAGAAAGCATCAATTACATCTTAGATAAGATAGTAATTTAGATAGCCAGCTCGACGTACCATTATCTTTGACTCAGCCAGACCCCTACTTATATAGATTTGAAAGTTGTGGATCAGAAATAGAATTGGTGATGGCTACTACACATGGGACATAGATATATTGCAAAATGATTTAGCGGACTGATGTATCCTTTCTTCTGCCTGGGCATGATGACAGTTTCCAAATAAATCTTTGCGTGCAGTGTATGCAAATTCCCTCCTAGTGCGTTCGCTGTCAAATTGTTTAGACAACAAATAAATGTGTTATTCTTCTTGAGTAATCACCACCCAAAATCCATACACAAATTTTAGAATATACCTTGTCACTCTGGAGGAGTGTGCTCGTCTGCCGCAGTTTGCATTTCCTGGAAACATAGCCGTCAGGGGGCGATATACATGGGGCTCATGAAGAACAGAGAGCACCTGTGGAACAGAGCAAGCATTTATATTGTTTTTTAGTCTTTCGATTTAGTGTCTTTATTTTGATCCTTTCAATTTGGCTGGTTAGAATGGACAACTTCTTTTAATCACTTGCATGGCTTTCAATAATCATTGCCCATGAGGAAGCTGTCAATAGCTTTGTCTGACAGGCCCTTAGCTCAGATAGGTTTGCATCATCTACATATATCATCGACGTGTTCTTTAAATGAGTCAAAGTGGCCGAGCTAGCCGATTCTATAGTATCTTCTTATGAGCTAGCATAATATCCATGGATTTTCTTTGTTTCTGACAAGGGTTGCTCCTATCAACAGACAAATGCAGAGAGATCCATGATTACATCTCAATAAGGTGGTCCCATTTTTGGATTTTCTTTACTTCGATGCATTACTTTGAGCTCCTATCAATCATGCACCGAAAATCTCACAATGAACGAAATAAAACAATCCAAGGAAGTGTCACACATCGACAATTTGTCGAGCGACTTGGATCCAGCAGTGGTGGGGAGAGAGAGAGAGAGAGAGAGAGAGAGACAGAGAGAGAGAGAGAGAGAGAGAGAGAGCACACCTGGCAAAGGCCTTCATCGTCCACATCTGGTGCCGCGACCTGGTCCAAGACCGCATGGTCCTGCTTCCACCGCTGCTCGTGCTCCTCCTACTGAGTCAATCACAATTCTTATCACCTGAAATAAAGACCATGAACCACAACGCGAATCAAGACTTGAAAGGTAAACGAACATTCACACTTAGATAATAGAAAAGGGTGAACGGACACCTTAGGATACTTAGAAATATATTTCTCCGTGCACTGATTGATAGAGTCATCAGTTGCTTTCAAATCACAAAGAACTACATCAAACAAAGATGAATTTAGTTAAAGGATGCCTGTCCTGCATACAATAAAATGCATTGCTGCAAAATAATGTCCAAAAAGCTTTAATTCATGCACAGGTAGCCAATTGAGCTATTTCTTTTCAATTCAATAAACGCACTAAATTTGATGATAAACAAAGGGATTAGCTTTGTCCAGCAATAAATATATGGGTAGAAGGGGGGGGGGGGGAGCAGCAAGCTCTATATGCAGTATGTTACATTCAACATAAGATAAGTGATGCCAATTTAAGATAAAATCACGTGTAGCAGCCTTGACAAATTAACCAATTGGAGTTAGATATATGCACTAAAAGGCCAGATTACCTACACCACAATCAAAAGTATTATATACTTTTATAGATCTGCATACAACTTACTGTCTTATCAACACTATCATACTAAAAATCAACCAATGGAATAAGGCTGGGAGCTAGCAGCAGGGCAAGGGATTCGCTGGTGAACGGAACAGGCAGGGGGGGTACATCCATTAACAAAGATACATAAAATTAACCAATGTCTACATAGACCAAGAGCGCGCCTTAGCGCGCGCGGTGCCCGTCCAGTGCCGTGGGCCGAACATGTAAGACTTCAACATAACAAAACATTTGGTACGTCAAAAGGAAATAAGGTAGTTGTTCAGTTTCAGTAAGTTACCAAAAGCATTGAGGTATAGACAGTGGGACGTGTGCAGTCCAACACTGGGGCGTAGCCGTTCGCAATCTGGCCAGGGTGGTTCAGGACGATGACCTGGGCGTTGAAGCGGGCAGCCTCCTTGGCGGGGTCATCCTTGGAGTTGGAGGCAACGTGCCCACGCCTGAGCCCATCACGACCACGTTCTCCACGCTGAAGCCAACGTTGTCGCCTGGTAGAGCCTCGGGCATCGACTCGTGGTGCATCTCCACAAACTTCACCTTGTGGGTCAAGCTAGTAGGGCCAAAGGTGACGACCATCCCGGCTTGATGACTCCAGTCTCCAACACGCCCCACTGGCACGGTTCAATGCCGCCAATCTTGTAGACATCCTGAAGGGGAAGGCGGGTCGGAAGGCCTTTTGGGCTCAGTGATCTGGTCAATGGCCTCAAGAAGGGTAGGGCCCTTGTACCAGGCAACTTGGTGGACCTCTCAGGATTGTAGCCCACCTTCTTCAAGTAGTAGCTAACTTCATTGACAATTTCAAGTAGCGAGCCCTGGAGTACTTTGGGGTAGTAGCATCTATCTGCAACAAACAAACACCAATATTCATTAGATCATACGCACCTCAAACCATTCAAAACAATTGCATATTGGATATTAAACAAACAGCAGTACTTAGAGCAGAGTATAGGCATGCAAATTCAGACAAATACAGAGAAAAATGGTCAGATCAAAGCCAACTATAGAGAGCAATAGACAGATCTATCAAGGAGACAACACATTAACCTCCACATTTAAAAAAAATGTAAGAAGCAATACTGGCAGCACCATATGTCATTTCAAATTCAAATAGTATAAATGCAGGAACCAATATATTTGCAACAAGATATTTCAAGTAACATAGTTTATTTGTTTGGGCGTAGTACAAATTAGAGAACTCTATTCGCAAAAAAGAATTAGAGAACTCTATCTACAAGTAGAAGCACATCATTCAATAAGTATAAACACCAACACTGACTTAAATGGATCAATTAACAAGCAAGCAACATATAAAAACAGGCACAAATAACTACCATTGAAATATTACCTTGTTGCAGCAGCAGATCATCTGCCTGACGCCAAGAGTGAAAGCAAGGAGAGCATGCTCACGGGTCTGGCCATCATTGGAGATACCAGCCTCAAAACCACCAGTGGTGGATTCAATGATAAGCACCGCACAATCAGCCTGGGAGGTCCTAGTGATCATGTTCTTGATGAAATCACGGTGTCCAGGAGCATCAATGACAGTGCAGGAGTACTTGGTGGTCTCAAAGTTCCAAAGGGCAATATCAACAAGTCACTGAAATAAATAATCTTGTTATCTTAGAGAGCTCAAGTAAATAAGAAATAATTATGATGTGTACATGAATTATTTAAGTTATCTCAGCAATGTGCATCTGTCTTGCACGAAGCTCACTCCTTGAAACAACAACCGAGTCAGGAGTGTCTGTTCTTATAGCCGAGGCATCAGTAGTAGAACCTGGCACGCCGATTATCAATAACTTACGCTGATGTGATAAGGACAGGTACATACATCATGTATATGCTTATGTGTCTAAGCAAACAGCAACACGTTCCTTGATGTAATAACAGGATATTCAGTACCACCCTGAAGTCTGGACTTACAGTAGGGCATGTTCTTTTCCCTTTAGCTCCAGCTTTGAAGAAGTGTCCAGCTGCTGATGTCAAATCAGGTACCTGCAGTCATGATCCATGTCGGAGATACAAGGTTAACAAAGCCACAAAGCATACAACGCGCACTGTGTAATTCAGGATAGGGGTGTAGTTTAGAGCATGAACCTCAGATACCACCGTCGAACGCAGTCTGTTCGAGATTTCCGACACTTCATCCTTAACCAGTGCAAAGGGGTCTAGCATCTCCTCTTATGCAGAAAAAGAAGAGGTTTCTGTTAGGAGAACAGAATTTTGTGCAAATACACATGAACTGCCTTCACAATAATGCTCATAGGATAAAAATCCTTCAACTTTCAAGCCAAGAGTTCATCTCTACCTTATCTGTTGACCCTGCTCCTCCATAAGTCTGATGCCTAGTGCTGTCAGAACAACACGAAAAATCTCTGACGGACTCTAATACCATATATTCTTCTATTGATTCGATCGATGGGGTGCACTTGACTGTAAGTAAATTAGATTAGATGATATGCCTAGCAAATAACTTAAAGGTTAGAATGAAAAATCGAAACCTGAGAGGCACTAAGCATAATTGTTGGTGGCAACAAACAAGGCTAGCAGCAGCTGCTGTTCTACACGCATCATGATCAGGGAGGGAACCAAGCCTACCAAATCGAAACACATCAGGGATTGAGAGAGATAGAGAAGGAGAAGAAGAAGAAGAATAGGGGGCAGGGGAGGAGACCTTGATATGGTGCATCCATGGCTGCGGCGGTGTGGTCCGAGGTCGATGGTCGCGTCCAGCTCGACGGCGGCACGGATCCAGAAGCCCTTGCCGTGGCCGTGGCCGTGGCAGATCAGGCCGCCGCCTAGGGAGAGGCCGGCGGCAGGAGGAGGGAGAGGGCGCGGTGGTTGGCCCTGGCCGTGGCAGATCTAGCCGCCGCCTAGGGAGAGGTCGGCGGCAGGAGGAGGGAGAGGGCGCGGTGGTTGGGCGCCAGCCAGGAGGTGGAAGGAGGAGGAGGGCGCGGTGGCGTCAAGCGGCTGCAGGGCGCGGCGGCTAGGGTTTCGTGGGAGGGAACGGGAATAGAGGAGAGCAGGCGGGAGGGGGAGGGGAACGACCCGATGCTCGCTCTCCATGGTCTCACCCGGATCGCTATTAGGGACTTTTTCAACCGCGTGAAGTGACGAAAATGCCCTCGGCGGGCTCTGGGAATTACAGGTGGTGGCATCCCAGTTCTAATACTATTCATTGCAATAGTGTTTCAATCTGATCCGATAGCTGAGGTGATTTCGGAGGAAGATCCTGTAGGGTAACGCAGCAGAAAACAAAAATTTTCCGACCTACGCACCAGCCCAGGACCACTATGGAGACTGCATACAAGGTTTGATCATTTTCGTTACCGACTCGTAGCGCAGCGGAAGTAGAGTCGATGACGATCGGCGGTGCAGATCCCCGCAGCTAGGATTTACAACCTCCCAACCGCGAGGATGTATACCCTCGTCTTCCCTTCGGACAGCCCTCCGGGAGGCGGTCGAACAGTCCCCCGGACGATGTCGCGGACAGCCCTTCGGGAGGACCTTCGAAACTTGAACGGTCACTCGGACAGCCCTTCGGGAGGACTCACAGAACTCGGACCGTCACTTGGACAGCCCTTCGGGAGGCACTCTCGAACAGCCCCTCGGGCACTAAGATCGAAACTACGACCTCTCTACAGAGTTGCACACATACGGTGTCATCTATTCGGCAGGGCTTCGCCGTCCAGAACTAGTTCCCACCGGAACCCAGACAGCCTTTCGGCTCTACGAAACTATTTCGCGGGGAGGGTGAGAGAAGCCAGATCATTGCAATGGCACATGTATGTGAGAAGGAGTGAGTCATTAGGCAGCCCCCTCCACCCCTATTTATAGGCCAAGCCCAAGGGTGGCTTCTCCAAGAAGCCAAGGGGAAAAATACCAAAGGACCCTCAAGGTGGCTTCTCCAAGAAGCCACCCAAAAAGCACTTTCACTATTCACGACGACATTTTTCAGTGTCCGTTCGAACTGAAAATATTTATGTGGGCTTAGAACATTTTCAGTACCCACTAAAATAATTTTCAACGCGTTCTGGAACAATTCCAGATTAGTGATTTTCATCTGCGAAAAGCATCTGAAGTGGTTCCGGCAGCTCCGGAACATTTCCCGTTTTTTCTTCCAGAAAATTCCCAAAAGTTTCCAGAATGATTCTGGCACCCTCCAAGAATTATCGGGCATGTGCCGAAACCAATTTGACTTTATGGTATCCTCTGAAACAACTTTTCAGTTTCACCGGAACTCATCCGGTGACCTCTCTCTGCGGAACTTTTCCGCTGTCCGAAACTTTTCGGTGTCCGAAACTATTTCGGTGATTTTCTCTCAGACTCCCTGTCTAGTATTCAGCAGATAGATGACCCTTAAGCGTGTGACCCTATAGGTTCGGTGAAGTATAGACATGACCTGGAACCCCTTCCGATCAATGATCAACATCGGAGCCATGGACACCCATATTGACCCCTATACCCACACGAATGAATATTCGAGTGAACCTCCAGTTGCCGTGTGCTATTCCTATTGCTTCGCGATATGTTACAAATACCCGAGGTGAGACATGTTGGCATTCCCGTGGATCAACAACTTGTCCACTATGCTAGTTACCTCGTTACCGGTATTGTTCTCTTTTCTCGTTACTGTGTTCCGGCATCCCTGTGATCAAATCACCCTGTGTCTGGCCAGACGATGATGGATACCGTAACATCGAGAGGGCCCAGAGATATCTCTCCATCGTCGGAGGAGCAAATCCCAATCTTGAGCTATCAAGTTACTTGACATACTTTCCCATGAACCCGTAAGCCGCCGTAATAGCCATCCAGTTACGGATGACGTTTAACAAACCCCAAAGTTCATGAATCAAGCATGAAGAAACTCGATACTCTCATGGTCTGAGGAATTATGCAAACGTTAACCATCTCTGTGTTATTAACCATTAACTTGTGACGAAAGAATCTCATAGCATAACATCAATTTGGGTCGATTCAACACAAATGTTCTGCTAACAATTGTGCCCTCAAAATTGCCGGCATAGTCATGCCCATGATCAGGAAAACAGGATCATCATGCAATACTTGAGCCAGTCATAGAGGCTTGACTAGGAATACATTTTACCGTTTATTATCCCACACGTGCACATGAGTTTCCCTCCAAGCCTCGTTTTATTTGTAGACTCGAGAATCATTGCAGTTATAGCATGGAACATAAACCTAATTATGAACAGGGAGATAATCAATAACATTTATTATTGCCTCTAGGGCATATCTCCTACAGACTCCCACTAGCACTAGAGTCAATAATCTAGTTAATGCTAATGCACTTTACACCTGTGGCACACCTGTGTAAATATGCTTCGCATGTGGTATAGCCTGATGTCCAACGGATCTGACGACTTCAGCTCCGTGTGTCTCTTTGCATATCCTTCGCATTTTCATGCTTCCACAAAATTCATATTTTGTGTGGACTTGACTTTGTATGTATGTGAATCACAGGTCGAACCTGGATTCCTCAGACTGAGGTATGGAGCAACTACCTGCAGTAGTGTCCCATTGACAAAAGTCATCTTGGAACCATACTAAGTTCATGAATGAACTATATGATTCAACATCTTCTTTGTCGCTTAAAAAGCGGCAACATACTTTGCCTCTGTTATAGAATTCGCCACAGTATCTTGTTTGGAACAATTTCCAACTACCGTGCCACCATATTATGTATTACACAAAACCCTTTATTTAAATCGAAAATCGCTTGGAGCAATGATGAAGACTGTATCGATGTAACATTTTACAACGAACTCTTCATGATCTCCACTTGCGAGAAAACATGTCATCAGTGCTACTCTAGCATTCAATGACACTTTTCACTGTTGTCCTATGATCAGTACTTTTGATCACTTTGGTATCTATACTCGCAACAGCTTGGGAGTATCGGACAAAACTGGTTGTTTTACATACCATGGAATACATGATTAATCCAAACACGAAGGTGTGAGGAATCTCCATCATGTATTTTGCTCATCAGTGTTTTTGGGACACCGAGTCTTGCAAAAACTCTTTCCATGTGACTTCGGCAAGAATCACTCCTTGGCGTTTTAAATGCTAAAAAGTTTTAGCATCTTGTCAATATGTATTTATTGCTTAGCCCCATTAGGTAAATCTATCTCCATAGATCATTATGCCTAATATTGAGGCTATTTAGCCCAAGCACTTCATCGAAAAACTATTTTCAAATGAAGTCCTAATTCGTGTCAAGAATTTTATTTCCAATTAACAATGTGTCAAGCACACAAGGTTTTTAGAAATATTATTAGGCTCCCACTTACTTTCTTGAATTACAAGCATCTTCGTTACCCATTGATGAAGTCAAACTCCTTTGACCATTTCATCAAAACACGAAGATTCCGACTCCACTTTGCTCTCTTCTGTCCATCGCTGGAACTCTGAAGTGTGCACCCTTACTAGCGTCCTCTGGACTCACAAAATACCTTGGACTGTAACACATGCAAGTCCTTGGTTTCATTTCCATCAGATGGAAATCCTTTTGTCATCCCTTGTTTCATATCTCATGATATGAAATTTGTATTAATTGCTAGTTCAACCCGAACTGACTTTAAGCATCGCTACGATGAAACAACCTCATCGTAGTAAACTCCTTGAACTTGTTATTTCAACAAGTCGAGCTCTATGGATAAAACATTTTATCCATATCAGTTTATAGTTCCATAAAAGTTCGTTAGACTCTAAGTCTTCTGAAGGGGTCATCAAGATATGATCTTGAATCATTTATATGGAAACTATCTTGGATTATATTGGCATTTAGCCAATCCCGGAGTCAGGGCCCATCAACGCTTCCTTGTGTATCGTAGGTATACTGTTGTCTAACAACAATATCTCGTCTGCGCACCTGAGAGGTTTGCACGAGCCTTGCCTACGTGGTTCAGTTGCAAGTTCGACCGAAGTCCATACATTTTATTGTAGAGACTTCCGTATCAGTCGCAGTAGGAAACTCCGGAATCACTTCCAAGGTTCCTTTCCTTTGACCTGATGACGAAGATACTGGTTATCTCGTCGAGTTGCACTGTCCTCCCACTCATCTTTTGCAAGAACAATTCTTTTTAAAAGCATACCATTTTGTGGCAAAAACTTTTGCCTCGGTATAGTGGTGGGGGAATACCCAATGACTTGGGATAACCTACAAAGTAGCACTTGTCTGATTTGGAATAGGTTTGTAACCTTTTACACAAGCCCCATATTCCAAATGTTAAGAAAAGATATAACATGGTTGGGCGTACCATACCATGGTGTCATTTCAACAGACCCGATGGAGCTCTTTTCAGTGTAAAAGCCGCAGTCTCTAAAGCATCACTTTAAAAGGGATAATGGCAAATTTAATTATGTCATCTTTGATCTTACCATGTCATAAATGGTTCGATTACATCTTCACGGACTTTCCTCTTGCAGTGGTGTTCCGGGAGGTGCAAGTTATGAAACCCCTTTCACAACTCATCAGACATTCGCTAAACTTGTAACTCAAATATTTCTTTCTGCAACCGAATTGTAGAAACATAATTTTCTTGTTACAATAACTTCTACTTCATATTTGAAAACCTTTCGAATGATTTCAAAAGATCCAGACTTACGTCTCATCAAGTAAATATCCACATATCTACTTGAGTCATTTCTGAAGATAGATAAATCCACTACTTGCAACAACCTTTATCGGACTACACACATCAAATGTATGATCACCAATAAGTTTGTTGTCCATTCCTTATGGCCTGTGAACGGTATTTCAGTCACTTCTCTTTTCGGAGGAAAGTTGCAAGTGTCAGATGATTCAAAATCAAACGACTTCAAAATCCATCATAATGGAATTTATCCATGCGGGTTTCTCCAATGTGACCAAATGCAGTGCCACACTTGTGTGGTATTCTTTTAGTCTTGTGACATTTAGCGTCAGTGTTATGGATGTATCATATTACCATCAATATTCATAACATACATCCCATCTAGGATGGAAGCTTGGCCCTTCATGTTATTCATAATACTGAACAACAATTGTTCTTCTATGAACAACCCTTTTGCAACAAACATTGTGCAATGAGCTAGAGTGCAAAAACTATAAAATGAATTATGAAAGTAAAAACTGAGGTAATGTATTATTATCAATATTCATAACATACATCTCATTCATAATGAATGTATGGCCCTTATGTTATTCATAACACCGAACATCAAAAGTTCTCTTATGAACAACCTCCTTGCAAGATACCTTATGCAAAGGGCTAGAGTGTGAAACTCTAAAATAAATTATGAAAGTAAATACATAGGTAATACACCGATGGAAAGTATAGTAACATTTTACTATGTTCCATGTGTGTATCTCAACCTCATTCCTGGCTAGTCTTTCAGGCCATAGTAGTTCTTACATCGAGTTGCAACAGAATGCAATCGAGCGGGTATCTTTGTGATTTAACTCACAATACCCAAGAATCAGTGATTAAACAATTTTAATCATAATTCCCAAGAACTATATCTTTGACCAGCCTTCTATACATCAAAAACTTGTATGACATTCATACATGAGCTGGATCTTCCAGTCTTCTTTGTTTCTGCCTTTATACTTCTAACAGTTTAACTTTTAGTATTTCTCCTACTCTCAGAAGAAGCACCCAACTTAAGAGTGGCGTTAGCCCTGGACTTCCTAGGCGTGTAAGTCACACTAACACCCTTTGGACACTTCCTTTCTCTTTAAGTTGTTGTTTTATTCACCTTTCATCATATGACAGGCGTTCTTCTGGATCCCTCTTTTATCAGTCTAATGCATAGTAAACTCCTTTACTAATAATTTGCAAACAAACATTTCTCTGGATATCTCATATCTTTTAGCCTTTGTCTGTCTCTGAAAATGATTTTCAGATTCCATGAATATCACATAACTATCCAAACTTTCGAAGTTCGGGTCTCATGGAAGCAAATGTATTGCACTTGACTGAAAACGGAATTCTAGCTTTTGGATCGAAGGACGAGAGTCACATGATCCATAGCATAAGCGAGAGAATACCGAAAGTATGCGATAGGACAAAGTCCTTCTCGGCACTCTTGAGGACAATCCTCACATTACGTTACCAACCGTAAAGTATTAACCAGATATTTAACAGCTATTCAATTTTAACAGGGAAGGTGGAAACGCGAGCCATTATTCTACAACTATTAAGCAAATCACACTTTAGACAATGTTCAAAATTAATTGCACTGAGAATTAAAAGAATTAATTCTACAGCGCGCTCCCACTCAAATCAATATCTCTCATAATTGATTGTGAGTGATTCAAGACCCGTGTTTTGATTATTCGTCATTGATGTTAGTCACCACTGATGACAAAAATCTCAACCGGTAGGCCAACCTGCCAATCACATCTCTATGCGACTCTTGTTCATCTTTCGATGGGCGTGTTCCGAGCTCATGACTGTCATGCCTGAACGTCAAAGACAACCAAGTGATCTCGCTGCGAGGTCTAAACTCACCCGCCTCACACATCCCTAATCGTTCGTACCCATGTTAGTCATGGCGCACCCCGAAAAGTTAGGTGCCGTGACGGTGCTACACTTGGGAGAACACTATCAACTATGATATTTTTGTGAGAGATCACCCTAATAAAAAGCGACTACCGCGCAATCAAGAAGGGTGCATCATAAGGGATAAACATCTCAGGCAATTCATAATAGCATGATATGGTATAGCCCTTTCTGACGGAGAAGTCTTGTATTTCTTCGTCTTCGGCATTCGCGTCGGTGTTCACCTTCGCGAAGATTGCCACCACCTTGTCGATGCACCAGATAATATTGCTATCTCTATAGCTAATAAAATAATGCATTACACAAGGTTGACACGCAGGTCATTTAAAGTGCAATCATATGGCTCCAGCCATCATGCCAAATCATGACACGCAGGTCATGTTAATCAATTTACATCATATAGACATCTCATACATAATCAAATTAATTTGAGCACTGCTATACCACATCACATGCACATGCAAACCCTCCTGCAAAACCAAGTTAGACGTCTCTAATCGGTTCATGCAAAAAATTGTTTTTCGTGGCTTCTAAGGTTTCGAAACAAACCGAAGCTACCAACGTCCATCATCAAGTATGATAATTCAAGTCGCTAGATTAACAATGCGGGGTGTATGAAACACGAGATAATAAAATATCGAGCCCCATACTGAACTTCGTCATACGCATGACCCCCGTGCAGATCATATCTGCATTGCCCTTTCGTCTGCGAAACATCCATCTTTCTTTAACTAAAGTGGAACCCAAAGAACTGTTAGCACTTCGTTGATCTGTCAATCAGCATACTCAGGAGCAGCATGAAAGGATCGCGGATTGCCAGAACTTTGTGAGATTCCACAATGCTGTCAAGATCAGGACTACGCAAATTCAAGGGAAGCAACAAGAACATCGGGTAACAGATTTCATCTGCTACCCGCACAAATAATTTTCAGTAATAGAACTCATCTACTACCTAATTATATTGTGCAATACCCATACATCTCTATGTATTCTAGATCGCAACCTGCATCTACGCATAGCACGGCTCATGATGCCACTGTAGGGTAACGCAGCAGAAAACAAAAATTTTCCGACCTACGCACCAGCCCAGGACCACTATGGAGACTGCATACAAGGTTTGATCATTTTCGTTACCGACTCGTAGCGCAGCGGAAGTAGAGTCGATGACGATCGGCGGTGCAGATCCCCGCAGCTAGGATTTACAACCTCCAAACCGCGAGGATGTATACCCTCGTCTTCCCTTCGGACAGCCCTCCGGGAGGCGGTCGAACAGTCCCCCGGACGATGTCGCGGACAGCCCTTCGGGAGGACCTTCGAAACTTGAACGGTCACTCGGACAGCCCTTCGGGAGGACTCACAGAACTCGGACCGTCACTTGGACAGCCCTTCGGGAGGCACTCTCGAACAGCCCCTCGGGCACTAAGATCGAAACTACGACCTCTCTACAGAGTTGCACACATACGGTGTCATCTATCCGGCAGGGCTTCGCCGTCCAGAACTAGTTCCCACCGGAACCCAGACAGCCTTTCGGCTCTACGAAACTATTTCGCGGGGAGGGAGAGAGAAGCCAGATCATTGCAATGGCACATGTATGTGAGAAGGAGTGAGTCATTAGGCAGCCCCCTCCACCCCTATTTATAGGCCAAGCCGAAGGGTGGCTTCTCCAAGAAGCCAAGGGGAAAAATACCAAAGGACCCTCAAGGTGGCTTCTCCAAGAAGCCACCCAAAAAGCACTTTCACTATTCACGACGACATTTTTCAGTGTCCGTTCAAACTGAAAATATTTATGTGGGCTTAGAACATTTTCAGTACCCACTAAAATAATTTTCAACGCGTTCTGGAACAATTCCAGATTAGTGATTTTCATCTGCGAAAAGCATCTGAAGTGGTTTCGGCAGCTCCGGAACATTTCCGTTTTTTCTTCCAGAAAATTCCCAAAAGTTTCCAGAATGATTCTGGCACCCTCCAAGAATTATCGGGCATGTGCCGAAACCAATTTGACTTTATGGTATCCTCTGAAACAACTTTTCAGTTTCACCGGAACTCATCCGGTGACCTCTCTCTGCGGAACTTTTCCGCTGTCCGAAACTTTTCGGTGTCCGAAACTTTTTCGGTGATTTTCTCTCAGACTCCCTGTCTAGTATTCAGCAGATAGATGACCCTTAAGCGTGTGACCCTATAGGTTCGGTGAAGTATAGACATGACCTGGAACCCCTTCCGATCAATGATCAACATCGGAGCCATGGACACCCATATTGACCCCTATACCCACACGAATGAATATTCGAGTGAACCTCCAGTTGCCGTGTGCTATTCCTATTGCTTCGCGATATGTTACAAATACCCGAGGTGAGACATGTTGGCATTCCCGTGGATCAACAACTTGTCCACTATGCTAGTTACCTCGTTACCGGTATTGTTCTCTTTTCTCGTTATTGTGTTCCGGCATCCCTGTGATCAAATCACCCTGTGTCTGGCCAGACGATGATGGATACCGTAACATCGAGAGGGCCCAGAGATATCTCTCCATCGTCGGAGGAGCAAATCCCAATCTTGAGCTATCAAGTTACTTGACATACTTTCCCATGAACCCGTAAGCCGCCGTAATAGCCATCCAGTTACGGATGACGTTTAACAAACCCCAAAGTTCATGAATCAAGCATGAAGAAACTCGATACTCTCATGGTCTGAGGAATTATGCAAACGTTAACCATCTCTGTGTTATTAACCATTAACTTGTGACGAAAGAATCTCGTAGCATAACATCAATTTGGGTCGATTCAACATAAATGTTCTGCTAACAATTGTGCCCTCAAAATTGCCGGCATAGTCATGCCCATGATCAGGAAAACAGGATCATCATGCAATACTTGAGCCAGTCATAGAGGCTTGACTAGGAATACATTTTACCGTTTATTATCCCACACGTGCACATGAGTTTCCCTCCAAGCCTCGTTTTATTTGTAGACTCGAGAATCATTGCAGTTATAGCATGAAACATAAACCTAATTATGAACAGGGAGATAATCAATAACATTTATTATTGCCTCTAGGGCATATCTCCTACAGATCCAACGGCCCAGATCTCATCAAGCCACCCGATCCGACGGCCAGGAATCCAAACGGCTGAGAAGCCGGGAGGATCCCTGTCGATCTTATTTCTCGATGCGCAGTTGTTGCCAGTATGTGTGCAGCCTATTGTGGGGTAACTTGGGCTGCTGTGCTGTAGGTCATTATTATTGTGAGGTGACCTGTCCTGCTGTCCTGTAGGTGTAGGATTATTATTACTAGTCAGCAACCCGTGCAGAGTTATTCGTGTGACTTCCCAAGATAAAATATTATTAGTATAATCATTGAATACACAAATATTTACATATTTAATATATAGAAAATTCACAAATTCACCGATCAAATATTAGTATTGAAAGTATTAGACTTTTGCTTACCATATATATTGTTGGAGATATTGGTAGAGCATTTGCGTAGATTTTTCATATTTACAAAAGTATATATAAGTAAATCAAAGACAAAACTCAGGAAAAGATATGTGACTTTGGACCTACTCTAAATCATATATTGCCTTGTCATGCACAAAAGAAAAAACATGTCATGCACAAAAGTATCACAGGGAAAATGCATTCTCATCTGCGGTTATAAATTTCACTGTCACGGCTTTTATGTGAACTCTTGTGTACTCTCTCCAGTGTATTGCAAGAGACTTAACTTTAGATGTCATTTATTTACTTAAACTAATTGGATAGTAAAATAAATGAAGTTTGTTGATAGTAAATAGTAGAGAGTTGTAAAATGGTATGCAAACCAAGAATCTCCAAGATGCGAAGCATACCAAACATAATGTATTTGGAGCCAGTGGATAATAATAAGACTTGATGAAGCATTTGGCTTGTTACAAAGAAGGTAGAAATGCATCAAAGTTACGAACTATCTTCTAACAAAAGAGTACACCATTGATTGGAATAGGCGATGAATTACAAAGTTACCTGAACTACATGTGGTCACAGCAATTGATAAAAAAAGTCCATATTAATCTTTCAGTACACGCAGGCCTGAAATATTTATATTTCAAGGCAACTGTTTTAATTAGGAGCATATAGCTAAACCTGGATGCAGTTTCGTAATCCAAAAAAGGGGGGTGGGGGGGAATTGCGGGCATTTTATTTAAATGACAACAAAACGATATGAGAAATGCAGGCAAATAAAAAAGAGCAAAGTTAAAGACACTCGAGATAATAACCTGAGCAAACTTGTAGATGTAGTCGAACATGCTGGACTTAGCATCAGATAGCATTGCTCCGACAGTGAGTCAGTTCGCCTTCCAACACAAAACACCATCGTGCATGTACCTATTAGGATAGCTCCTCAACGTGAGTATTTTGCGAGGCGATCCTCTTTCCTGTTAGGATAGTGCAATGGTATAATAACAGAGCTGGATATGCGTTTATTTCAAGAACTTAGATAGGATGTAATACATGCAACAACTACAAATACCATATTTTATCTCAAGTTAAATGATTTCCTCCAAAATTATGAGTGTGCATGTACCTGTATCTTTGCATCAGACCAAAACACATTGGAAACATACGACATCATTGTTCCTATAAAGTAAAAAGGTAGGGGTCACATCTTCAGCTCTGGAGGGCTACTGTTCAATGCTCGGCACCATATAGAAGTATGATTTGGTATTCTTACAGTGGGCATCATATGGCAACATGAGCTGTGCAATCCTTGCCTTATCTATTTTTTTTTAAAAAAATCTATGTCTATTTCGCCATATACTTTGGTCTAATATTATTGGTAAGTTACGCGGATCAGTTGGAGCATCTGCATAAGAGATGACAAAGCAAGTAAAAAGTGAGGAAACAATGGTAAAGTGGAGCCGCAATTAGTGGATACTAACTGGAAACAACACTCAGGGTTGTCGAGCAATGTGATTTTCCTAGAGCAATCAAAAGCCTACAACTATCAACACATTACGACTAAAGTAAATGAATGATTTTTTTTTGTATTTATGCCATAATTATGTTGCACCATTGTAAGTAATGCATCGAAATTAAAAAGAAGAAAGTAAAACTCATGTGTGAATTATTTTACTTATACAGATGAAGGCAGAGCTAAACTACTCAAATAAAATCCTTTATAACCTAAAGTGTACACATAATGAACCAAAATTTGGATTCGGTATTGTTGCAGGTTATGATCTAAATCTCTGTTAATTGAACAAATCATGACACTAAATATAATGGATATATTTTAAAAAGAGAAATAGTTTCGAGGCTTTCATTTATACACTGGATCAAATTTGCACAGCACACACTTTCACCTTTTGGGGACAGAACAAAATAACCAAACGGGCAGAAAATACGGGAAAAGTTACAGAAACAACATAGTGAACAATCCCTTTCATGTCTGCCCTACGCATTTGCTGCCAGCCGAGGCTTTTTCTTAGCACTTCATGGTCACGTCCTTGGAAAGATCTGACTCGCTGCTGGCTAAGCTGCACGGGTGCAGCGAACTGTCTCCATTAGGGACTCGCCGATTGACCAGGTGCAACATGGTGCGGCAATGGCTAACATGTGTCATAGAGCCTTGATTAGATGGATCTGGGTGTGTACGTACGGGGTAAAACTTGTTGTTAATCTTGCTTTGAGGGAGAGCCTGATGGCTGGTACAGTGCATGGGCGTAGGTAGAACAAATATGATGAAAATTGATAGGACGGTATAACATACACTAATTCTTTTTTTCGAGCATCATAACATACACTAATTCTTTTTTTCGAGCATCATAACATACACTAATTCTTGTAATACCAAAAGTTAAACATAGCGACCATATTGCACGTAATTCTTTCGTATCATACCGTAGATATCTATCCTACACACACAGTTAGCAATTTATACATGGCAATGGAGGTAACACAGAGGAACGGAAGATGAGAAAATAGAGACCATACTCTGAAGTTGCAGCACCACTTTGCAGTACACCAGGAGCAAGTTTGAGGCCGAGGCCAGACTGCAGCCAGGCGTTTAGTCATCCTGCATGTCCGATCTGACTGAGGAAATTGATTATCCCAGGTTACAGAGCTGGGGGGGGGGGGAGCGATTGGCAGCCCAACGATCACATCATTAGCCCATATAAGATTTTTTTAGGGAAACTAGCCCATATGAATACTAATATAATAACTATCCTAGACCTAAAGCCCAATAGCCCACGTCATTGTGGCTGCCTTTTGTTGTTTGCCCCATGCAATAAATCGATCCATTGATCGTGTCCAGTTGCGGAGCCAGAATTGGCCGATGCCCCAGGCGAGAAACTAAGGGCTAAAAACTACCCCCAAAAAAACTCCAGTTTCAACGCATACGAAAGTCAATCTATGTTGCATAACTAATAATACACCAAACATAATATTCAATGACAGTATTTGTTCCATGATGGGTCAACTAATAAAGCAAGATAAATCAAAAGACAATATGTAGCATATATAGATGATCCAAAAGATTAATATCAAATCAAAGGATTGGTTGATCTGACCCTCCCATGACAACATCTTCAATAGCCGAAGAAGTTAAACCTTGAATGATAAATTTTAAAATGCAAATCAGTGCATAATATAGGAAGCAAAAATAGTTCATAATAGATGCAAAATTTGAAAACTTACGTCTAGGCCGAAGCAAAAGGCATTTGCGATTGCGATAACCTTGAAATCGCTCAATGATCTTTGATTCTTCAATACTCACAAATACATCCCGCTCAATGTAACATACCATTCTATGATTCATTCAATCATCACCCATTTTGTTCCTCAATCCAGTCTTGATAATGCTCATTGCTGAAAATGCCTTTTCCACTGTTGCAGTTGCAACAGGAAAAATCAATGCTAACTCAACAAGACGGTAAACCAAGGGAAAAGTTGTGTGCATATCACTTGTAACCATATTTATGGCAAGATGACCAAGGTCATTGCAATTCATCAAATGTGGATCAACTCTTGCTTCCCGAATGAATGAGTCTAGTTGGTTTCTAAGGACAAAAGTAACTTCATATATAGAGAAGTCAGCAGCATACATATTAGCAAGGTCTACTAGCTTATCTTCATTATAATTGGCAAATGAATTCTTGGGATCAAGACAAGCAATGCATCTCAACAATTGAGTAGACCTTTCAGCAAAGCGGTTGTTTAACTCCACAATAAGTTGATCATGCAACACATTGAATATTTCATTTCTGAAATGATGGTTGTAAGTTACCAACTGCCCATCCCAAGTCCTTGAACGCCCATTAGCGGGGTCTGATTCAACATCACCGGGTTTGAGTTGAGCTGTAACACTAGGGGTATTATCAGTTGTTTGAGTTGAAGGACCTGTTTCCGTGGTTCCCGTGGTTCGAACTTGAAAAAAAGAATTTAATGTGTTTCTTTTACTCATCTTGCCTTCCTGTAATTTTTTATAGAAACAATGGCATCAAGCAACAACAGTGGCATCTAGCAACTAAAATCATCATCAATCAATGGCATATGCAGCAGAATAAACTTCTTCCAGAATCAATGGCATGTGCAGTAGCAGAATAAACTTCATTGTTGGAAGTAAAGAGCAATGTAGATGGCAAGTTATATATGGAAGAATTCAGTTGATTTTCACTCGGTTCAGTGCAATTTACTCTCTGTTTTATTTTTCTACTAGATGAAACAGGCAAGTGTTAGCTTCTAGTCAGTAAATACTACACTGAAAAAAAGAGACCATCTCTCGAAACTACTCAGCAGCTTATTTATCAAACTAGCATGTAGTTGATCTTTGATCTGCAGAAGTAAATACTAGTATACTACACTGAAAAAAAGAGGTACCTGGTTCAGAGTTGCTCTGTTCTGCTGTCCGCTGACTCTGCTCTGTGCTGCGGCTCGGGCGCTCGGCTGAGGACAAAGGCCCATGGGGCCGGACGGCGGGCAGCCTGCCGCCTCGCCGGGGTCGCCGCCTCGCCGAACAGAGCAGCAGCCCGCAGCAGAAGGGGATCGAAGAGGGGGCTGCCTGGTGTTCCCGCTGCCGGACGGAGCTGGCCGGCTGGGTGGGCACGACGGCAGGCGGCGGCGGCGGGTGGCGCCAGCGGGCAGGGAAGGCGGCGGCGGGCAGCGCCGGCACGCAGGCACGCAGGTCACGCAGCCACGCTAGGATTCGTCCAAGTCGGGGAAGGGGCGGCGGACGGCCAGTTCGTTCGTCCAAGTCCCAGGCAGGCAGGCAACGACGCAAGCGCCCCGGGCGAATTGGGCCAGGCCCCAGGCGGCCTTCGTATCGCTACAGTATATTTGCTACAGTGATCGAAGGTAATGGCCCTCACGCCCCAGGCCGCCGCCCGGGCTGCCTGGGGCCTGTCTCCGCCCATGATCGTGTCCTTGCACTAGGGTCTAGGGCGTTGTTTGCCGCTGCCGCCCAGCCGCCGGCTGCCCGGCTGCCGCTCCCGCTCAGGTAAGGCGCTCACCACGCCGCCGGGCGCCGCCCGCCACCCAACCCAATCGGCTACGCTGATCGCCTGATCTGTCGTCTTTGTCCGCTGTGGGTCCAGTGTCTAAGGACCAAGAAAGGAGGACTGGAGGAGAGGAGGAGGCTTCATTAGATCAGAGTTTTACAGGGAGAAAGGAAGATCAGATAGAGAAAGGTACCACTACGTACTTGTAGCTATCAGTTATTATGAATTAAAATCCTACTATCCTAATCTGGTGTGTTAGTGTTGTCTACAAAATAGTGAATTAATCTATTAATCATGGTTTTCCTTTATGTGGTAGTCAATGAGGAAGCGAAAGGCACCAACAACTAGGGGGATAAATTCCTTTTTCAAGCTAGTTGGTTCAACTTCAAGCTCCAACATTACTGGTGCTGAAAATGTGATTCCGTCTGAGGAGTAACCTGTTGCAGATAACCAAACAAATGATATTCCTGTTGATATGCAAACTGATGAGCAACAGGCTGTGGCACCGGAAGAAGTTGCAGCAGGAGAAGGTACAATTGAAAGCACAGAATATGTAAGGGACCATTGAAAGCACAGAATATGTAAGGGACCCCGGTATGCGCCAACAAATTTGGGAACTCCCTCATGATGAGCAAGAAGAAGCACGCCGCTTCTATATTTTGAAGGGAGCTTATCAACCATACATGAGAGAATATCCATATAATCAAACAAGAAAAAATCATCGTTGATTTCAATACAGTTATTTCAATTCTTTTCCTTGGCTTGAGTATTCGATGGAAACACATTGTGCGTACTGCCTACCTTGTTTTCTCTTCACAAAAAGGCCAAGTGGAAGGTGTGGCTCTGATGCATTCACAGTCAAGGGATTTAATAATTGGAAGAAGGTGAATGATGGAAACGAATGTGCTTTCTTAACTCATATGGGCTAAGATTCCAACTCTGCTCATAACTTTTCTCAGCGGTGTCATGATAATCTGAAAAATAGTGAGACTCACATCGACAAGGCAATGGTGAAAGTGTCTGAAAAAAAAGTTGCAGATGCAAGGCTAAGGCTTAAAGTTACAATTGATTGCATCAAGCAAAATTTTCTGTTTTGAGAATTCAAATATTATATAATGTACAATAAATCAAGTTATAACATTTTTCCTTGTTGATTTCATCAGGTGGTTAACATTCCAAGCTTGTGCTTATAGAGGCCATGATGAATCTCCGGGATCAAGTAATCAGGGTAATTTTCTTCACCTGGTGAGGTTCTTGGCTTCTTATAGCAAAGAGGTGAATGCGGTTGTTTTGGAAAATGCTCCAAAGAATGCGAAGTACACCTCCCATACAGTGCAACTAGAAATCCTCACATTACTTTCTAGTAGAGTTAAGAGAAAAATTAGAGATGAAATTGGTACTAGAAAGTTCTGCATAATGGTAGACGAAGCACGAGATGAATCTAAAAAAGAGCAAATGGCATTGGTTCTTCGATTCCCGAGCACCGAGGGGTTCATACAGGAGCGTTTTCTTGATGTAATTCATGTCACTGACACTACTGCTTTGACTCTCAAGAAGGAGATTTGCAAAGTCCTTTCTGATAATTATTTGAGTGTCCAAGACATTAGAGGACAAGGCTATGACGGGGCAAGTAATATGAGAGGTGAATGGAATGGATTGAAGGCTCTAATTCTGAATGACAGCCCTTATGCATACTATGTGCATTGCATGGCTCATCAGTTACAGTTGGCACTTGTCGCGACATCAAGGGAGGTACATGATGTCACTAGTAGAAAAAGGCCCATTTGTCCCGGTTCATAAGGCCCATTTGTCCCGGTTTGGAAACCGGGACTAAAGGGTCCGGACTAAAGCCCAACACCTTTAGTCCCGGTTCTTATACGAACCGGGACAGATGGGGCTCCACGTGGCCGCTGCGGCGAGCCCAGAGAGGAGGGCCTTTAATCCCGGTTGGTAACACCAACCGGGACCAAAGATCATCCACGTGTCAGCAGCTCAGGAGCTGGGGTTTTTTTTTTGAAAGGGGGGGTTTTGGGGGTTTTGTAGGGTTAATTTAGGGGTTTCATATATTGTGTTAGCTAGCTAATAGCTAGAGAGAAGTGTCCTCTCTTATCTCCGTGCTTGGTTGACGCTACGTACTATACGTATAGAGAGGACTCGACACGCTAGCTAGTAAGAAAATGAAGGAAACCATTAAGTACACAAGATCGTCATGAACATATACAGAGAGAAGTGATCGACCTCCTCCTTCTCCGAGAGATTGGTCGAACAACAAGTTTTCGTATATCTATCCGACGCTACTAGCTACATATATACAATATAAGATCTCTTACAATCCCTAACATCTGATGTCAAGTTCCACATGGTATTCTCCGGCTGGATTGATGACGTGGTCAAGAAATAATCCCGCCAATTCCTCTTGAATTGCTTTTATGCGATCTTGTGGTAGGAGTTCATCCCGCATCTGCCAAATCTAATTTGAAGAAGGGGGTCAATACATATATATGAATGAAACTCAACACAAATGATGGTAATAAAATAAAATTGTGAATATTATTGCTTACGCACTTCATATTGTTTTCCAGAGTAGCCCCGCTTAGAGGTCGTTGCGTTGTAGATGTACTCGCAAACGTAGTATCCACAAAAATTATTCCCGCCTTCCTGCCACAACCACTTTACGAGAAATAGAGGTCAATCAAACTGATAATCAAGCATTATAAATGGTATTGATGAAACTAGCTAGAATCAATGGGAGATGCGCGGAACTAGCTAGTAGTACTTACTTTCGGATGTGTAAATCGCAGCTCCCCCGGCAGTCCCGGAATTTCTGCGGTGAACACTTTCCAAACCCTGCGAGACAAAGAAAATAATTACTTGATATCAGGAAATGAACAAAGTTGCCGATATGGTGCGATAATGATCAATTGAACTTACTTCTGGAGCATTTCAGTCATGGCCGCATACTCCTTGGGATCTTTTCGTTTTGAGTCTAAGACGGTTACTAGTCCCTGCTCAAGCTTAATCTCTAGAAGAATAAAGTGGAAGCTGCGCACGCATGCATAACTCATCAATTACATTACTATAACCTCGAGTAATAATGGAAACCGAATATGCAGAAGATAGTAACACTCACTTGAAGTTGTAAGGAAAGAGTATTTTATCTTTGTTTTGATTTTTAATCAATGATTGTAGCAAGTTGGCCTCGGTTTCTTTCGCATTATATTTAACCGTCCATTCATCTATGAGATTTGTGTTAATGAACCCAATATCATAGATTTGTGCATTTCTGCATTCGATGATCTTCAATCTGCATAATATAGTGAGGATAATTATATATACATGCAATGAAAGAGCTGAGCTATATATAGAGACTTAATTACAGAAGTATAGTACTTACAGACAGTAGCAAGTGATGATTATTTTATCGAGGTCCTTTTGATTGTAAAACTGGAAGAACTCCTCAAATGGAATAGACAACAGATCAATTCCAATGAGGTCGTGCACCTCTTTAACTCTCAGCGTCAAAATATCCTTCCCAGACATGCAGGTGTCCATGTACCACTTATGGAATCTTCGCATCATCGTTGTTAGAGGAGGATCACCAGGTCTGACAAGAGGCTTTCCGTACTGGTATTTGTCTTCGTCCACCTCCATTGTATCAAAATGTGCATCGTCGGGCAGGTAATCACCAGGATTGGTACCGGGCAGCATGCCCGGCAGATTTGCGACGATAACGCTAGACACCTTGAGCGGGGGGCATGATTGGTTCGCCTGTTCGCCGAGATGGGGAATTTTGTTCCCACTTCTTCGTTCTTGTAACCTTTTGTTAGTTGAAGTAGTTCCCGACCGGCGCGCTCCTCCCACTGCCTTTTTAAGAGCGCGAACATGGTTGTCATCCGGCGGAGGCGGTGGTGGTCGCTTCAGGTTCTCCAAAGTGCGCTTCAATTTCACTGGATCTATCTTCTCCTCCGGAGGTGGATTTTTCTTTGCAAAAAAGTCCTTCACTTCGGCTTGACAGATCTGCGCGTTTTCCTCCTCGGTCATCTCGTATGGTAACTTCTCTAGAGGCTTGAGAGATGGACCGAATATGTATTGCCTCCCGCCTCTGGCTGTACTGCGGCTGTCTTCCTTCGTTGCTTACGAGGCAGAGAAGGAGGCGGAGTGCTACGACGCGCCGGACCAGCCGGAGCGGCGGCGGCGGCTGTCTTCCGTTGTTGCTGACGAGGCGGAGGAGGAGGCGGGCTGCTCGGACGTGCCGGCGCAGGCGGACAAGAAGGTGGAGTGCCGCCATGCACCGGAGCAGCTGGAGAAGGAGGCGGAGTGCCGCCACGCGCCGGAGCAGCCGGAGAAGGAGGCAGAGTGCCCTGATCACTCGCCAGAGGAGGAGGCAGAGGAGGAGGCGGAGTGCCCTAACTCGCCGGAGGAGGAGGCGGAGGCGTCCAGTTCGGAACGTTGATGAGCTCCTTCCGCCATAGACATGGAGTCTTCAGAGCAAGACCCAGCTGAGTCTCCCCTTCACCGGTAGGATGGTCAAGCTCGAGCTCCTCAAATCCCTCCGTTATTTCATCGACCATCACAACAGCATAGCCTTCTGGAATCGGAAGGCAGTGAAAAGTTGCGTCGGGTTGAGGAGGTGCAACAGAGCCGACAGCCGCCTTGACTTTGAGGTGCTGCCATTACGCCATAAGGTGGCAATCTTGAACCTCCGTGATAGCATCCACGGGGTAGCTGTGAGTCGTGAAGTGAGGCTGTTGAAGGAGCTCGGTGGAAGCCACGCTGCTTCTCCGCTGAGATGGCGGGGTAGCTTCGACATGTCGCTGCCTCTGAACTAGTGCTTGTTCCTCTAGCGCTCGTACCCTTGCATTCAGCTTCTGCAGTTCGGTCTGCTCCACTTTCCTCCTCCTCTCCCGGTTTTTGTAACCGCCTGCGCTGGGAAACCCTTCCTTCCACGCAACGGAGCCTGCCGTGCCTCGTGTTCGTCCTGGGTGCTCAGGATTCCCGAGGGCCATTGTGAGCTCGTCGTTCTCTCTGTCGGGAATGAACGTCCCTTGCTGCGCTGCGGTGATATACTTCTGAAGCTTCTTGACGGGTATTTCAAGTTGCTCCTTCGTCCAACGGCACTTCCCTGTTTCAGGGTCCAAGGTTCCCCCAACCCCGAAGAACCAAGTCCTTGAACGGTCTGGCCAATTCAATGTCTCTGGTTCGACCCCTTTATCAAGCAGGTCCTTCTCAGCCTTGTCTCACAACGGCCGGGCTTTGAGGTAGCCACCTGACCCCGTGCGATGGTGATGCTCCTTCTTTGCAGCATTTTTCTTGTTTGTCGCTGACATCTTCTCACTCTTCTCCGATGTCTTGTGGGCCACAAATGCGGGACAGTGATCTCTTATCTTCTCAAATCGGCCGATGAATTCTGGAGTCTTCCCTTTGTCGACAAACGTTGATTTCAACTCATTCTTCCACCTCCTGAATAGATCTGCCATCTTCTTAAGAGCATGAGCCTTGACCAATGGCACTATAACTGGCTTATCCGGATCCTCCTCTGGCGGTAGGGTGAAATTTGCCTTCAGCGCGGTCCAAAGATCATCTTTCTGTCTATCGTTGACAAAAGACACTTGAGGGTCTTCGCTCTTAGGCTTATTCCATTGGTGGATGCTGATCGGGATCATGTCCCTAACAAGAACCCCGCACTGAGCAGAAAATGCTTCCTTGGTCCGGCTGGGTTCAATCGATTGGCCATCGCCCTTGATTGCTGTGATCGTGAACCTTTCATCCTGGCGCAACTTTTTCTTCAGGCCTCGTCTCGTTACCGAAGTTTGGCTCGATCCGGAGGGCTAGAAAAGAAGAAATAAGAGAGTTAATATGTGTACATACGAAAACAAATAATGCATCAATTAGCTAGTCAGTACAGGCTTAATTAATATATATATACCTCGCCGGACTTTGCAACATCTCCTTCCTCCGTTCGCTCACCGGAGCAGTCATCACGGTCTCCTTCTTCCACCGGCATTCCGTCACCGGAGCCATCATAATCATGTCCTTCCACATCCATTGTTCGATCACCGGAGCCTGTTTCACCCTCTCCTTCCAGACCATCGGTATCGTTGAGAAACGACAAGACATCACCTCCGCCGAGGATTATGTCCCCCAACAACTGTTCTGCTTCGATGTCTCAGTGCTCCATAGTTTCTGCAAATATTACAACATGGCAATTAATATACAAACATGACAGATGGATATATTAGTGCAAATGTAGACCTAGCTAGCTCGACGCTTCTACGGTTTGGGGTGGCCTCGACAACGCTTCTAGGGTTTGGGGTGGCCTAGGCAACGCTTCTAGGGTTTGGGGTGGCCTCGACAACGCTTCTAGGGTTTGGGTCGGACCGTCTCTCTCATGAATGTCCGACGTCCAGACCGACAAGGGATTTAACCAAATGATGCCATTCTGGATGTGCAGAAAATGGTCCATATTTTTCCTGATCTCATCTACCCTTCTATATATCA
This sequence comes from Thinopyrum elongatum, assembly GCA_011799875.1. NCBI lineage: Eukaryota > Viridiplantae > Streptophyta > Magnoliopsida > Poales > Poaceae > Thinopyrum > Thinopyrum elongatum. Next base: position 79,461,549 of record CM022303.1, read on the forward strand.
CGTTGTCTAGTGTCAAAGAATTCTAGAAAACCATGACTTCATCATTGGCCGGAAATGACAGGCGTATAATGGTACGAAGCTCTTCAAAGTTGTTTTGGAACGGAGTTCCCGATAGAATAATTTGCTTTTTGGTACAAAGTTCAGCAAGAGCCTTCCGAATATCGCTATTTGGAAGGCCTTTGCTGAAATTCGTACCAAAAGGAGAATTATTCTATCCGGAACTCCGTTCGAAAACAACTTTGAAGAGCTTCGTAGTATCATACGCCTGTTACTTCCGACTAATGATGAAGCCATGGATTTCTTCAATACTTTGACAGACAACGTGACATATAGAAGAATATATATATAGATGAGATCAGAAAAAAATTGGATCAACTTGTGCACATCCATAATGGGGGCATTCTTGATAAATCTATATATGCCAAAATTCAAACTTTGACATATGATCAAACTTTGACATATGATCAAATGTTGCATATGTCAAAATTCAAACTTTGACATATGATCAAACTTTGATATATGATCAAATGTTGCATATGTCAAAATTCAAACTTTGACATATGATCAAACTTTGATATATGTCCACCGCGATATAAAATAATACATAGACTTGTTCGGGCGAGAGGGGGTTGATCGACGTCCCCCCTCATGTCGAAGTTACCGGAGTTATCTTCTAGTGGTTTGGGTGGCCTCGAGAGTTTGTCGGGTAGGGGCGGGAGGGGGTAGGAGATCGACAATGTTTTTTTCTAGGGTTTGGGTGGCCTCGAGAGTTGGTCGCCCGGTATATCGAGAGGGGGGTGAACATTTTACCTTAGTAACTTAGAAAAAAAATGTTATCGGGGAGGGGGTATATCGACCCCCCCCCCTCATGTCGAAGTTATCGGGGAGGGGCTATATCGACAACGACTTACATATAGCCACATACATATAAAAAAATTCTATGAACATCCATACATACATATAGCCACATACATATATATGGCTATGAAAAAAAATTCATCATATAAAAAAAATGTTATCGGGGAGGGGGTATATCGCAAACTTTGAGATATGATCAAACTTTGATATATGATCAAATGTTACATATGTCAAAATTCAAACTTTGACATATGATCAAACATTGATATATGTCCACCGCGATATAAAATAATACATAGACTTGTTCGGGCGAGAGGGGGTTGATCGACGTCCCCCCTCATGTCGAAGTTACCGGAGTTATCTTCTAGTGGTTTGGGTGGCCTCGAGAGTTTGTCGGGTAGGGGCGGGAGGGGGTAGGAGATCCCCCCCCCTCATGTCGAAGTTATTGGGGAGGGGGTATATCGACCCCCCCCCCTCCCTCATGTCGAAGTTATCGGGGAGGGGCTATATCGACAACGACATACATATAGCCACATACATATAAAAAAAATTACTATGAAGAAAAAAAACATCATATATGAACATTTTGTATATACATCCATATCCATCCATCCATCCATACATACATACATGGACAAAAAAATGCTATGAACAAAAACATCAATTTTGGTCCAATCTTGGCATTGAACTACAACCCAATTTTTCCTTGCTAAAAAAATTCTGAATTTTTTACATCTTGTAGTCCTTCCAACTAAACCCTTAAGTCCAGAAGGGCAGCCCCAATTTCATCTAGCAAGTCCACCAAAAAAATTCATGTAGTTTCTGTCCAGCACTAAATTTTAATAAAACTTGCACTAAGAAGTTTTTCCTTTTAACAAACCAACTTAACCATCTTCACTAACATCCAAGGAGACATCATCCTGCCAAGTTTCACATAAAACAAAGTTCCCTAGCAAGCCCTAGCATTTCATCAAACACCTTGTGGACATGGCTGAAACTTTGCACTGAACCAACTTCACCATCATCACATACATGGAGGAAGGACAGAGGAGAGGGGTGGGAGGGAGGAGGGAGTACCGGCCTGGCCGGCGGGCACTGGTGCGGCGGCATTGACGGCAGGGTAGGGGCGTGGCGGGGCGTCGGGGCAGGGCAGGGGCGCGGCGGCGTTGGCGTCGAGGTCGAGGTAGGGGCGTACGGCGTCGGCGTCGGGGCAGGGCAGGGGCGTGGGGCGATGGCGACGAGGAGCGGGCGGCGACGGCGACGGCGATATCGGGGCGGCGACGGCGAGCACGGGCTGCCTGGCGGCGTCGATGAGCTCTTAGTGCCATTAGTTTTCCAATTTGAATAGTTTAAATTTGAATTCTTTGAAATTTGTGTGAATCACTAGTTTGTGATTAACTCTACTATAAAAATTGATTTTGGAGTGATTCTTTTTCCTGCTATTTAATATTACTGTGTTTAATCATTATATTCAAAAACAGTTTTTGTTATTTTAGTTTCTAACAAAAAAATCTTTATGATAATTCCTTTTGCTATTAAAGTTTCTAACAAAAAAAGTTCTTTATGAAAATTCTTTTTTGCTTTTAATGTTTTGAACAGAAAATACTTTGATAATTTTAGTTGCATAAATTTTAGTTGATTCCTTTTGCTATTAGAGTTTCATTAAAGTTTTCTAGTTCATTCTTTTTTCTATTAGAGTTTCATTTAAGTTTTATAGTTCATTCTTTTAGTTTATTATTTTTGCTATTAGAGTTTCATAAAAGTTGAGAGGGTTACGGCAAAAACTGGATGCACTTCGTGTACAAAATGGACAATCTCTTTCGAAGTATCAGGGTTTCGGACAAAAACTCATCTGTTACAAAGGGATTTCATTTTTTTGAACTTATTTGAACTCCAGACTTTTTGTGTGTTCAAAATGAACCATTCAAAGCCACATCATCAATTTTCAACCCTTTCTAACTACATCTGTTATTTTTCATGCATTTACTTATTTTTTTGAGCTAAATGACCCTGAAATTGAAAAGCACTTCAGATGAACTCTGAAGAGGTTGAAAATTGGCATGGTATCATCATTTCACCCACATAGCATGTGCTAAAAAGTTGAGAGGGTTACGGCAAAAACTGGATGCACTTCGTGTACAAAATGGACAATCTCTTTCGAAGTATCAGGGTTTCGGACAAAAACTCATCTGTTACAAAGGGATTTCATTTTTTTGAACTTATTTGAACTCCAGACTTTTTGTGTGTTCAAAATGAACCATTCAAAGCCACATCATCAATTTTCAACCCTTTCTGACTTCATCTGTTATTTTTCATGCATTTACTGATTTTTTTTGAGCTAAATGACCCTGAAATTGAAAAGCACTTCACATGAACTCTGAAGAGGTTGAAAATTGGCATGATATCATCATTTCACCCACATAGCATGTGCTAAAAAGTTGAGAGGGTTACGGCAAAAACTGGATGCACTTCGTGTACAAAATGGACAATCTCTTTCGAAGTATCAGGGTTTCGGACAAAAACTCATCTGTTACAAAGGGATTTCATTTTTTTGAACTTATTTGAACTCCAGACTTTTTGTGTGCTCAAAATGAACCATTCAAAGCCATATCATCAATTTTCAACCCTTTCTGACTTCATCTGTCTTCACTTTTTCTTCGCTTGTGTCCTTTGCTTATTGCACCGTAACCATGGATATTCTTCATCGCTTAACAGGGTGCTTGGGTCAGCCTTGACTTTGAAGGGAGGAATTTCATGAAACTTTTCATAATCTTCAGAGATGTCTGTCTTACCCTCCAATCCCACGATGTCTCTTTTCCCTGAAAGAACTATGTGGCGCTTTGGCTCATCGTATGATGTATTCGCTTCCTTATCTTTTCTTTTTCTCGGTTTGGTAGACATGTCCTTCACATAGAAAATCTGCACCACATCATTGGCTAGGACGAATGGTTCGTCTGTGTACCCTAGATTGTTCAGATCCACTGTTGTCATTCTGTAATGTGGCTCTAACTGTACCCCGCCTCCTGACAGATTGACCCATTTGCACTTAAACAAAGGGACCTTAAAATCATGTCCGTAGTCAAGTTCCCATATGTCCACTATGTAACCATAATATGTGTCCTTTCCCCTCTTGGTTGCTGCATCAAAGCGGACACTGCTGTTTTGGTTGGTGCTCTTTTGATCTTGGGCGCTCGTGTAAAATGTATTCCCATTTATCTCGTATCCTTTGTAAGTCAATACAGTCGAAGATGGTCCCCTAGACAACGAGTACAGCTCATCAGAAACAGTGTTGTCACCTCTGAGACGTGTTTCCAACCAACTACCGAAAGTCCTGATGTGTTCACATGTAATCCAGTCGTCACACTGCTCCGGGTGTTTGGAGCGCAGAATGTTCTTGTGTTCATCGACATACGGGGTCACCAAGGTAGAGTTCTGTAGAACTGTGTAGTGTGCTTGAGACCAAGAATGCCCGTCCCTGCATATTATTGAGTCCCCTCCTAGCATGCCTTTTCCAGTCAGTCTCCCCTCATACCGCGATTGAGGGAGACCAATCTTCTTAAGGTCAAGAATGAAGTCAACACAAAACCCAATGACATCCTCTGTTTGATGGCCCATGGAGATGCTTCCTTCAGTCCTAGCGCGGTTACGGACATATTTCTTTAGGACTCCCATGAACCTCTCAAAGGGGAACATATTGTGTAGAAATACGGGGCCCAGAACGACAATCTCGTTGACTAGATGAACTAGGACGTGCGTCATGATATTGAAGAAGGATGGTGGGAACACCAGCTCGAAACTGACAAGACATTGCACCACATCACTCCTTAGCCTTGGTATGATTTCTGGATCGATCACCTTCTGAGAGATTGCATTGAGGAATGCACATAGCTTCACAATGGCTAATTGAACGTTTTCCGGTAGAAGCCCCCTCAATGCAACCGGAAACAGTTGCATCATAATCATGTGGCAGTCATGAGACTTTAGGTTCTGGAACTTTTTCTCTGGGATATTTATTATTCCCTTTATATTCGACAAGAAGCCAGACGGGACCTTCATACTGAGCAGGCATTCAAAGAAGATTTCCTTCTCTTCTTTGGTAAGAGCGTAGCTGGCAGGACCTTCATACTGCTTTGGAGGCATGCCGTCTTTTCCGTGCCAATGTTGCAGGTCCTCCCGTGCCTCCGGTGTATCTTTTGTCTTTCCATACACGCCCAAGAAGCCCAGCAGGTTCACGCAAAGGTTCTTTGTCACGTGCATCACGTCGATTGAAGAGCCGACCTCTAGGTCTTTCCAGTAGGGTAGGTCCCAAAATATAGATTTCTTCTTCCACATGGGAGCGCATTCCTCAGCGTCATTCGGAACAGATAGTCCGCCGGGACCCTTTCCAAAGATTACGTGTAAATCATTGACCATAGCAAGTACGTGATCACCGGTACGCATGGCGGGCTTCTTCTGGTGATCTGCCTCGCCTTTGAAATGCTTGCCTTTCTTTCGACATTGATGGTTGGTCGGAAGAAATCAACGATGCCCCAGGTACACATTCTTCCTGCATTTGTCCAGGTATATACTTTCGGTGTCAGCTAAACAGTGCGTGCATGCGTGGTATCCCTTGTTTGTCTGTCCTGAAAGGTTACTGAGAGCAGGCCAATCATTGATGGTTACAAACAGCAACGCATGCAGGTCAAATTCCTCCTGTCTGTGCTCATCCCACACACGTACACCATTTCCATTCCACAGCTGTAAAAGTTCTTCAACTAATGGCCTTAGGTACACATCAATGTCGTTGCCGGGTTGCTTAGGGCCTTGGATGAGTACTGGCATCATAATGAACTTCCGCTTCATGCACAGCCAAGGAGGAAGGTTATAGATACATAGAGTCACGGGCCAGGTGCTGTGATTGCTGCTCTGCTCCCCAAAAGGATTAATGCCATCCGCGCTTAAACCAAACCATACGTTCCTTGCGTCACCTGCAAACTCCTCCCAGTACTTTCTCTCGATTTTTCTCCACTGCGACCCGTCAGCGGGTGCTCTCAACTTCCCGTCTTTCTTACGGTCCTCTCTGTGCCATCGCATCAACTTGGCATGCTCTTTGTTTCTGAACAGACGTTTCAACCGTGGTATTATAGGAGCATACCACATCACCTTCGCAGGAACCCTCTTCCTGGGGGGCTCGCCGTCAACATCACCAGGGTCATCCCGTCTGATCTTATACCGCAATGCACCGCATACCGGGCATGCGTTCAAATCCTCGTACGCACCGCGGTACAGGATGCAGTCATTAGAGCATGCATGTATCTTCTGCACCTCCAATCCTAGAGGGCATACGACCTTCTTTGCTGCGTACGTACTGTCGGGCAATTCGTTATCTTTTGGAAGCTTCTTCTTCAGTATTTTCAGTAGCTTCTCAAATCCTTTGTCAGGCACACATTCTCTGCCTTCCACTGCAGCAATTCCAGTACGGTACCGAGCTTTGTGTTGCCATCTTCGCAATTGGGGTACAACCCTTTTTGGTGATCCTCTAACATGCGATCGAATTTCAGCTTCTCCTTTTCACTTTCGCACTGTCTCCTCGCATCAACAATGACCCGGCGGAGATCATCATCGGGCACATCGTCTGGTTCCTCTTGATCTTCAGCTTCCCCCGTTGCAGCATCACCGTATTCAGGGGGCACATAGTTGTCATCATCCTCTTCTTCTTCACTGTCTTCCATCATAACCCTTATTTCTCCGTGCCTGGTCCAAACATTATAGTTTGGCATGAAACCCTTCTCAAGCAGGTGGGTGTGAAGGATTTTCTGGTCAGAGTAAGACTTCGTATTCCCACATATAGGGCATGGACAACACATAAAATCATTCTGCTTGTTTGCCTCAGCCACTTCGACAAAATTATGCACGCCCTTAATGTACTCGGAGGTGCGTCTGTCACCGTACATCCATTGCCGGTTCATCTGCGTGCATTATATATAATTAAGTGTGTAAAAAACCAGCGATGAGAAATTTTTTCTTTTAGAAAGAAGATAAGAACAAGAGGCTCACCACGGTTATGCCGGCGACGAGATTGGCGCGGGCGATCGACGGCGGTGAAGTCGGGGACGGGACGTGACGGACCGCTAAACCTAGACAAATCTTGAGGAAAATGGAGCTTGAAGGTCAAGCTTCGAGAGGAGAAAGCTTAACTAGTGTGGCTCGGGCATTTCATCAAACACCTCATGTGCATAGGAGGTGAGCTAGAGCACCACAAAGCTCTTCCCTCGCCGGCCAGGAAAAACAGAGCAGTGTGGAGTGCTCTGCTCGCCGGCGATGGGGTATATATAGCCACCTCATTGGTCCCGGTTTGTGCGTGGAACCGGGACTAAAGGCCCCCCTTCTGTCCCGGTTCAAGCCACGAACCGGGACCAATGGATGTGGGCCAGGAGCGAGGCCCATTGGTCCCGGTTCGTGCCAGGAACCGGGACAAATGGGTCCAGACGAACCGGGACCAATGCCCACGAGGCCCCGGCCGGCCCCCTGGGCGCATGAACCGGGACGTATGGCCCCCATGGGTCCCGGTTCGTGACTGAATCGGGACTAATGGGCTAGGCTAGCCCGAACCAAAGCCCTGTTTTCTACTAGTGTGTGCATAACTTTTCCCAAAATGCAAATTTCATTATAAATGTTGTTAGCGCATCGACTAAACGTAATGATGAGTTGTTAGCAAATAAAGCTGCAGAGATTGCACGTGAAATTGAATTGGGAGAACTCAATACAGGAAAAGGGCAAAATCAGATAGGAACTTTACAGAGACCTAGCGACACTAGATGGAGTTCCCACTTCAAGTCAATTCAGAGTTTACAGAAGATGTTTCGCGCTACAGTTGAGGTCCTAAGGAGTATAGCAAATGACCGTGCAGCCTCGAAATATTCTAGAGGAGATGCCGTACGTAGGAGCCCTAAAAATAATTATGTCATTTGATTTGGTGTTTATTTTACATCTAATGGAGAAAATCATGAAAATCACTGATGTTTTATGTCAAACACTCCAAAAGAAGTCACTGGACATTCTGAATGCATTAGATTTGGTCTCAAACACAAAGGTGCTACTTGGTAAGTTGAAAGAACATGGTTGGGATTGTTGGGAAACGTAGCATGCAATTTCAAAAATTTCCTACGCTCACGCAAGATCTATCTAGGAGATGCATAGCAACGAGAGGGGGAGAGTGTGTCTACGTACCCTGGTAGACCGAAGGCGGAAGCGTTTGACAATGCGGTTGATGTAGTCGAACTTCTTCTCGTTCCAACCGATCAAGCAACGAACGTACGGCACCTCCGAGTTCTACACACGTTCAGCTTGATGACGTCCCTCGAACTCTTGATCCAGCAAAGTGTCGAGGGAGTAGATTAGTTCTATCAGCACGATGGCGTGGTGACGGTGATGGTGAAGTGATCCACGCAGGGCTTCGCCTAAGCACCACGAGAATATGACCGACGGTGTAATCTGTGGAGGGGGGCGCCGTACACGGCTAACAGATGTTGTTGTACGTTCTAGGCGCCCCCTCCCCATGTATATATAGGTGGGAGAGGGAGGGGAGCAGCAGAAGGCGCCCCAAGTAGGAGGAATCCTACTTGGGCACCTCCCCAATTCGGCCTCCCCCCCTTCCTTATTCACCGGAGGGGAAAGGAAGGAGAAGGGAGGAGGGAAGGAAGGGGGAGGCCGAATCCCTCCCCTCCGGTGACCCGATTAGTACCCGGTACCCCCCGAAACACTTCCGGTGTCCGAATACCATCGTCCTATATATCAATCTTTACCTCTCGACCATTTCGAGACTCCGCGTCATGTCTATGATCTCATCCGGGACTCCGAACAACATTCGGTCACAAAATCACATAACTCATATAATACTATATCGTTAACGAACGTTAAGCTTGCGGACCCTACGGGTTTCAAGAACTATGTAGACATGACCGAAACACCTCTCCGATCAATAACCAATAGCGGAACCTGGATGCTCATATTGGCTCCTACATATTCTACGAAGATCTTTATCGGTCGAACCGTTATGACAACATACGTTATTCCCTTTGTCATCGGTATGTTACTTGCCCGAGATTCAATCGTCAGTATCTTCATACTAGTTCAATCTCGTTACCGGCAAGTCTCTTTACTCGTTCCGTAATACATCATCCCGCAACTAACTCATTAGTCACTTTGCTTCCAAGGCTTCTTATGATGTGCATTACCGAGAGGGCCCAGAGATACCTCTCCGATACTCGGAGTTACAAATCCTAATCTCGATCTATGCCAACCCAATAAACACCTTCGGAGATACCTGTAGAGCATCTTTATAATCACCCAGTTACGTTGTGACGTTTGATAGCACACAAGGCATTCCTCAGGTATCCGGGAGTTGCATAATCTCATAGTCGAAGGAATATGTATTTGACATGAAGAAAGCAATAGCAATAAAACTGAACGATCAATATGCTAAGCTAACGGATGGGTCTTGTCCATCACATCATTCTCCTAATGATGTGATCCCGTTCATCAAATGACAACACATGTCTATGGTTAGGAAACTTAACCATCGTTGATTAACGAGCTAGTCTAGTAGAGGCTTACTAGGGACATGGTGTTTTGTCTATGTATCCACACATGTATCAAGTTTCCGGTTAATAAAATTCTAGCATGAATAATAAACATTTATCATGATATAAGGAAATATAAAATAACAACTTTATTATTGCCTCTAGGGCATATTTCCTTCAGTCTCCCACTTGCACTAGAGTCAACAATCTAGTTCACATCGCCATGTGATTAACACCAATAGTTCACATCGCCATGTGACCAGTACCCAAAGGGTTTACTAGAGTCAATAATCTAGTTCACATCGCCATGTGATTAGCACCAATAGTTCACACCGCCATGTGACTAACACCCAAAGAGTTTACTAGAGTCAATAACCTAGTTCACATCGTCATGTGATTAACACCCAAAGAGTATTAAGGTATGATCATGTTTTGCTTGTGAGAGAGGTTTAGTCAACGGGTCAGCCATATTCAGATCCGTATGTAATTTGCAAATTTCTATGTCTACAATGCTCTGCATGGAGCTACACTAGCTAATTGCTCCCACGTTCAATACATATCTAGATTCAGACTTAGAGTCATCTAGATCATTGTCAAAGCTTGCATCGATGTAACTCTTTACGACGAACTCTTTATCACCTCCATAATCGAGAAACATTTACTTAGTACTCTTAGGTAACTAAGGATAATTTTGACCAATGTCCAGTGATCTACTCCTGGATCACTATTGTACCCCCTTGCCAAACTCATGACAAGGTACACAACAGGTATGGTACACAGCATGGCATACTTTATAGAACCTATGGCTGAGGCATAGGGAATGACTTTCAATGTCTCTCTATCTTCTGCCCTGGTCGGGTTTTTGAGTCTTACTCAACTTCATACCTTGTAATACAAGCAAGAACCCCTTCTTGGACTGAACCATTTTGAACTTCTTCAAATCTTATCAAGGTATGTGTTTTGTGAAAATTCTATTAAGCGTCTTGATCGATCCCTATAGATCTTGATGCTCAATATGCAAGTAGCTTCACTAGGTCTTTCATTGAAAAATTCCTTTCAAACACTCCTTTATGCTCTCCAGAAAATTCTACATCATTTCCGATCAACAATATGTCATTCACATATACTTATCAGAAATGTTGTAGTGCTCCCACTCACTTTCTTGTAAATACAGGCTTCTCCGAAAGTCTGTATAAAACTATATGCTTTGATCAACTCATCAAAGCGTATATTCCACCTCCGAGATGCTTGCACCAGTCCATAGATGGATCGCTGGAGCTTGCACACTTTGTTAGCACCTTTAGGATTGACAAAACCTTCTGGTTGCATCATATACAACTTTTCTTTAATAAATCGATTAAGGAATGCAGTTTTGACATCCATTTGCTGGATTTCATAAAATGCGGCAATTGCTAACATGATTCGGACAGACTTAAGCACCGATACGAGTGAGAAAATCTCATCGTAGTCAACACCTTGTACTTGTCGAAAACCTTTTGCGACAATTCGAGCTTTATAGATAGTAACACTACCATCAGCGTCCGTCTTCCTCTTCAAGATCCATTTATTCTCAGTGGCTTGCCGATCATCGGGCAAATCCACCAAAGTCCACATTTAGTTCTCATACATGAATCCTATCTCAGATTTCATGGCCTCAAGCCATCTGTCAGAATCTGGGCTCAACATAGCTTCTACATAATTCGTAGGTTCGTCATGGTATAGTAACATGACTTCCAGGACAGGATTACTGTACCACTCTGGTGCGGATCGTGCTCTAGTCGATCTACGAGGTTTAGTAGTAACTTGATCTGAAGTTTCATGATCATTATCATTAGCTTCCTCTCTAGTTGGTGTAGGCATCACGGGAACAGTTTTCTATGATGAACAACTTTCCAATTCGAGAGAAGGTACGATTACCTCATCAAGTTCAACTTTCCCCCCACTCACTTCTTTCGAGAGAAAACTCCTCTAGAAAGGACCCATTCTTAGCAACAAAAGATCTTGCCTTCGGATCTGTGATAGAAGGTGTACCCAATAGTTTCTTTAGGGTATCCTATGAAGAAGCACTTCTCCGCTTTGGGTTTGAGCTTATCAGGCTGAAGCCTTTTGGCATGAGCGTCGCATCCCCAAACTTTTAAGAAACGAGAACTTAGGTTTCTTGCCAAACCACAGTTACGGTGTCATCTCAACGGATTTAGACGGTGCTCTATTTAACGTGAATGCAGCTGTCTCTAATGCATAACCCCAAAACGATAGTGGTAAATCAGTAAGAGACATCATAGATCGCACCATATCTAATAAAGTATGGTTACGACGTTCGGACACACCATTACTCTGTGGTGTTCCAGGTGGCGTGAGTTGTGAAACTATTCCACATTGTTTTAAATGAAGGCCAAACTCGTAACTCAAATATTCGCCTCCGCGATCAGATCGTAGAAACTTTATTTTCTTGTTACGATGATTTTCCACATCACTCTGAAATTCTTTGAACTTTTCAAACATTTCAGACTTGTGTTTCATTAAGTAGATATACCCATATCTGCTCAAATCATCTGTGAAGGTCAGAAAATAACGATACCCGCCGTGTGTCTCAACACTCATCGGACCGCATACATCGGTATGTATTATTTCCAATAAGTCAGTGGCTCGCTCCATTGTTCCGGAGAACGGAGTTTTAGTCATCTTGCCCATGAGGCATGGTTCGCAAGTATCAAATGATTCATAATCAAGAGATTCCAAAAACCCATCTGCATGGAGTTTTTTCATGAGCTTTACACCAATATGACCTAAACGGCAGTGGCACAAGTATGTTGCACTATCATTATTAACTTTGCATCTTTTGGCATCAATATTATGAATATGTGTATCACTACAATCGAGATTCAATAAACAATTTACAATAGGAGTATGACCATAGAAGGTTTTATTCATGTAAACAGAACAACAATTATTCTCTGACTTAAATGAATAACCGTATTGCAATAAACATGATCTAATCATATTCACGCTCAATGCAAACACCAAATAACATTTATTTAGGTTCAACACTAATCCCGAAGGTAGAGGGAGTGTGCGATGGTGATCGTATCAACCTTGGAATCACTTCCAACACACATCGTCACCTGACCCTTAACTAGTCTCTGTTCATTCTACAACTCCTGTTTCGAGTTACTAATCTTAGCAACTGAACCGGTATCAAATACCCAGGGGCTACTACGAACACTAGTAAGGTACACATCAATAATCTGTATATCAAATATACCTTTGCTCACATTGCCATCCTTCTTATCCGCCAAGTATTTGGGGAAGTTCCGCTTCTAGTGACCATTCCCTTTGCAGTATAAGCACTCAGTTTCAGGCTTAGGTCTAGCTTTGGTCTTCTTCACGGGAGTGACAACTTGCTTATCATTCTTCTTGAAGTTCCCTTTCTTTCGCTTGCCCTTTTCTAGAAACTAGTGGTCTTGATAACCATCAACATTTGATGCTCTTTCTTGATTTCTACCTTCATTGATTTCAGCATCGCGAAGTTCTCGGAAATCGTTTTCGTCATCCCTTGCATATTATAGTTTATCACGAAGTTCTAGTAGCTTGGTGATAGTGACTAGAGAACTCTGTCAATCACTATCTTATCTGGATGATTAATTCCCACTTGATTCAAGTGATTGTAGTACCCCAGACATTCTGAGCACATGCTCACTAGTTGAGCTATTCTCCTACATCTTGTAGGCAAAGTACTTGTCCGAGGTCTCATACCTCTCAACACGGGCATGAGTCTGAAATACCAATTTCAGCTCTTGGAACATCTCATATGCTCTGTGGCGCTTCAAAACGTTTTTGAAGTCCCGGTTCTAAGCCGTAAAGCTAGTTGGTTCAACTTCAAGCTCCAACATTACTGGTGCTGAAAATGTGATTCCATCTGAGGAGCAACCTGTTGCAGATAACCAAACAAATGATATTCCTGTTGATATGCAAACTGATGAGCAACAGGCTGTGGCACCGGAAGAAGTTGCAACAGGAGAAGGTACAATTGAAAGCACAGAATATGTAAGGGACCATTGAAAGCACAGAATATGTAAGGGACCCCGGTATGCGCCAGCAAATTTGGGAACTCCCTCATGATGAGCAAGAAGAAGCATGCCGCTTCTATATTTTGAAGGGAGCTTATCAACCATGCATGAGAGAATATCCATATAATAAAACAGGAAAAAATCATCGTTGATTTCAATACAGTTATTTCAATTCTTTTCCTTGGCTTGAGTATTCGATGGAAACACATCGTGCGTACTGCCTACCTTGTTTTCTCTTACCAAAAAGGCCAAGTGGAAGGTGTGGCTCTGATGCATTCACAGTCAAGGGATTTAATAATTGGAAGAAGGTGAATGATGGAAACGAATGTGCTTTCTTAACTCATATGGGCAAAGATTCCAACTCTGCTCATAACTTTTCTTAGTGGTGTCATGATAATCTGAAAAATAGTGTGACTCACATCGATAAGGCAATGGTGAAAGTGTCTGAAAAAAAAGTTGCAGATGCAAGGCTAAGGCTTAAAGTTACAATTGATTGCATCAAGCAAAATTTTCTGTTTTGAGAATTCAAATATTATATAATGTACAATAAATCAAGTTATAACATTTTTCCTTGTTGATTTCATCAGGTGGTTAACAATCCAAGCTTGTGCTTATAGAGGCCATGATGAATCTCCGGGATCAAGTAATCAGGGTAATTTTCTTCACCTGGTGAGGTTCTTGGCTTCTTATAGCAAAGAGGTGAATGCGGTTGTTTTGGAAAATGCTCCAAAGAATGTGAAGTACACCTCCCATACAGTGCAACTAGAAATCCTCACATTACTTTCTAGTAGAGTTAAGAGAAAAATTAGAGATGAAATTGGTACTTGCAAGTTCTGCATAATGGTAGACGAAGCACGAGATGAATCTAAAAAAGAGCAAATGGCATTGGTTCTTCTATTCCCGAGCACCGAGGGGTTCATACAGGAGCGTTTTCTTGATGTAATTCATGTCACTGACACTACTGCTTTGACTCTCAAGAAGGCGGTTTGCAAAGTCCTTTCTGATAATAATTTGAGTGTCCAAGACATTAGAGGACAAGGCTATGACGGGCAAGTAATATGAGAGGTGAATGGAATGGATTGAAGGCTCTAATTCTGAATGACTGCCCTTATGCATACTATGTTCATGGCATGGCTCATCAGTTACAGTTGGCGCTTGTCGCGGCATCAAGGGAGGTACATGATGTGCATAACTTTTCCCAAAATGCAAATTTCATTATAAATGTTGTTAGCGCATCGACTAAACGTAATGATGAGTTGTTAGCAAATAAAGCTGCGGAGATTGCACGTGAAATTGAATTGGGAGAACTCAATACAGGAAAAGGGCAAAATCAGATAGGAACTTTACAGAGACCTAGCGACACTAGATGGAGTTCCCACTTCAAGTCAATTCAGAGTTTACAGAAGATGTTTCGCGCTACAGTTGAGGTCCTAAGGAGTATAGCAAATGACCGTGCAGCCTCGAAATATTCTAGAGGAGATGCCATACGTAGGAGCCCTAAAAATAATTATGTCATTTGATTTGGTGTTTATTTTACATCTAATGGAGAAAATCATGAAAATCACTGATGTTTTATGTCAAAGACTCCAAAAGAAGTCACTGGACATTCTGAATGCATTAGATTTGGTCTCAAACACAAAGGTGCTACTTGGTAAGTTGAGAGAAGATGGTTGGGATTGTTGGGAAACGTAGCATGCAATTTCAAAAATTTCCTACGCTCACGCAACATCTATCTAGGAGATGCATAGCAACGAGAGGGGGAGAGTGTGTCTACGTACCCTCGTAGACCGAAGGCGGAAGCGTTTGACAATGCGGTTGATGTAGTCGAACTTCTTCTCGTTCCGATCGATCAAGCACCGGACGTACGGCACCTCCGAGTTCTACACACGTTCAGCTCGATGACGTCCCTTGAACTCTTGATCCAGCAAAGTGTCGAGGGAGTAGATGAGTTCCGTCAGCACGATGGCGTGGTGACGGTGAAGTGATCCGCGCAGGGCTTTGCCTAAGCACCGCGAGAATATGACCGAGGGTGTAATCTGTGGAGGGGGGCGCCGCACACGGCTAACAGATGTTGTTGTATGTTCTAGGCGCCCCCTCCCCATGTATATATAGGTGGGAGAGGGAGGGGAGCAGCAGAAGGTGCCCCAAGTAGGAGGAATCCTACTTGGGCACCTCCCCAATTCGGCCTCCCCGCTTCCTTATTCACCGGAGGGGAAAGGAAGGAGAAGGGAGGAGGGAAGGAAGGGCGAGGCCGAATCCCTCCCCTCCGGTGACCTGATTAGTACCCGGTACCCCCCGAAACACTTTCGGTGTCCGAATACCATCGTCCTATATATCAATCTTTACCTCTCGACCATTTCGAGACTCCTCGTCATGTCTGTGATCTCATCCAGGACACCGAACAACATTCGGTCACCAAATCACATAACTCATATAATACTATATCGTCAACGAACGTTAAGCTTGCGGACCCTACGGGTTTCAAGAACTATGTAGACATGACTGAGACACCTCTCTGGTCAATAACCAATAGCGGAACATGGATGCTCATATTGGCTCCTACATATTCTACGAAGATCTTTATCGGTCGAACCGTTATGACAACATACGTTATTCCCTTTGTCATCGGTATGTTACTTGCCCGAGATTCGATCGTCAGTATCTTCATACTAGTTCAATCTCATTACCGGCAAGTCTCTTTACTCGTTCCGTAATACATCATCCCGCAACTAACTCATTAGTCACTTTGCTTCCAAGGCTTCTTATGATGTGCAGTACCGAGAGGGCCCAGAGATACCTCTCCGATACTCGGAGTGACAAATCCTAATCTCGATCTATGCCAACCCAATAAACACCTTCGGAGATACCTGTAGAGCATCTTTATAATCACCCAGTTACGTTGTGACGTTTGATAGCACACAAGGCATTCCTCAGGTATCCGGGAGTTGCATAATCTCATAGTCGAAGGAATATGTATTTGACATGAAGAAAGCAATAGCAATAAAACTGAACGATCAATATGCTAAGCTAACGGATGGGTCTTGTCCATCACATAATTCTCCTAATGATGTGACCCCGTTCATCAAATGACAACACATGTCTATGGTTAGGAAACTTAACCATCGTTGATTAACGAGCTAGTCTAGTAGAGGCTTACTAGGGACATGGTGTTTTGTCTATGTATCCACACATGTATCAAGTTTCCGGTTAATACAATTCTAGCATGAATAATAAACATTTATCATGATATAAGGAAATATAAAATAACAACTTTATTATTGCCTCTAGGGCATATTTCCTTCAGTCTCCCACTTGCACTAGAGTCAATAATCTAGTTCACATCGCCATGTGATTAACACCAATAGTTCACATCGCCATGTGACCAGTACCCAATGGGTTTACTAGAGTCAATAATCTAGTTCACATCGCCATGTGATTAACACCAATAGTTCACACCGCCATGTGACTAACACCCAAAGAGTTTACTAGAGTCAATAATCTAGTTCACATCGTCATGTGATTAACACCCAAAGAGTATTAAGGTATGATCATGTTTTGCTTGTGAGAGAGGTTTAGTCAACGGGTCTGCCATATTCAGATCCGTATGTAATTTGCAAATTTCTATGTCTACAATGCTCTGCATGGAGCTACTCTAGCTAATTGCTCCCACGTTCAATACATATCTAGATTCATACTTAGAGTCATCTAGATCAATGTCAAAGCTTGCATCGACGTAACTCTTTATCACCTCCATAATCGAGAAACATTTACTTAGTACTCTTAGGTAACTAAGGATAATTTTGACCGCTGTCCAGTGATCTACTCCTGGATCACTATTGTACCCCCCTTGCCAAACTCATGACAAGGTACACAATAGGTATGGTACACAGCATGGCATACTTTATAGAACCTATGGCTGAGGCATAGGGAATGACTTTCATTCTCTCTCTATCTTCTACCGTGGTCGGGTTTTTGAGTCTTACTCAACTTCATACCTTGTAATACAAGCAAGAACCCCTTCTTGGACTGAACCATTTTGAACTTCTTCAAATCTTAGCAAGGTATGTGTTTTGTGAAAGTTCTATTAAGCGTCTTGATCTATCCCTATAGATCTTGATGCTCAACATGCAAGTAGCTTCACTGAGGTCTTTCATTGAAAAATTCCTTTCAAATAGTCCTTTATGATTTCCAGAAAATTCTACATCATTTCCGATCAATAATATGTCATTCACATATACTTATCAGAAATGTTGTAGTGCTCCCACTCACTTTCTTGTAAATACAGGCTTCTCCGAAAGTCTGTATAAAACTATATGCTTTGATCAACTCATCAAAGCGTATATTGCACCTCCGAGATGCTTGCACCAGTCCATAGATGGATCGCTGGACCTTGCACACTTTGTTAGCACCTTTAGGATTGACAAAACCTTCTGGTTGCATCATATACAACTTTTCTTTAATAAATCCATTAAGGAATGCAGTTTTGACATCCATTTACCGGATTTCATAAAATGCGGCAATTGCTAACATGATTTAGACAAACTTAAGCATTGATACGAGTGAGAAAATCTCATCGTAGTCAACACCTTGTACTTGTCGAAAACCTTTTGCGACAATTCGAGCTTTATAGATAGTAACACTACCATCGGCGTCCTTCTTCCTCTTCAAGATCCATTTATTCTCAGTGGCTTGCCGATCATCGGGAAAATCCACCAGAGTCCACATTTTGTTCTCATATATGGATCCTATCTCAGATTTCTTGGCCTCAAGCCATCTGTCGGAATCTGGGCTCATCATAGTTTCTTCATAATTCGTAGGTTCGTCATGGTCTAGTAACATGACTTTCAGGACAGGATTAACGTACCACTCTGGTGCGGATCGTGCTCTGGACGATCTACGAGGTTTAGTAGTAACTTGATCTGAAGTTTCATGATCATTATCATTAGCTTCCTCTCTAGTTGGTGTAGGCATCACGGGAACAGTTTTCTGTGATGAACAACTTTCCAATTCGAGAGAAGGTACGATTACCTCATCAGGTTCTACTTTCCCCCCACTCTCTTCTTTCGAGAGAAAACTCCTTCTCTAGAAATGACCCATTCTTAGCAACAAAAGATCTTGCCTTCGGATCTATGATAGAAGGTGTACCCAATAGTTTCTTTAGGGTATCCTATGAAGACGCACTTCTCCGCTTTGGGTTCGAGCTTATTAGGCTGAAGCCTTTTGGCATGAGCGTCAAATCCCCAAACTTTTAAGAAACGACAGCTTAGGTTTCTTGCCAAACCACAGTTCATACGGTGTCATCTCAACGGATTTAGACGGTGCTCTATTTAACGTGAATGCAGTTGTCTCTAATGCATAACCCCAAAACGATAGTGGTAAATCGGTAAGAGACATCATAGATCGCACCATATCTAATAAAGTATGGTTACGACGTTCGGACACACCATTACGCTGTGGTGTTCCAGGTGGCGTGAGTTGTGAAACTATTCCACATTGTTTTAAATGAAGGCCAAACTCGTAACTCAAATATTCGCCTCTGCGATCAGATCGTAGAAACTTTATTTTCTTGTTACAATGATTTTCCACATCACTCTGAAATTCTTTGAACTTTTCAAACGTTTCAGACTTGTGTTTCATTAAGTAGATATACCCATATCTGCTCAAATCATCTGTGAAGGTCAGAAAATAACGATACCTGCCGCATGCCTCAACACTCATCGGACCGCATACATCGGTATGTATTATTTCCAATAAGTCAGTGGCTCGCTCCATTGTTCCGGAGAACGGAGTTTTAGTCATCTTGCCCATGAGGCATGGTGCGCAAGTATCAAATGATTCATAATCAAGAGATTCCAAAAACCCATCTGCATGGAGTTTTTTCATGAGCTTTACACCAATATGACCTAAATGGCAGTGGCACAAATATGTTGCACTATCATTATTAACTTTGCATCTTTTGCCATCAATATTATGAATATGTGTATCACTACGATCGAGATTCAATAAACCATTTACACTGGGTGTATGACCATAGAAGGTTTTATTCATGTAAACAGAACAACAATTATTCTCTGACTTAAATGAATAACCGTATTGCAATAAACATGATCTAATCATATTCACGCTCAATGCAAACAACAAATAACATTTATTTAGGTTCAACACTAATACCGAAGGTAGAGGGAGTGTGCGATGGTGATCGTATCAACTTTGGAATCACTTCCAACACACATCGTCACCTCACCCTTAACTAGTCTCTGTTCATTCTACAACTCCTGTTTCGAGTTACTAATCTTAGCAACTGAACCGGTATCAAATACCCAGGGGCTACTACGAACACTAGTAAGGTACACATCAATAATCTGTATATCAAATATACCTTTGTTCACTTTGCCATCCTTCTTATCCGCCAAGTATTTGGGGAAGTTCCGCTTCTAGTGACCATTCCCTTTGCAGTATAAGCACTCAGTTTCAGGCTTAGGTCGAGCTTTGGTCTTCTTTATGGGAGTGACAACTTGCTTATCATTCTTCTTGAAGTTCCCTTTCTTTCGCTTGCCCTTTTCTTGAAACTAGTGGTCTTGATAACCATCAACATTTGATGCTCTTTCTTGATTTCTACCTTCGTCGATTTCAGCATGGCGAAGATCTCGGGAATTGTTTTCGTCATCCCATGCATATTATAGTTTATCACGAAGTTCTAATAGCTTGATGATAGTGACTAGAGAACTCTGTCAATCACTATCTTATCTGGATGATTAACTCCCACTTGATTCAAGTGATTGTAGTACCCAGACATTCTGAGCACATGCTCACTAGTTGAGCTATTCTCCTACATCTTGTAGGCAAAGTACTTGTCAGAGGTCTCATACCTCTCGACACGGGAATGAGTCTGAAATACCAATTTCAGCTCTTGGAACATCTCATATGCTCCGTGGCGCTTCAAAACGTTTTTGAAGTCCCGGTTCTAAGCCGTAAAGCTAGTTGGTTCAACTTCAGGCTCCAACATTACTGGTGCTGAAAATGTGATTCCATCTGAGGAGCAACCTCTTGCAGATAACCAAACAAATGATATTCCTGTTGATATGCAAACTGATGAGCAACAGGCTGTGGCACCGGAAGAAGTTGCAGCAGGAGAAGGTACAATTGAAAGCACTAAACTATCAAGTAGTCATCATGTCGAGCTTGCCAAACGTTCATAACGTCTGCATCTGCTCCTGCAATAGGTCTGTCACCTAGTGGTGCATCAAGGATATAATTCTTCTGTGCAGCAATGAGGATAATCCTCAGATCATGGACCCAGTCCACATCATTGCTACTGTCATCTTTCAACTTAGTTTTCTCTAGGAACATATCAAAAATATAGGGGAGCTATATCGCGAGCTATTGATCTACAACAAAGATATGCAAATACTATTAGGACTAAGTTCATGATAAATTAAGTTCAATTAATCAAATTACTTAAGAACTCCCACTTAGATAGACATCCCTCAAGTTATCTAAATGATACATGATCCAAATCAACTAAACTGTGACGACCCCGGCTTAATCATGCACTAACCATACACGCAAATGCACACGATCAAGCCTAAGGACTCACTTGAAGATATCACAACACAACTCTAAAACATAAATAAAGTCATACAAGCTTTATATTACAAGCCAGGGCCTCGAGGGCTCGAATACATAGCTCGATGGCATACAGGCGTCAGCGGAAGCATCAGATATCTGAGTACAGATATATTACAGAAATAGAGATAAGCCTTTAAGAAGGCGGGGCAAAACAAAACTACGATCGAAAGGCGCAGGCCTCCTGCCTGGGACCCTTCGAACCTACTCCTGGTCGTCGGACGGCTCCTCGAAGTAGTACTCGCCGAGAGGGTAGTAGTAGTAGATGTCGGCGGGGGCAGCTGTCTCAGGGGCTCCGTCGTCTGGATGCACCAAAAGGATATGGGGAGAAAAAGAAAGTAAAGCAAACATGAGTACTCATTCGAAGTACTCAGCAAGCAAGGATCTACACTACATATGCAACATTTTCAAAGGAAGGCTGAATATGTGGACTGGGCTGCAAAAATGCCAGAATAGAGGGAAAAGCCTAGTCCTATCGAAGACTAGCATCTTCGGCAACTTCAGCGGTCTTGCAGCATTAGAAGAGTGCAGATTAGCATAATGTAAAGTACTAGTAGTGTTATCAACCTCGCGCAGAGATCCTTTCTCAACTCCCTGCGAGAAAGCAATCCCAGATCCATACTATCCAGTTATCATCTCAAGTGTTCAGTTCTAGTTGTACCGATCGGGATACAACTCCGAGTGTCCGTTACCGTAGGACAGGCTATCGATAGATTAGTTCTTCCCTGCAGGGGTGCACCAACTTACCCACCACGCTCGCTTAACTCCGGCAGGACACACTTTTCTGGTTCATGCCCGGCCTCGGCTAAGCAACACGCCGCAACCTGACCTAGGCTCTAAAGAGAGGTCAGCACGCCGGACTAACCTATGCCCCCAGGGGTCTTGGGCCTTCGCCCTGGGAACCCTGCACGTTGCGAGGATGCTCCGGAAGCAGACCTAGCCCCCTTAATACAAGCGCGGGCTTAACCAGTCCAATCCAAAGCGGGCCGCTCCTCGTTGACGTCTATAGAGCTTCGGCTGAAGTATACAACGCAGAACGCCCATACTATGCCCACGTGATGGTTAGTGCTATCAGGCCAAGGCCCCTCGGATCAAATATCCAAACCGTTAGTGTGTTGGTAGTGCGGTAACGAGCAGAGACTCATGAAAGATGTGACCCCGTCGCCCCGTCTTGAGGACTTGCGGCAAGGGCTAAGAATGCCCGGCCACGCCTCGTGTTCAACTCTCGGGCACCATCCAGGTCCACCCGACTCCACATCACTCACAATTTAGCTCGCACGGGTACCCCTCAGGGCCGACCCGTCTTTAGTAACATGTTTCGGTGTAAAGTTATAGTAACAATAGTAACCGTGTGTCTAACAACAAGGGGAACCCTGAGGAATCACCCTCGATGGAATTACACCTGATGTTATCGTCAAGGTGAATGAAGGAGGAATCACCCTCGAGGTCCATTCTTGAGGAGTTGCACGACAGCATCGTTACCGAGAATGGAGAAGGAGGAATCACCCTCGATGACCATAACCGATGAACTAACCTACAAGGTTAACATCAGAAGTGCTGATGAGGTATCACCCTCGGCACTCGATAGTAACCCAGTAGCATCGAGCAACTGAGGGGGAAGTGAGGTGCGGTGCCGGGGCCTGGTCTTCGATCCCGTTGATCGGGTCTTCTGATAATCCAGCGGGGCAGTCGGAACAAAGTGTGGGGTCTCTGATGGGTCTCTACCCAACCTATACTAAACAGTCTAGGCTAACCAGGTAGGTAACAAAAGCAGGTTACAATAAATAGGCTATGTAGTAGAAATTGGATAACAGTAACAGCAACAATTCTAATGCAAGCATAAGAGAGAAGAGAATAGGCAATATAGGCATGCTCAAAAAGGGGGTGCTTGCCTGGTTGCTCTGCGGCAAAGGCAAGGTCGTGAACGGTGGCGTCGGGCTCCAGAACGGCGTCGGTCTCTGGGACGACGTCGGTGTCGAGGTCTAACGAGAGAGAAGAGGGGGAGGAAACAAATAAATACACATCAATTAATTCAACATGGAGCATGCTATGCCTAGGATGCAGTACAGGGTTGCCTAAAGATATGTCTAAGTCATTTTTGTTATTTTAGGACTAAAGTGGGATTTATTAATCGGTGAGTGTGCACTATTCATATACCAGAATCGGGCTAAAAGTTACGGGTTCTCCTACGTAGGTGGTTCCGACATGGATTCAGACGGCACGATCAAATTCGTCTCGTCGTTCTGAGCAACTTTCATGTTTTAAGTTTTTCAATCTGAGCTACGGTTTAAAAGTTATTAATTTTCAAAGATTTGAACGATTTTCTAGAATTATTTATTTAACAGAAATGAATTATGATGTCAGCATTGCGTGGGGACGACGTCAGCAGGTCAACAGCCGCACTGACGAGGTCAAACCTGACCAGTGGGACCCACCTGTCATTGACAGTGGGTTTTTAATAGAGTTAAACTAACCTAATTAACTAATTAAACTATTGGGTCCCACTGTCAGTGTCTATTTAAACTAATTAAATTAAATAATAATTTAGTTAATGTTTTAGTTATTTACAAAATCAGTTTATTTAGGCGGGGGTGCACATGTCTGCGACTGTAGCTAGCCCAGTCAGCGTTGACCACGGTCAACAGGTCAAAGGGGCTCACCCGTTAGCGTCTCAGGGGACCCCACGTGGCGGTCCACATCGGATGGCGCCCGGCGACTAGCCGGAATCGCGCCGGCGAGCGCATTTCGCGGCGGCGCGGCTCGGGAGGTGGTCGGGATTCGTCCTCCGGCCACCATTTCATGCGTGGTCTGGTGCGTTGGATCGGCCGCAGTGTGGCGCGTCCATTGGTGGTTGTGGCGCGGCCAGGGACGGTGCGTAGCGACGGCAGCGAGCTCATCGGCAGCCGTCGGAGTTCGGTGATGGGCGGAAGCAGCGCAAGAGCTCACGCGGGTGTAGGAGATATGCCCTAGAGGCAATAATAAATGTTATTATTTATCTCCTTGCTCATAATTATGTTTATGTTCCATGCTATAACTGCTGTGGTTCCCGAGCCCGTATATCCATAACGGCTCTGGGGAAAACCCATGTGTACGTGTGGAATAATAAACGGTAAAAAGTATTCCTAGTCATGCCTCTAAGACTAGCTCAAGTGTTGCATGATGATTATGTTTTCCCAATCATGGGCATGTCTATGCCAGCAGCTTTGAGGGCACAATGTTAGAAGAACATTTGTGTTGAATCGACCCGATTGATGTTATGCTATGAGATTCATTCGTCACAAGTTAATGGTTGATAACACAGAGATGGTTAACGTTTGCATGATTCCTCAGACCATGAGAGTATCGAGTTTCTTCATGCTTGATTCATGAACTTTGGGGTTTGTTAAACGTCATCCGTAACTGGATGGCTATTACGGCGGCTTACGGGTTCATGGGAAAGTATGTTAAGTAACTTGATAGCTCAAGATTGGGATTTGCTCCTCCGACGATGGAGAGATATCTCTGGGCCCTCTCGGTGTTAAGGTATCCATCATCGTCTGGCCAGACACTTTGTGATGTGATCACGGGGATGCCGGAACACGGTAACGAGAAAAGAGAACAATACCGGTAACGAGGTAACTAGCATAGTGGACAAGTTGTTGATCCACGGGAATGCCAACATGTCTCGCCTCGGGTATTTGTAACATATCGCGAAGCAACAGGAATAGCACACGGCAACTGGAGGTTCACTCGAATATTCATTCGTGTGGGTATAGGGGTCAATATGGGTGTCCACGGCTCCGATGTTGATCATTGATCGGAAGGGGTTCCGTGTCATGTCTATACTTCACCGAACCTATAGGGTCACACGCTTAAGGGTCATCTATCTGCTGAATACTAGACAGGGAGTCTGAGAGAAAATCACCGAAAAAGTTTCGGACACCGAAAAGTTTCGGACAGCGGAAAAGTTCCGCAGAGAGAGGTCACCGGATGAGGTCCGGTGAAACTGAAAAGTAGTTTCAGGGGATACCATTAAGTCAAAATGGTTTCGGCACATGCCTGATAATTCTTGGAGGATGCCAGAATCATTCTGGAAACTTCTGGGAATTTTCTGGAAGAAAAACCAGAAATGTTCCGGGGTTGCCGGAACCGCTTCAGATGCTTTTCGCAGATGAAATCACTAAACTGGAATTGTTCCAGAACGCGTTGAAAATTATTTTAGTGGGTACTGGAAATGTTCCAAGCCCACATAAATATTTTCAGTTCGTACGGACGCTGAAAAATGTCGTCGTGAATAGTGAAAGTGCTTTTTGGGAATTTTATGGAAAGCACCTTTTGGGAAATTTCCCAAAAGGCTTCTAGAAGCCTTAGGCACTAAGGAAGCCCCCTTGGGGGGGCCCCCAAGGGGTGGCCGGCCATGGAGGGTGGAGCTCCATGGAGCTCCACATGGCACTCCTTTTTGCTTTATTCTTTATGTTAATGACATAAAGTGGGGGTACTTTTGGTATTTGTGAATGCCAACTTTACCCCTTGGTTTTCCTATAAATAGAGGAGAGTGGGCTGCCCACAAATCCATCCCTTCTCACATACAAGTGCCATGCAATGATCTGGCTTCTCTCTCCCTCCCACGAAAAGAGTTTCGTAGAGCCAAAAGGCTGTCTGGGTTCCGGTGGGAACTAGTTCTGGACGGCGAAGCCCTGCCGGATAGATGACACCGTATGTGTGCAACTCTGTAGAGAGGTCGTAGTTTCGATCTTAGTGCCCGAGGGGCTGTTCGAGAGTGCCTCCCGAAGGGCTGTCCAAGTGACGGTTCGAGTTCTGTGAGTCCTCCCGAAGGGCTGTCCGAGTGACTGTTCGAGTTTCGAAGGTCCTCCCGAAGGGCTGTCCGCGACACCGTCCGGGGGACTGTTCGACCGCCTCCCAGAGGGCTGTCTGAAGGGAAGACGAGGGGATACATCCTCGCGGTAGGGAGGTTGTAAATCCTAGCTGCGGGGATCTGCACCGCCGATCGTCATCGACTCTACTTCCGCTGCGCTACGAGTCGGTAACGAAAATGATCAAACCTTGTATGCAGTCTCCATAGTGGTCCTGGGCTGGTGCGTAGGTCAGAAATTTTTGTTTTCTGCTGCGTTACCCTACAGTGGCATCAAGAGGCGTGCTATGCGTAAATGCAGGTTGCGATCTAGAATACATAGTGATGTATGGGAGTTGCACAATATAATTAGGTAGTAGGTGAGTTCTATTACTGAAAATTATTTGTGCGGGTAGCAGATGAAATCTGTTACCCGATATTCTTGTTGCTTCCCTGGAATTTGCATATTTCTGATCTTGATAACAGCATGGTGGAGTTTCAATGTTCTGGCAATCCGCGATCCTGATTGATCAACGAAGTGCTAACAGTTCATTGAATTCCATCGTAGTTAAAAAGAAAGATGAAATTTCGCAAACGAAAGGGCAATGCAGATATGATCTGCACGGGGGTCATGCGTATGACGAAGTTTAGTATGGGGCTCGAGATTTTATTATCTCGGTTTTCATACACCCTGGAATGTTAATCTAGCGACTTGAATTATCATACTTGATGATGGACGTTGGTAGCTTCGGTTTGTTTCGAAACCTTAGAAGCCACGAAAAACTAGTTTTTTGCATGAACCAATTAGAGGCGTCTAACTTGGTTTTGCAGGAGGGTTTACATGTGCATGTGATGTGGTATAGCGGTGCTCATAATAATTTGATTATGTATGAGATGACTATATAATGTAAATTGATTAACATGACCTGCGTGTCATGATTCGGCATGATGGCTGGAGCCATATGATTGCACTTTAAATGACCTGTGTGTCAACCTTGTGTAATGCATTATTTTATTAGCTATAGAGATAGCAATATTATCTGCTGCATCGACAAGGTGGTGGCAATCTTCGCGAAGGTGATCACCGACGTGAATGCCGAAGACGAAGGAATACAAGACTTCTCCGTCGGCAAGGGCTATACCATATCATGCTATTATGAATTGCCTGAGATGTTTATCCCTTATGTTGCACCCTTCTTGATTGCGCGGTAGTCGCTTTTATTAGGGTGATCTCTCACAAAAATATCAAGTAGTTAGTGTTCTCCCAAGTGTAGCACCGTCACGGCACCTAACTTTTCGGGGTATCACATGCTAACATGGGTACGAACGATTAGGGATGTGTGAGGCGGGTGAGTTGAGACCTCGCAGCGAGATCACTTGGTTGTCTTGACGTTCAGGCATGAAAGTCATGAGCTCGGAACACACGCATCGAAAGATGAACAAGAGTCACATAGAGATGTGATTGGCAAGTTTGCCTACCGATTGAGATTTTCGTCATCAGTGATGCTACCATCAATGGCGTTGAATTGAAATGCGGATCTTGAATCACTCACAATCAATTATGAGAGATATTGATTTGAGTGGGAGCGCACTGTAGAATTAATTCTTTTCATTCTCAGTGCAATTAATTTTGAACACTGTCTAAGTGTGATTTGCATAATAGTTGTAGAATAATGGCTCGCGTTTCCACCTTCCCTATTAAAATTGAATAGCTGTTAAATATCTGGTTAAAACTTTATGGTTGGTAACGTAATGTATGGATTGTCCTCAAGAGTGCCGAGAAGGACTTTGTCCTATCGCATACTTTCGGTATTCTCTCGCTTATGCTATGGATCATGTGACTCTCGCCCTACGATCCAAAAGCTAGAATTCCGTTTTCAGTCAAGTGCAATACATTTGCTTCCATGAGACCCGAACTTCGAAAGTTTGGATAGTTATGTGATATTCATGGAATCTGAAAATCATTTTTAGAGACAGACAAAGGCTAAAAGATATGAGATATCCAAAGCAATGTTTGTTTGCAAACTATTAGTAAAGGAGTTTACTATGCATTAGACTGATAAAAGAGGGATCCAGGAGAACGCCTGTCATATGATGAAAGGTGAATAAAACAACAACTTAAAGAGAAAGGAAGTGTCCAAAGGGTGTTAGTGTGACTTACATGCCTAGGAAGTCCAGGGCTAACGCCACTCTTAAGTTGGGTGCTTCTTCTGAGAGTAGGAGAAATACTAAAAGTTAAACTGTTAGAAGTATAAAGGCAGAAAGAAAGAAGACTGGAATATCCAGCTCATGTATGAATGTCATACAAGTTTTTGATGTATAGAAGGCTGGTCAAAGATATAGTTCTTGGGAATTATGATTAAATTGTTAATCACTGATTCTTGGTATTGTGAGTTAATCATAAAGATACCCGCTCGATTGCTTTCTATTGCAACTCGATGTAAAAACTACTATGGCCTGAAAGACTAGCCAGGAATGAGGTTTTGGTATACACAGGGAACATAGTAAATGTTACTATACCTTCCATCGGTGTATTACCGTCTGTATTTATTTTCATAATTCATTTAGAGTTTCACAAACTCTAGCCCATTGCATAAGGTATCTTGCAAGAAGGTTGTTCATAAGAGAACTTTTTATGTTCGATGTTATGAATAACATAAGGGCCATACTTTCATTGAGAATGAGATGTATGTTATGAATAATGATAATAATATATTACCTCTGGATTTACTTTCATAATTCATTTTAGAGTTTCATACACTCTAGCCCATTGCATAATGTTTGTTGCAAAAGAGTTGTTCATAAAAACAACAATTGTTGTTCAGTATTATGAATAACATGAAGGGCCATGCTTCCATCCAAGATGGGACGTATGTTATGAATATTGATGGTAATATGATACATCCATAACACTGACGCTAAATGTCATAAGACTAAAAGAATACCACACAAGTGTGGCACTGCATTCGGTCACATTGGAGAAACCCGCATGGAAAATTCCATTATGATGGATTTTTGAAGTCCTTTGATTTTGAATCATCTGACACTTGCAACTTTCCTCCGAAAAGTGAAGTGACTGAAATACCGTTCACAGGCCATAAGGAACGGACAACAAACTTATTGGTGATCATACATTTGATGTGTGTAGTCTGATAAATGTTGTTAGTAGTGGATTTATCTATCTTCAGAAATGACTCAAGTAGATATGTGGATATTTACTTGATGAGACGTAAGTCTGGATCTTTTGAATTCATTCGAAAGGTTTTCAAAAATGAAGTAGAAGTTATTGTAACAAGAAAATTATGTTTCTACAATTCGATTGCAGAAAGGAATATTTGAGTTACAAGTTTAGCGAATGTCTGATGAGTTGTGAAAGTAGTTTCATAACTTACACCTCCCGGAGCACCACTGCATGTGGAAAGTCCGTGAAGATGTAATCAAACCATTTATGACATGGTAAGATCAAAGATGACATATATAAATTTGCCATTATCCCTTTTAAAGAGTGATGCTTTAGAGACTACGGCTTTTACACTGAAAAGAGCTCCATCAGGTCTGTTGAAATGACGCCATGGTATGGTACGCCCAACCATGTTATATCTTTTCTTAAACATTTGGAATATGGGGATTGTGTAAAAGGTTACAAACCTATTCCAAATCAGACAAGTGCTACTTTGTAGGTTATCCCAAGTCATTGGGTATTCCTCCCTCACTATACCGAGGCAAATAGGTTTGCCACAAAGAACGGTATGCTTTTTGAAGAAAATGGTTCTTTTAAAAAGGTGAGTGGGAGAATAATGCAACTCGACGAGATAACCAGTATCTCCGTCATCAGGTCAAAGGAAAGAGACCTTGGAAGTAATTCCAGAGTTTCCTACTATGACTGATACGGAAGTCTCTACAATAAAATGTATGGACTTCGGTCGAACTTGCAGCTGAACCACGTAGGCAAGGCTCGTGCAAACCTCTCAGGTGCGCAAACGAGATATTGTTGTTAGACAACAGTATACCTACGATACACAAGGAAGCGTTGATGGGCCCTGACTCCGGAATTGGCTAAATGCCAATACAATCCGAGATAGTCTCCATATAAATGTTTCAAGATTAAAACCTTGATACACCTTTCGAAAGACTTAGAGTCTAACGAATTTTATGGAACTAAAAACTGATACGGGTAAAAATGTTTTATCCATAAAGCTTGACTTGTTGCAATAACAAGTTCAAGGAGTTGACTACGATGAGGTTGTTTCATCGTAGCGATTCTTAAAATCGGTTCGGGTTGAACTAGCAATTAATACATATTTCAATCATGAGATATGAAACAAAGGATGACAAAAGGATTTCCATCTGATGGAAATGAAACCAAGGACTTGCATGTGTTACAGTCCAAGGTATTTTTTCATTCCAGAGGATGCTAGTAAGTATGCAAACTTCAGAGTTCCAGCAATGGACAGAAGAGAGCAAAATGGAGTTGGAATCTTCGTGTTTTGATGAAATGGTCAAAGGGGTTTGACTTCATCAATGGGTAACGAAGATGCTTATGATTCAAGAAAGTAAGTGGGAGCATAATAAAATTTCTAAAAACGTTGTGTGCTTGACACATTGTTAATTGGAAATAAATTTCTTGACATGAATTAGGACTTCATTTGAAAATAGTTTTTCGATGAAGTGCTTGGGCAAAATAGCCTTTATATTAGGCATGATGATCTATGGAGATAGATTTACCTAATGGGGCTGAGCAAAGATACATATTGACAAGATGCTAAAACCTTTTAGCATTAAAAACGTCAAGGAGTGATTCTTGCCGAAGTCACATGGAAAGAGTTTTGCAAGACTCGGTGTCCCAAAAACACTGATGAGCAAAATACATGATGGAGATTCCACACACCTTCATGTTTGGATTAATCATGTATTCCATGGTATGTAAAACCAACCAGATATGTCCAATACTCCAAAGTTGTTGCGAGTATAGATACCAAAGTGATCAAAAGTACTGATCATGGGACAACAGTGAAAAATGGTCATTGAGTACTATAGTAGCACTGATGACATGTTTTCTCGCAAGCGGAGATCATGAAGAGTTCGTTGTAAAAGGTTACATCGATACAGTCTTTATCCATGCTCCAAGCGATTTTCGATTAAAGTTAAGGGTTTTGTGCAATACACAATATGGTGGCACGGTAGTTGGAAATTGTTCCAAACAAGATACTGAGGCGAATTCTATAACAAAGGCTAAGTATGTTGACGCTTTAGAAGCGACAAAGAAGTTGTTTAATCATATAGTTCATTCATGAACTTAGTATGGTTCCAAGAAGGCTTGGTCAATGGGACACTATTGCAGATAGTTGCTCCATAGCTCAGTCTGAGGAATCAGGTTTCGACCAATGATTCACACATATACAAAGCAAGGTGTACACAAAATATGAATTTTGTGAAAGCGTGAAAACGCGAGGATATGCAAAGATACACACGGATCTGAAGTCGTCAGATCCGTTGGACATCAGGCTATACCACATGCGAAGCATATTTTACACCAATGTGCCATAGGTGTAAAGTGCATTAACATTAACTAGATTATTGACTCTAGTGCAAGTGGGAGTCTGTAGGAGATATGCCCTAGAGGCAATAATAAATGTTATTATTTATCTCCTTGCTCATAATTATGTTTATGTTCCATGCTATAACTGCTGTGGTTCCCGAGCCCGTATATCCATAAAGGCTCTGGGGAAAACCCATGTGCACGTGTGGAATAATAAACGGTAAAAAGTATTCCTAGCCATGCCTCTAAGACTAGCTCAAGTGTTGCATGATGATTATGTTTTCCCAATCATGGGCATGTCTATGCCAGCAGTTTTGAGGGCACAATGTTAGAAGAACATTTGTGTTGAATCGACCCGATTGATGTTATGCTATGAGATTCATTCGTAACAAGTTAATGGTTGATAACACAGAGATGGTTAACGTTTGCATGATTCCTCAGACCATGAGAGTATCGAGTTTCTTCATGCTTGATTCATGAACTTTGGGGTTTGTTAAACGTCATCCGTAACTGGATGGCTATTACGGCGGCTTACGGGTTCATGGGAAAGTATGTTAAGTAACTTGATAGCTCAAGATTGGGATTTGCTCCTCCGACGATGGAGAGATATCTCTGGGCCCTCTCGGTGTTAAGGTATCCATCATCGTCTGGCCAGACACTTTGTGATTTGATCACGGGGATGCCGGAACACGGTAACGAGAAAAGAGAACAATACCGGTAACGAGGTAACTAGCATAGTGGACAAGTTGTTGATCCACGGGAATGCCAACATGTCTCGCCTCGGGTATTTGTAACATATCGCGAAGCAACAGGAATAGCACACGGCAACTGGAGGTTCACTCGAATATTCATTCGTGTGGGTATATGGGTCAATATGGGTGTCCACGGCTCCGATGTTGATCATTGATCGGAAGGGGTTCCGTGTCATGTCTATACTTCACCAAACCTATAGGGTCACACGCTTAAGGGTCATCTATCTGCTGAATACTAGACAGGGAGTCTGAGAGAAAATCACCGAAAAAGTTTCGGACACCGAAAAGTTTCGGACAGCGGAAAAGTTCCGCAGAGAGAGGTCACCGGATGAGGTCCGGTGAAACTGAAAAGTAGTTTCAGGGGATACCATTAAGTCAAAATGGTTTCGGCACATGCCTGATAATTCTTGGAGGATGCCAGAATCATTCTGGAAACTTCTGGGAATTTTCTGGAAGAAAAACCGGAAATGTTCCGGGGCTGCCGGAACCGCTTCAGATGCTTTTCGCAGATGAAATCACTAAACTGGAATTGTTCCAGAACGCGTTGAAAATTATTTTAGTGGGTACTGGAAATGTTCCAAGCCCACATAAATATTTTCAGTTCGTACGGACGCTGAAAAATGTCGTCGTGAATAGTGAAAGTGCTTTTTGGGAATTTTATGGAAAGCACCTTTTGGGAAATTTCTCAAAAGGCTTCTAGAAGCCTTAGGCACTAAGGAAGCCCCATTGGGGGGGCCCCCAAGGGGTGGCCGGCCATGGAGGGTGGAGCTCCATGGAGCTCCACATGGCACTCCTTTTTGCTTTATTCTTTATGTAAATGACATAAAGTGGGGGTACTTTTGGTATTTGTGAATGCCAACTTTACCCCATGGTTTTCCTATAAATAGAGGAGAGTGGGCTGCCCACAAATCCATCCCTTCTCACATACAAGTGCCATGCAATGATCTGGCTTCTCTCTCCCTCCCACGAAAAGAGTTTCGTAGAGCCGAAAGGCTGTCTGGGTTCCGGTGGGAACTAGTTCTGGACGGCGAAGCCCTGCCGGATAGATGACACCGTATGTGTGCAACTCTGTAGAGAGGTCATAGTTTCGATCTTAGTGCCCGAGGGGCTGTTCGACAGTGCCTCCCGAAGGGCTGTCCAAGTGACGGTTCGAGTTCTGTGAGTCCTCCCGAAGGGCTGTCCGAGTGACTGTTCGAGTTTCGAAGGTCCTCCCGAAGGGCTGTCCGCGACACCGTCCGGGGGACTGTTCGACCGCCTCCCGGAGGGCTGTCTGAAGGGAAGACGAGGGGATACATCCTCGCGGTTGGGAGGTTGTAAATCCTAGCTGCGGGGATCTGCACCGCCGATCGTCATCGACTCTACTTCCGCTGCGCTACGAGTCGGTAACGAAAATGATCAAACCTTGTATGCAGTCTCCATAGTGGTCCTGGGCTGGTGCGTAGGTCAGAAATTTTTGTTTTCTACTGCGTTACCCTATAGCGGGAGCAAAAGGAGTACCTAGCGGGGAACTATACGTTGCGGTGAAGATAACGGGCACGAGCGCATGGTCATTTGCTCGCCGGAGGCTCGCCGGCGACGAGCTCATGCGGCAGCGGGCTCGGGCACGTTGGGGAATGGCACCTAGGGCCACGGAAAGGCACGGAGAGATAAGGAGAGGGACGCGGTGCTCACAGCGAAGCCGTAGGGAGTGGCAGTGAGCTCGAGGAGGGCTCGACGGCGGCGGATCGAAGCGGCGATCGACGGCGGCCGTAGTTGGAAGATGAGCTCGGGAAGGACGCGGTGGCGGCTCCGAGCTCCATCCAGTCGAGGCAGGCGATGTAGCCGAGGACGACAGTGATGCTGAACACGACGGGGTGGCAATCGGGGCTCGGTGGCCGCGAGGACGAGCGAGTCACGGCGGCGACCGCGTCGGGGTTGCTCTGGATCGGTGAGAGCAAGCGAGGGAAGAGGGCCAGGGGGATCTGGGGTGGTCTAGGGTTTAAGGGGGAGAGAGAGGAGGCTGGGGCTGGCCTTATCCTTGCCGGGAACCGTTGGATGGCCGGCAGCGAGGCCGGCGTCGCCGTGTTGACGCGCGCGCGACAGCGCGGGAGGAAGGGGATGAGCGCCGGTGGGCTGGGCTAGTTGGGCTAGCTAGGTGCACTGTAGATGGTAGACCTAAGTGCACAGTGCTTGCTTTACTTGTATTCTTTTCTATCCTCTGTTTACTCCTTTAACTGCTATTTTCTATTTAGTTGGAGTAGCAGATGATTTTTGTTAGCTAAGAAACTT
The DNA here is from genome assembly GCA_011799875.1 of Thinopyrum elongatum. Lineage (NCBI taxonomy): Eukaryota > Viridiplantae > Streptophyta > Magnoliopsida > Poales > Poaceae > Thinopyrum > Thinopyrum elongatum. The sequence continues at coordinate 79,496,051 of CM022303.1, forward strand.
AGCTCATAAATTGATGACAATGTTGTGAGGCTGCTCAAAAAGTTTGGGGCCAAATGGAGTGAGTTACACATTTTTAGAAATTGGAAAATACAAGTGAAATGCAGCTGGACCACTAAAACAAAATCCAGGGGCATTTTGGGAATTTTTGTGTGGTTGGTTCCTATTTTTATAATTGTCTTCGGTTTATTTGCAACAGTATGAACATTTTAGTTCCACGGTTTGAACAACTTTTATTTTCAGTTTAAATTTGAATTGGATTTTGAAATGGGTTATGGCACTAATGATGATCAAGCACTGTTGAACATGATGACTTGTCATTATCAGAGGGTGATCACTGTAATGTGAAGCTGGGGATGTTACAAATCTCCTCCACTACAAGAAATCTCGTCCCGAAATTTAAGTAGGGAAGTAAAGAGTATCTTCGGGAGATCTGACCCTTGCGGGGTCGATTATCTGGTGGACAATTCAGGGAATGTGGCAGAAGTATCTCTCTAGTTGAAATTTAAGAAAACATCGAGAATAAAGTAAGAGGTTAAAATAGGATATTTCAAGCAGACAGACAATCGTTCGATGCTGGAAGCAGAGTGTGGAAGGCGTTCATAGCATTGTGAATGGATCATCTGTCGGAAGGTGGCTCGCGATAACACACAAGACCAGGAGCATATTATGCTTCGGAATCAAAGATATACAGGAGAGTCAGGTTACGATCTTGTGGAACTGAGGAGGGTGTCGATCAAAGGTAGGGAGAACGGTGATATCTTACCGGTCACGTCAACAAGGTATGTTAGAGAATAGTCTGTCGGTGTCAACATCGGTAACAAGGGCGGGAACGAAGAGAACCATCTTCCTGCTCGTAAAAACGAGGCGGACCAATAGGCAAAGTTCTCGTCCATCGTTGGTTACCGGAATGTCACGAACAATAATAACAGGGTCTCACTGACAAGGGTGTGCACCAAGGTGTTTACATAAGCAAGGAGTTAATTCGGCTTATATCATATAGATCACAGGAAGGTTAAACAAAACAATGGAAAGGAAATGTGTTTATCAGATTAAACAGAACAATGGAAAGGAAAATGTGTTTGCACACCACAATTAGGAGTATATCCTGTCCAAGGAAAAGTGGAGCATGATATTCATGTCAGATCAACAAGTACATCACTATTTGGATAAAAGGGCAAGGGAATTTATGATGTTATCCATACAACGGTGTTTGGATATTAGAGCAAGAAACATTTGGCAATGTGCCTCCAATGTTCTTGTTGATTTTCGGAATACCATAGTCATGCTCCGAGGTAGCGATAACATGGGGTTTCAAGTAAGGGTTGGATCGAAGGATTACAAGAGATACAAAGGAACACTTCTAAGATTATCTCGGGACGTAAGGAATAACCAAGCACAACTAGGTCTGTACTGGCAGAAAGTCAAGATGTCATCGATGATATCACATATCATCGAGGGGCAGGGATGGTATTTCTAGCCATGAATTCAATTGACATATCTGAAGAAGCTAAAGTGTTGACGGTGATCATGACTAATTTTGTCGAAAGGTTTGAAGAAGATGTAATCGGTCAGCGATGACATCAAGCAAAAGGAGTGCCGAAGCGAAAGGTTATTAGAACCATGGATACGACACAAGCTCGAAATCAAGCTTGTTGTTCGAGGTAAAATGATAAGATGAGGAAGATCGACATAAGCTTAGCTCGTCGTCGGAAGTTGCTCCGGGCATAAGGACCAGGTAGCACAGTTAAAAGTTGGCACGATAACAATATAGCCGATCAGGCTAGGAATGATGTGATGGAGTATCATCCTAATAAGAATTGACAAGAGGTAGTGCAATGACACAATATCCTCGATATAACATGGGGCAATACTTGAAGGCAGACCATAATAGAGGTTGGACAAGTGAAATGATCTGCAAAGGATACGTATTTTAACTTATACGGGAAATGGAATCAAGGAGGAAATATGGTCGAAACCACGATTGCAAAGGATCAATTCATAGGATACAGGATGAACTTGTACCAAGGAAATAATTATTATTTTTACGAGCAGCTTCCATGATAAGTTGTACATCGGGTCCATGGGCATGAACACAAGGGTTCAAGGTCGACTCCCACTTCTTCAATGAACAACTACTCATTCACTGCTCTCTGTTAAGAATGTTTAGAGTTTGAAAGTTTAACTTGGTGGAACATCAGAAGGTATGGCACATGAAGCCTTGTGGGTTCTCACAGCTAGCGAAGGCATAGACGCAACCCATAGGGGCACTTTACAGATCTATACCACATGCTTATAGAAGCAATAGGCAACATTGCAAAGTAGGATATGGACGAAAAGAATTAAATGATACCGCATTGCCGGAGGCAATTGTAACAGGGGAAGAACTCTCAAAGATAGAAGATGAAGGACATTGTCGGATAATAATCCAATAAAAGATCAGGTGGTCGACAAAGGATCTGACATATGTAGCGGTACTCAACCAGAAGAAGAAGGATGTGACGACATAAGATTATAGAAACATCGGAACAATCCGACGTTTAAGTACAAAGGAGTTATGGTTCAGAAATGAAGGATTGGAAGCAAAAGCTCTGATCAAAAGACGAGTACGTTGAATAGAACTAGATGGACAACTTTAGCATTCCGTCTTGTAGAGATCTCCACCCATGGTTACGTGACATGTCCTGGTCAGTTGTCAGTCCCAGGTCAATATGGAGAAGGAATGCACTGCTTCTCCGTGCCATGCAAGCAGGGCGGATATACAGACGGCAAGAAGTAGAGAATACTTCAGTGTCAAAGGCAATGGCAACGGGAAAGGGCCAGCTCATGTCCGGAATTGTGACTGAGCCGGAGGGACGAATTCTAGGAATCGGCGGATGATAGAAAGCATTCGCAGTAGATTGAATCAAGGGACTCAAATTGGCAAATGACGAGGAATGTCAACGATGATTACTAAACGTATGGAATTAACCATAATGAAAATAGGTAAGAAGAATTTCAAAAGCAGTAGGCTGCAGGAGATTCTCGGAAGATCGGATAGCATTATGAAATATTTCAGGAAATCAAGAACAACTGGGGATGAACGGATCCCCGGTAATGTGAGCAATTAACTGCAATGCGAAAGAAGCTGCGCGGCGGTAGGCTCAAAGGATTCCCTTATTAATGAGTAGTATTTCAGGGTATCTCGTACATAGAGGAGTAACTGGGAATGAAGATACAAACGGCAAGGAAGTGTAGGTATTCACAGTGTGTATCGGTGTTAAGGATTTGCAATGACTAAGGGCACAATGGTCTCGGGAACTTTGAGGAGTATCTTCAGAGTCTTCTGATGAACCAAGCGATCATTTGTAGTGTAGGGGCTCTCCGGGTTGAAGTGGTTACGAGAACCTAATGTCAGAGTTAATAAAATCTTTAACCCGAATAGAAGAGAGATCAGAGTCCCAGAGTTTAGACAAGGAATAAAAGATCCTAATACCACCCAATTGGCGACGTGGGCCCGTAAGCCACACAGCCAAGTTAGTAAATCAGTTTTTGACAACTGGACTCAACTTCGGCTAGGGAATTGGAAAGGGGGATTCCTACAGGCAGTCGGCTCTGATACCAACCTGTGAGGACCCCGGCTTAATTGTGCACTAACCATACATGCAAATGCACACGATTAAGCCGAAGGACTCACTTGAAGATATCACAACACAACTCTAAAACATAAATAAAGTCATACAAGCTTTATATTACAAGCCAGGGCCTCGAGGGCTCGAATACAAAGCTCGATGGCATACAAGGGTCAGCGGAAGCATCAGATATCTGAGTACAGATATATTACAGAAATAGAGATAAGCCTTTAAGAAGGCGGGGCAAAACAAAACTACGATCGAAAGGCGCAGGCCTTCTGCCTGGGACCCTCCGAACCTACTCCTGGTCGTCGGACGGCTCCTCGAAGTAGTACTCGCCAGGAGGGTAGTAGTAGTAGCTGTCGGCGGGGGCAGCTGTCTCAAGGGCTCCGTCGTCTGGATGCACCAAAAGGATATGGGGAGAAAAAGAAAGTAAAGCAAACGTGAGTACTCATCCAAAGTACTCAGCAAGCAAGGATCTACACTACATATGCAACATTTTCAAAGGAAGGCTGAATATGTGGACTGGGCTGCAGAAATGCCAGAATAGAGGGAAAAGCCTAGTCCTATCGAAGACTAGCATCTTCGGCAACTTCAGCGGTCTTGCAGCAATAGAAGAGTGCAGATTAGCATAATGTAAAGTAGTAGTAGTGTTATCAACCTCGCGCAGAGTTCCTTTCTCAACTCCTTGCGAGAAAGCAATCCCAGAGCCATACTATCCAGTTATCATCTCAAGTGTTCAGTTCTAGTTGTACCGATCGGGATACAACTCCGAGTGTCCGTTACCGTAGGACAGACTATCGATAGATTAGTTCTTCCCTGCTGGGGTGCACCAACTTACCCACCACGCTCGCTTAACTCTGGATGGACACACTTTTCTGGATCATGCCCGGCCTCGGCTAAGCAACACGCCGCAACCTGACCTAGGCTCTAAAGAAAGGTCAGCACGCCTGACTAACCTATGCCCCCAGGGGTTTTGGGCCTTCGCCCTGGGAACCCTGCACGTTGCGAGGATGCTCCGGAAGCAGACCTAGCCCCCTTAATACAAGCGCGGGCTTAACCAGTCCAATCCAAAGCGGGCCGCTCCTCTCTGACGTCTATAGAGCTTCGGCTGAAGTATACGACGCAGAACGCCCATACTATGCCCACGTGATGGTTAGTGCTATCAGGCCAGAGGCCCCTCGGATCAAATATCCAAACCGTTAGTGTGTTGGTAGTGCGGTAACGAGTAGAGACTCACGAAAAATGAGACCCTGTCGCCCGTCTCGAGGACTTGCGGCAAGGGCTAAGAATGCCCGGCCACGCCTCGTGTTCAACTCTCGGGCACCATCCAGGTCCACCGGACTCCACATCACTCGCAATTAAGCTCGCGCGGGTAACCCTCAGGGCCGACCTGTCTTTAGTAACATGTTTCGGTGTAAAGTTATAGTAACAATAGTAACCGTGTGTCTAACACCAAGGGGAACCCTGAGGAATCACCCTCGATGGAATTCCACCTGATGTTATCGTCAAGGTGAACGAAGGAGGAATCACCCTCGAGGTCCACTCTTGAGGAGTTGCACGACAGCGTCGTTACCAGGAATGGAGAAGGAGGAATCATCCACGATGACCATAACCGATGAACTAACCTACAAGGTAAACATCAGAATTGCTGATGAGGTATCACACTCGGCACTCGATAGTAACCCAGTAGCGTCGAGCAACTAAGGGGGAAGTGAGGTGCGGTGTTGGGGCCTGGTCTTCGATCCCGTTGATCGGGTCTTCTGATAATCCAGCGGGGCAGTCGGAACAAAGTGGGGGTCTCTGATGGGTCTCTACCCAGCCTATACTAAACAGTCTAGGATAACCAGGTAGGTAACAAAAGCAGGTTACAATAAACAGGCTATGCAGCAGAAATAGGATAAGAGTAACAACAGCAATTCTAATGCAAGCATAAGAGAGAAGAGAATAGGCGATATAGGCATGCTCAAAAGAGGGGTGCTTGCCTGGTTGCTCTGCGGCAAAGGCAATGTCGTCAACGGTGGCGTTGGGCTCCTGAACGGCGTCGGTCTCTGGGACGACGTCGGTGTCGGGTTCTAACGAGAGAGAAGAGGGGGGAGGAAACAAATAAATACACAGAAATTAATGCAACATGGAGCATGCTATGCCTAGGATGCAGTACAGGGTTGCCTAAAGATATGTCTAATTCATTTTAATCATTTTAGGATTAAAGTGGGATTTATTAATCGGCGAGTGTGCACTATACATATACCGGAATCGGGCTAAAAGTTATGGGTTCTCCTACGTAGGGGGTTCCGACATGGATTCAGATGACACGATCAAATTCGTCTCGTCGTTCTGAGCAACTTTCATGTTTTAAGTTTTTCAATCTGAGCTACGGTTTAAAAGTTATTAATTTTCAAAGATTTAAATGATATTCTGGAATTATTTATTTAACAGAAATGAATTATGACATCAGCATTGTGTGGGGACGACGTCAGCAGGTCAACAGCCGCACTGACCAGGTCAAACCTGACCAGTGGGACCCACCTGTCATTGGCAGTGGGTTTTTAACAGAGTTAAACTAACCTAATTAACTAATTAAACTACTGGGTCCCACTGTCAGTGTCTATTTAAACTAATTAAATTAATTAATAATTTAGTTAATGTTTTAGTTATTTACAAAATCAGTTTATTTAGGCGGGGTCCACATGTCGGCGACTGTAGCTAGCCCAGTCAGTGTTGACCACGGTCAATAGGTCAAAGGGGCCCACCCGTCAGCGTCTCAGGGGACCCCACATGGCAGTCCACGTCGGATGGCGCCCGGCGACTTGCCGTAATCGCGCCGGCGAGCGCATTTCGCGGCGGTGCGGCTCGGGAGGTGGTCAGGATTCGTCCTCCGGCGACCATTTCGCGCGTGGTCTGGTGCGTTGGATCGGCCGCAGCACGGCGCGTCCATTGGTGGTGGTGGCGCGGCCGGGGACTGTGTGTAGCGACGGCGGCGAGCTCATCGGCAGCTGCTAGAGTTCGGTGATGGGCGGAAGCAGCACAAGAGCTCACGCGGGAGCAAAAGGAGTACCTAGCGGGGAACTACACGTTGCGGTGAAGTTAACGGGCACGAGCGCGTGGTCATTTGCGCGCCGGAGGCTCGCGGGCAACGAGCTCGTGCGGCAGCGGGCTCGGGCACGTTGGGGAATGGCACCTACGGCCACGGAAAGGCACGGAGAGATAAGAAGAGGGACGCGGTGCTCACAGCGAAGCCGTAGGGAGTAGCAGCGAGCTCGAGGAGGGCTCGACGGCGGCGGATCGAAGCGGCGATCGACGGCGGCCGTAGGTGGAAGATGAGCTTGGGGAGGACGCGGTGGCGGCACCGCGTCCTCCGAGCTCCAGCCAGTCGAGGCAGGCGATGTAGCCGAGGACGACGGTGATGCTGAACACGATGGGGTGGCGATCGGGGCTTGGTGGCCGCTAGGACGAGCGAGTCACGGTGGCGACCGCATTGGGGTTGCTATGGATCGGTGAGAGTAAGTGAGGGAAGAGGGCGAGGGTTTGCGGGGGAGAAAGAGGAGGCTGGGGCTGGCCTTATCCTCGCCGGGAACTGTTGGATGGCCGGCAGCGAGGCCGGCATCGCCGGCGTCGCCGTGTCGACGTGCGCGCGCGACAGCGTGGGAGGAAGGGGATGAGCGTCGGTGGGTTGGGCCAGTTGGTCTGGCTAGGCGCACTGTAGATGGTAGACCTAAGCGCACAGTGCTCGCTTTACTTTTATTCTTTTCTATCCTCTGTTTACTCCTTTAACTGCTATTTTCTATTTAGTTGGGGTAGCAGATGATTTTTGTTAGCTAACAAACTTAGCTCATAAATTGATGACAATGTTGTGAGGCTGCTCAAAAAGTTTGGGGCCAAATGGAATGAGTTACACATTTTTAGAAATTGGAAAAGACAAGTTAATTGCATCTGGACCACTAAAACAAAATCCAGGGGCATTTTGGGAATTTTGGTGTGGTTGGTTCCTATTTTTATAATTGTCTTGGGTTTATTTGCAACAGTATGAACATTTTAGTTCCAGGGTTTGAACAACTTTTATTTTCACTTTAAATTTGAATTGCAATTTGAATTGGATTTTGAAATGGGTTATGGCACTAATGATGATCAAGCACTGTTGAACATGATGACTTGTCATTATCAGAGGGTGATCATTGTAATGTGAAGCTGGGGATGTTACATAAACCATGTCCGATCATCACGTGAGATGGAGTAGTCATCAATGGTGAACATCTCTATTTTGATCATATCTACTATAATATTCATGTTCGACCTTTCGGTCTCCAGTGTTCCGAGGCCATGTCTGTACATGCCAGGCTCGTCAAGTTTAACCCGAGTATTCCGCATGTGCAAAACTGTCTTGCACCCGTTGTATGTGAACGTAGAGTCTATCACACCCGATCATCACGTGGTGTCTCAACACGACGAACTTTCGCAACGGTGCATACTCAGGGAGAACACTTATACCTTGAAATTTTAGTGAAGAGATCATTTTATAATGCTACCGCCGTACTAAGCAAAATAAGATGCATAAAATATGTGACATGATATGGCCACCATCATCTTGTGCTTTTGATCTCCATCTCCAAAGCATCATCATGATCTCCATCGTCACCGGCTCGACACCTTGATCTCCATCGTAGCGTCGTGGTCGTCTTGCCAACTATTGCTTCTACAACTATCGCTAACGCATAGTGCTAAAGTAAAGCAATTACATGGCGTTTGCATTTCATACAATAAAGAGACAACCATAAGGCTCCTGCCGGTTGCCGATAACTTTTACAAAACCTGATCATCTCATACAACAACGTATATCATATCATGTCTTGACCATATCACATCACAACATGCCCTGCAAAAACAAGTTAGACGTCCTTTATTTTGTTGTTGCAAGTTTTACATGGCTATTACAGGCTTCTAGCAGGAACCATTCTTACCTACGCATCAAAACCACAACGGTGATTTATCAAGTTTGCTGTTTTAACCTTCAACAAGGACCGGCCGCAGTCAAATTTGATTCAACTAAAGTAGGAGAAACAGACACCCGCCAGCCACCTTTATGCAAAACTAGTTGCATGTCTGTCGGTGGAACCGGTCTTATGAACGTGGTCATGTAAGGTTGGTCCGGACTGATTCATCCAACAATACCGCCGAATCAAAATAAGACATTGGTGGTAAGCAGTATGACAATCACCGCCCACAACTCTTTGTGTTCTACCCGTGCATATCATCTACGCATAGACCTGGCTCTGATACCACTGTTGGAAAACGTAGCATGCAATTTCAAAAATTTCCTACGCTCACGCAAGATCTATTTAGGAGATGCATAGCAAAGAGAGGGGGAGAGTGTGTCTACGTACCCTCGTAGACCGAAAGCGGAAGCGTTTGACAACGCGCTTGATGTAGTCAAACTTCTTCTCGTTCCGATCGATCAAGCACCGAACGTACGGCACCTCCGAGTTCTACACACATTCAGCTCGATGACATCCCTCGAACTCTTGATCCAGCAAAGTGTCGAGGGAGTAGATGAGTTCCGTCAGCACGACGGCGTGGTGACGGTGATGGGGAAGTGATCCGCGTAGGGCTTCGCCTAAGCACCGCGAGAATATGACAGAGGGTGTAATCTGTGGAGGGGGGCGCTGCACACGGCTAACAGATGTTGTTGTATGTTCTAGGCGCCCCCTCCCCATGTATATATAGGTGGGAGAGGGAGGGGAGCAGCAGGGGGCGCCTCAAGTAGGAGGAATCATACTTGGGCGCCTCCCCAATTCGGCCTCCCCCCCTTCCTTATTCACCGGAGGGGAAAGGAAGGAGGAGGGAGGAGGGAAGGAAGGGGGAGGCCGAATCCCTCCCCTCCCTTCTCTCTTCCCCTCTTTCCTTCCCCTCAGGTGTGTCCCATATGGGGGGCGCAGCAGCCCCTGCTGGCTGCTGTGTTTCCCCTCTTGGCCCATTAGGCCCATATCTTTTGCCGGGGGTGCCCGGAACCCCTTTCGGTGACCCGATATGTACCCGGTACCCTCCGAAACACTTCCGGTGTCCGAATACCATCGTCCTATATATCAATCTTTACATCTCGACCATTTCAAGACTCCTCGTCATGTCCGTGATCTCATCCGGGACTCCGAACAACATTCGGTCACCAAATCACATAACTCATATAATACAAAATCGTCATAGAACATTAAGCGTGCGGACCCTACGGGTTCGAGAAGTATGTAGACATTACCAAGACACCTATCCGGTCAATAACCAATAGCGGAACCTGGATGCTCATATTGGCTTCTACATATTCTACGAAGATCTTTATCGGTCGAACCGTTATGACAACATACGTTATTCCCTTTGTCATCGGTATGTTACTTGCCCGAGATTCGATCGTCGGTATCTTCATACCTAGTTAAATCTCGTTACCGGCAAGTCTCTTTACTCGTTCCGTAATACATCATCCCGCAACTAACTCATTAGTCACTTTGCTTGCAAGGCTTCTTATGATGTGCATTACCGAGAGGGCCCAGAGATACCTCTTCGATACTCGCAGTGACAAATCCTAATCTTGATCTATGCCAACCCAACAAACATCTTCGGAGATACCTGTAGAGCATCTTTATAATCACCCAGTTACGTTGTGACGTTTGATAGCACACAAGGCATTCCTCCGGTATCCAGGAGTTGCATAATCTCATAGTCGAAGAAATATGTATTTGACATGAAGAAAGCAATAGCAATAAAACTGAACGATCAAGTTTCCGGTTAATACAATTCTAGCATGAATAATAAACATTTATCATGATATAAGAAAATATAAAATAACAACTTTATTATTGCCTCTAGGCCATATTTCCTTCAGGGATCCCCTTCTAAAGGAGGTTCAATCTTTTTGTTTGAAGCATGAGATTGACATTCCTGATCTGAATAGCAGGTAACATATATTTTCTTGTACATACAATTTAGAATATTATTTATCATATTTACTAATATATGATGTGACTTGTAGGTACGTAGATGTAACAAAGTCTCGCAACAAACATGATAACACTACTACATTGCATCAGTACAAAGCAGATGTGTTCAATGTTGCCATAGATCAGCAATTGGTTGAGCTAAATGATCGTTTTGGTGTTCAGAACACAGAGCTTTTGACACTTTGTGCATCTTTGTATCCACGGCATGACTCATTTGACGTGTCTAATATATGCACATTAGTGGAAAAATTTTATCCCGCTGACTTTTCTAGTCAAGAACAAGCTCAATTGGAGTCTCAACTTCCCCATTTCCATCTTGATGTTTCCAACCATTCGGAGCTAAAGAGTTCACCCTCACTTGCTGATTTGACTATTGGATTATTTAAAACAGGTAAAGTTGCTACATACTCAATGGTTGAATGATTGATAGATTACTGCAGTTGTTCATACTACGGTTGAATGATTGCTTATTTGACTGCTTGATTATTAAATACAGGTAAAGCTGCTACATACTCAATGGTTGATAGATTACTACGGTTGGTCATAACTCTTCCGGTGTCAACGGCGACAACTGAGCGAGCTTTTTCAGCTATGAAACTAGTCAAGACACGTCTTCGAAACAGAATGGGAGATGACTTTCTTCGGCATTACATGGTCATCTATATTGGGTAGGAAATAGCTGCAAAGATCACATCTGATGAGATAATCAATTTGTTCGACACTGGTGGTCGTAGAGCTCATTTTAAGCTAATAGATATGTAACTTTATTTTATAGTTCTATGAATATTTCATATGCTTTGTCCTCAACGTTATTGTGAGACTTGATATGTCATGATATTTCATCTATTCTAAGCATTGGTTTCTCGCCCAAATCCTGGCTCCGCCCCTGAGTATGTGCATATGTTTCCGGCCGCTCGAAATCTAGCTAAGCCATGGACTGAATCGATCCAGCAGCCAGCTTCCAAAGCCTGATCGCATACTTCTATTTCAGCAGAGTTTAGACGTCCGTGCAGTCCTAAACGGAGGATGGAGATCCTCCAACCCATGCCCGCATCCTGCTGTCCTGCTTGCTCACGATAGGAGAGTCCGGCATGTAGTTCTGTGTGGGATGCCTTTACGTCCAATCCAGGCTCCCCGTCCACCTCAAAGCAATCCAGTATGGAACTTCAAACTTGAGGATGCATAGCATGGAGAAAAGGGGCGCTAGGGTTTCTCCATGGAGCCGAGAATATGAAAAGAACTCAAGGAAGGAGAGGACAGGGATCAATTGCACGATGACTTTACGGGATCGCTCACGACTGTTTTTTTTTCTTTTCTTAAAACAAAAGATAGGTTGATCAGGACTCTGGGTGGAAGCAATTAGACATCTAACGGCTTATATTTGCCTTTTAACAACATCTAATGGCTCTTATTTCAAGTTTTATGGATTAACATGAAGTCTTCGTTGGTGCTTCCGATTAGTAAATATAAGATATAAGATTCTGACTACTTGCTCTGGTGAGACTAGCCTCATATTGTGCTCTATTGATGCCACATACGGTCAAGAGAGCACTACTACAAAACCAACGAAATCAGCAAAAGATGCGGGTGCCGGACTCGTGGAGGCTCAGCGCCGGTGGCGTTCCGGTGCCTCCGGCGCCCACCGATGCTGATCGGCTCATCGAGATAGTGTGCATTCGGTCGTCGCTGCCGGAGCAAGCGCGGAACGAGCCGAGGTACGTCCCCGACAGCCACACGCTGGGGACGGCATACTTCGACCGCCGCCACGAAGACCATCTCACCTCCACGTGGCCATGGCCGCCGCCAACGAGACCGTCCTCAAATGGGCGCGGGAGGACTACGTTCGGGAAGAGATGGCGCGCGCGCCGCGGACGTGAGGAGGGCAATGTCGTCATCCTCGACGACAGCGAAGAGGAGACGCCCGGGCGGTCCAACCCCCCACGCATCGGCGACGCTGGTCAGGGGTGCAGCAGGGATGGCTGTGGCCGCACGCAAGACGGCGGTGACTACACCAAGTTCTACAGGCTCCTCGGCATGTAGAAGGCGGGCGGCGGAGACGTAGTAGTAATATTTAGTTGTCGTTTTAGTTATTTTTAAATTATGTTATCATTTTTTTAATAAATATCAATGAAATCGTCTAGTTTGGCCGAATTTGTGTCGTGTTTGGCTGAATTTTGGCCGAGTTTGGTTATAAAAAAAGACGTCTGGGGACGGCGGTTGGGAAACCGACCGCCCCCACGCCGTTTTTTCGCCGGCGCAATTTGAAACGCGGTTTTTTCGCTGGCGCAATTTCAAGCCGGTGGGGCCGAACGATTGGAGATGCTTTTAGCCCGGTGACTTCCTCCGGTGATGGCGAGGGACGGGAGATGGCAGCGGCGGGATCGGCCGAGCCGCCCATAGAGCGACGCCTTTCCTGCGTTAATTAATATGCATGCGCCGTTGTTGCCAGTATATGTGCAGCCTTAACTTGAACAGGTCATTATTAGTGTGAGGTGACTTGGGCTGCTGTCCTGTAGGTCTTTATTTTTGTGAGGTGACTTGTCCTGCTGTCATGTAGGCGTAGGGATATTATTATTTTGAGTACTTGCTCTGTTGAGACTAACCTCATATTGTACTCTATTGATACACGGGTGCCACACACGGTCAACAGAGCAGTACTATAAAACCAACGAAATCATACATATAGTAAAAAGGATCCCAATGGATGCGATCACTATGCTTGATAGATCCCGAGCGCCTCCGGCTGATCTTGTAAATCCAGGTTGCAACCAAATTGGAGCATATACAGTACAGTATGTACTACTCCAAATTAGAGTACTGGTTTGCTCACTAATCAGTCAGAACACCGAACTGTGCATCCAACAGGGAGTGCAAAGTTGCTAGCTAGAGACATCCATCGAGATAACACGCACGCAACAAAAGGTATCATACATGCTTAAACACGCTAATTACTAACTACCTCCGGACGATTGATGGAACAACTAATCAAAGAGGGAGGCAGCTAGCTCAGGTAGGCGTCGAACTCTTTCTTCATCACCTTCACCAGCTCCGCCTTCCTGGCCTCGGCGGCTTTCACCTTCTCCAGCTCCACCTGCAGAGCGGCCGCCTTCTCGCCCTCTGCCTTCCCCGCCTTGTGAGCATCGCTCAGCTCCGCCGTTAACCTTTTCACCTCCTCTTGCAGAAGGTCAGCCTTCTGGTTCTCCGACGCTGATGCCGCCTTGACCGCCTCGTCGAGCACGGCCGTTAATTTTTTCACTTCCTTCCGGCGAGCGCGAGACTCTGCTGCCGCGTCCTGCTCCCGTGCGACCAGCCTCTTTTGCAGTTCCATGGCGTTTTTGACGGCCTGCGAAACGCATTGATCACCCACACAGTCACGGACAATCAGTTTGAAGACTCAAGAGTCAAGACATGCACGCCTAACAGCAAACAAAGATTGGAAGTGAAAAATCTAGCAAACCTGGAGCAGTGTCATGTCTGCCTCCTCATGATTTCTCTTCCTCCCGGACTGCGGCGACAAATCGGGAGTGTCGATGTCGCTCTCCGGCTCAATCTTTACGCGCATCGTCTTGATCACGTCCACCGAGGCGCTGCCGCGAGCACTCAACAGCTTCCTCGCGGCATCCACCTCGTTGCCTTTGAGCACCGGCAGAATCCTGGATTCCTCGGACGGCTCGCCCCACTGCACGGGGCAAGTCCACTCCGCCGGCGACGAGAGGAAGGAAAAACCTTCCTTCCAGCTACTGTTGGAAGTGGGCAGCCTCGCCGGCTACGCGATGTGCGTGCTACGGAAAGAGTACCAGCCGTTGCTTTTGGGCATCTTGTAGACATGGAAGAACTGCCGGAATAGCGTGACTGACGGTTGCACCCCGGCGGAACCACACAGCCCGTGGAAGTGCGCCATGTTTCGCCACCCGTTGGGCGCGAGCTGGCTCGGCGCCAGGCTGAAGTGGCTGAGCACCTCGCAGAAGAAGTCCTGAAGCGGCGCGCGGCAGAGTCCGGCTTCCAGCGCGTGGGAGTAGACGCACACAGCCCCCTGCGGCGGCGGAGAGCAGATGTGCCGGTCGCCGGTCGGCTGCGCAACGAAACCCTCCGGGACGCCGTACATGCGGCAGAGGTGCTCCACCTCTTCCTCGGTGTCGAACAAGGGGACGACTTGCTCGGCGACCGGCCACGACAGCGCTGCGCGAGCAACGTCAATGCTGTCTTCGGTAGGGAATACGGGGGCGACATCGCCATCGTCGTGGGAGGAGGAATCCATGGAAGCCTGCATATTGCAGATTTGCAGGGCTTCCAGTTTCTTGCCTGTGACTTGTGTGAGTGGTGTGTTCGAGAAACTCGCAGGCAGTGTGTACTACACTATTGTAGTAGTACTAGCGTTGGACTGTGGTGTACTGCCGGGACTGGGGACTTTGAGGACAAGTGCCTCCTGTCCATTCATATCGCCAGGTTGCACCTATAGCTGGCCAAATGGGCCGTTTTTTTCGGGCCGGCCCGTGAGCACGCCGGCACGGCCCGCCTTGGGCCAGGCACGGCACGGGCTAAACGGGCCGGGCCCGGCACGCGGCATGCCCTGGGCCGTGCCTGGGCCTGAAGGCTGGGCACGCGGGCCGGCACGGCACGGCCCGATTACGTTTTTTTATTTTTTTATACATCTATATATGGCCCAACATGTAAAAATAGGATAAAAAACGCTCAGTGCGTCAAATAACAGGCTGAAAATATGCGGCCCACCGTGCTAAACGGGCCAACGTGCTGGCACGTTTACTAACTGGGCCGTGCCTGGGCCTGGGGGCGCAGCACGCGGGCCGGCACGGCACGGCCCGTATAGTAATCGTGCCCTGGCGGGCCGTGCCGGGCCAGGCACGATTACGATGGGCCGGGCCGGCCCGTTTGGCCAGGTATGGTTGCACCACACGTGGCGCTTCTGCGTGGAACAGTCTGGAGAGGCAGCTCACCATGGAAACTACATGAAGCCCTCAAGAAAAGAAAATCATCAGAAATGCATTTCGGGTTTGGTAGGCCGTTCGGGCATGGCTCGGGCTTCTCTTTTCCATGATTTTGTCCCGGGTTTACACAATGTGTGCGCTGAAAATTGTGGTTCAAGCCGGGCTTTCACTCTTCGGGCTTGTGTTGGGCCCACCTCTGGCTTGGGAAAGAGTGGATTTTCGGCCTTGGGTAGGGCACGGGCTTCTAGTTCGAAGGTCCGGCTTTTGCAAGCTCAAGTTTAGTCTGGATATAATTTAACAGTCCGGACATATTTAGGCTTCCAACATTGATGTTCATATTGGACAAAAAATGGACGAACATTTGAAATCCTTCAGTCCGGCCCCACATCGATGGGAGCTGTAGTGGAGTCCGGAAGTCCGCCATGTCGGACTTCAACAGTCTAGACTAACTAAAAAATCCACCGGACGTTCGCATTTTTTGACAAACCGCCGTTCGCGTTTTTTGACAAACCGCCCCTCATCTGCTTCCTCTCCCAACTCCTGCTGCCCGGTGTTCGCGTTTTTTTGGCAAACCGCCCCTCCTCTACTTTCTGTCCCAGCTCCCGGCGCCCGCTGCCGCCGCCGCACCCTCCCAGATGACACCCATGCCATGCCAGACCTTCAACGCTCCACCTAGCCGCCTCCCCGCCAATCCTAACGCCGCCACAAAACTACTCGAATTCGCGCGCCACTCACCGCCCCTGTCAACCTCGTCCATGGCGGACACTGCGCATGACAAGTGTTTGGTCAAATGCCATAGCGCATTTGTTTTTACCTTTTCCTTGTTTAGTTTGAAGCAAACAGGATGTATTCGGGTGATGAGGACTTCTACATAGAGTTCATGGATTCGTCTTCGTAGAATGATGATGAGCAAGATTGGGATGAGACGACCATAATGATGGTGGTTCTTGAACAAACGGAGCATGCGGGGGCAAGCGTGTTATTAACTTCAAGGGTTCAACACCGAGCCGTCATGGGGGCAAGTTGATCTCTAGGACGACTACTATGCCCTCGTTATTCGATATCTATTTTCGACCGGATACATTTTTCTTGCACACTATGTACGATGTCGAGGCCTATGATGATTTTTTTCAAGATGAACATGGCTGCCACTGAATGCATTGGGTCCTCTGGTTGCATGACTGCTATAAGGATGCTTGCACAACCACACATTTGCTCAATAAGCGCAGTACGAGGCCCACCGTAATTAAAAAGCACACCATCATCTTGAAGTCATTGCATCACAAGGCTTGTTGATTTAGCACTCTTTCTTTCACTAGTAGAAAACAGTGCTTTGGTTGGATAAGGGTATTAATCCCGGTTCACTCACAAACTGGGACCAAAGGGCGCATCCTTCCCGGTTCGTGAGGCCAGGGCGCCGGCCGGGCCTTGGGGGCCATTTGTTCCGGTTCGTCAGACACTTTTGGTCCCGGTTCTAGACACGAACCGGGACCAATAGGCCTCGCTCATGACCCAGCACCTTTAGTCCCGGTTGGTGGCTAGAACCGGTCTTCTGTCCCGATTCTAGCCACCAACCGGGACAAAAGAGAAGCCTATATATACCCCTGCCCGCTCACTGCTCTGTTCGCTCACTGCTCTATTTTTTTGGCTGGCCGTGGGAGAGATGTGTATTTCTCTAGCTCACCTCCTATGCACATGAGGAGTTCGATGAAATGCCCAAGCCACACTTAAGCTTTCTCCTCTCCAAGCTCCATTTTCCTCAAGATTTGTCTAGATTTACCAGTCCGTCCCGTCCCGTCCCCGTCTTCACCGCCGTCGATCGCCCGCGCCGATCTCGTCGCCGGCACCACCGTGGTGAGCCTCTTGTTGTTATCTTCTTTCTAAAAGAAAAAAAATTCTTACTTGTATGATTTAGATAGATACTTGTATAATTTTCTTACTTTTATTATTGTTTGTTATTATATAGTGCGATGGTTTTGGTATCCGCCCCCGTCGGCCCTCGTCCTGCCTATGATTCGGATGTGATATATTATCTTTTATAATTATTTGTTTCATTTAGTGTTTATGACAATTATGCCGACCAACGTGACATAGATGTTTTTATCTAGGAGGTATGTGAACCGGAAATTCCAACCGACCCTCTTGTCGAGAGGTTAAATTTAGTTGAAAAAGAAAACAATTACTTGAAGAAAAAATTGAAAAGAATTGAGGAGGAGAAGATGAAATTGGAGTTGCATGTTGCGGATGTCGTCGATGATCACAAGATCAAGATGGATGCAATGCGCTTGAAGATTAGAAAGATTAGAAAATATGACATTCATACTGAGGCTTGGTATCATTATGCCATTGGGTGCAATATCATTCATAATTTCTTTATATAAGGTATAAGGGATTGCACTCACACTAGCACCCACATCACATAAGCCATGATAACAATGATCTCCTATCTTAACAGAAACAACAGGCATGCCAACAACAGGTCTATGTTTGTCTTTAGTATCGGGTTTAGCAATCCTAGCAGCTTCAACACAGAAATAAATAACATGCCCATCAATATTATTAACCAAGAGATCTTTAACCATAGCAATACTAGGTTCAACTTTAATTTGTTTAAAGGGTGTATATGTTTTATTATTACTTTTACGAACCACAGTTGAAGCTTTAGCATGATCCTTTATTCTAACAGGGAATGGTGGCTTCTCAATATAAGTAGTGGGAACAACAGGATCAACATTATAAATAATAGTTTCTTCTTCATCTTTAATAGGTTCCTCTACTTTAACTTCAGTGGGAGGGTAATATTTAAACCACTTCTCCTTAGGGAGATCAACATGAGTAGCGAAGGATTCACAGAAAGAAGCTACTATCTCAGAGTCAAGTCCATATTTAGTGCTAAAATCATGAAAAGCATCAGTATCCATAAAAGATTTAACACAATCAAACTTAAGGTTTATACCTGACTCTTTACCTTCGTCGAGGTCCCAATATTCGGAGTTGCGTTTAATTCTTTCCAATAAATCCCACTTGAATTCTACATCCTTCTTCATATAGGAGCAAGCACAAGAAGTATCGAGCATGGATCGATCATTATGAGAAATTCGAGCATAAATTTTTTGAATAATAATTTCTCTTGAGAGCTCATGATTGGGGCATGAATATAACATTGACTTAAGCCTCCCCCAAGCTTGAGCGATACTTTCTCCATCACGAGGCCAAAAATTATAAATATAATTTCGATCACGATGAACCAGATGCATAGGATAAAACTTCTGATGAAATTCCAATTTCAATCGGTTGTAGTTCCATGATCCAATATCATCCAATAGCCTATACCATGTCAATGCATTCTCCTTCAAAGATAAAGGGAAGACCTTCTTCTTGATTTCATCCTTGGGTAAACCTACAAGCTTAAATAATCCACAAACTTCATCCACATAGATTAGATGCATGTCAGGATGTAATGTTCCATCTCCTGTGTAAGGATGAGCTAGCAGTTTCTCTATCATACCCGAAAGAATTTCATAATAAATATTTTCAGTAGGTGCAGTAGGTTGAGGAGCAACTAATTGTGGTTCCGGTCAAGGTGAAGATACCCCGAACAAACCCCTCAAAGGATTATCTTCCATAGTAACAAGTGACAGTAAATTTCAGCACACTATATAAATGTTTCCTTACCAAATTCCACTTACCAAAGGCGCTTCACTCCCCGGCAACGGCGCCAGAAAAGAGTCTTGATGACCCACAAGTATAGGGGATCTATCGTAGTCCTTTCGATAAGTAAGAGTGTCGAACCCAACGAGGAGCAGAAGGAAATGAGAAGTGGTTTTCAGCAAGGTATTCTCTGCAAGCACTGAAATTATCGGTAACAGATAGTTTGGCGATAAAGAAAATCGTAACGAGTAACAACCAATGAAAGTAAACAAGGTGCAGCAAGGTGGCCAAATCCTCTTTGTAGCAAAGGACATGCCTGGACGAACTCTTATATAAAGCAAAGTGCTCCCGAGGACACATGGGAATTATCGTCAAGTTAGTTTTCATCATGCTCATATGATTCGCGTTCGTTATTTTGATAATTTGATATGTGGGTGGACCAGTGCTTGGGTGCTGTCCTTCCATGGACAAGCCTCCCACTTATGATTAACCCCTCTCGCAAGCATCCGCAACTACGAAAGAAGTATTAAGGTAAACCTAACCATAGCATGAAACATATTGATCCAAATCAGCCCCTGACGAAGCAACTCATAAACTAGGGTTTAAGCTTCTGTCACTCTAGCAACCCATCATCTACTTATTACTTCCCAATGCATTCCCCTAGGCCCAAGTAATGGTGAAGTGTCATGTAGTCGACGTTCACATAACACCACTAGAGGAGAGATAACATACATCTCATCAAAATATCGAACGAATACCAAATTCACATGATTACTTATAACAAGACTTGTCCCATGTCATCAGGAACAAACGTAACTACTCACAAAGCATATTCATGATCAAGATCAGAGGAGTATTAATTATCATTAAGGATCTGAAAATGTAATCTTCCACAGGATAAACCAACTAGCATTAACTACAAGGTGTAATCAACACTACTAGCAACCCACAAGTACCAATCTGAGGTTTTGGGACCAAGATCGAATACAAGAGATGAACTAGGGTTTGAGAGGAGATGGTGATGGTGAAGATGTTGATGGAGATTGACCCTCCCTCGATGAGAGGATCGATGGCGATGACGATGGCGATGATTTCCCCCTCCCGGAGGGATGTTTCCCAGGCAGAACAGCTCCGCCGGAGCCCTAGATTGGTTCTGCCCAGGTTCCATCTTGAGACGGCGGCACTTCGTCCCGAAAGTTCTTCTTTATTTTTTCAAGGGTAAAAGACACCATATAGCCAAAGATGGGCACTGGAGGCCTGCCAGGGTGCCCACAAGGTCGGGGGGCGCACCCAGGGGGGTAGGGCGCGCCCTCCACCCTTGTGGCTAGATGGTGGGCCCCCTCTGGTTCTTTCTTCGCCCATTATTTTTTATATATTCCAAAAATAAGCTCCGTGAAGTTTCAGGACTTTTGGAGTTGTGCAGAATAGGTCTCTAATATTTGCTCCTTTTCCAGTCCAGAATTCCAGCTGCAGGCATTCTCCCTCTTTATGTAAACCTTGTAAAATAAGAGAGAAAAGGCATAAGTATTGTGCCATAATGTGTAATAACAGCCCATAATGCAATAAATAATGATATAAAAGCATGATGCAAAACAGACGTATCATCCTCCTCCCCTGTTTTTTTCATGATTTTGTTGATAGATGATGATGTTGTTGATAGATGATTGTTAGATGATATGAGTTCTTTGATGATCTGAGTTCTTTGATGAAATGATGATATGATATATATATAGTTCTTTGATGATGATGATGTGATATATATATAGTTCATTATGTTAGATAATTTAATGAAATGATGATATATATAGATGATATGATGATATATATATATATATATATATATGATGCTCTGTTGGAAACAATTAATTTTTCTGTTGTAATTTTGTTAGATAATATTTTTCTTTACAATTTTTCTGTAGATGATATGATGATGATGATGATATATAGAGTTCTTTGATTGTGATGATAGATGATGTTGATATATATATATATAGAGTTCTTCGATTGTATGAAAACTTGGTAATTTTTTTCTGTAGCTCCTCGTCGCCGCCCACGACGCCGTCCCTGCCGCGACACCGGCCGCCGCTCCCTGCCCCGACGCCGAGCCCCCGACGCCGGCCGCTGCTCCCTGCCCCGACGCCGAGCCCGCCGATCTTTAGCTCATGTGAACATATTTCCATTGTTTTTTTTGTTCATAGAATATTTTTTTGTTCATAGAAATTAGTTAAAATTTACCAAGTTACTAAGTTACAAAGTTAAAATGTTCATATATTCAAAATGATTTAATTAAAAGACTCACTAAGTTAAAATTTACCCCCTCCCCGATAACTTCGACATGAGGGGGGACGTCGGACATGCATGAGAGAGAGGCGGTCCACTCGCCCGACCAACTATCGAGGCCACCCAAACCCTAGAAAAAGGGTGTCGTTGTCGATCTACCCCGGCCCTCCCCGATAACTTCGACATGAGGGGGGCCCTCGGACATGCACGAGAGAGAGGCGGTCCGCTCGCCCGACCAACTATCGAGGCCACCCAAACCCTAGAAGAAAGAGCGTCGTTGTAGATCTAACCCCTCCCCGATAACTTCGACATGAGGGGGGACGTAGGACATGCATGAGAGAGAGGCGGTCCACTCGCCCGACCAACTATCGAGGCCAGCCAAACCCTAGAAGAAAGAAGGTCGTTGTCGATCTATCGTTGTCGGCATAGGTCAATGGGGTAGAATGCATGGATAGTTTGATCTCCTGCATAGCGATTATTTTTTGCATAGTGTCCTCTCCTGAAAGTATAACCCTGATAACTTCGACATGAGGGGGGACGTCGGACATGCATGAGAGAGGCCGTCTGCAACTAATCCATTGCTCATATATGCATATGATTCCTGTTGTGATTAGCTAGGTCTATGTTTGCCACTAATCCATCTCCCGTGTTTGTATATTGCCATGTTGTAATATTTGCAGAAACTATGGAAGTGACTTAGAACAAGAACAGTTGTTGGGGGATATAATCCTCGCCGGAGGTGATCCCTTGTCGTTTCTCAACGACACCGATGGTCAGGAAGGAGAGGATGACGCTCCGGTGATCCAACAATGGAGGAGGAAGGAGATCATGACGGCTCCGGTGACCGAATGGCGGAGGAAGGATATCATGATGACGGCGCCGGTGACCGAACGGAGGAGGGAGCTGTTGCAATGTCCGGCGAGGTATATATATATTAATTAAGCCTGTGCTGACTTGATGCATTAATTGTTTTGGTATGTACATATATTAACGCTTCTTTCTTCTTTTAGCCCTCCGGATCAAGCCAAACTTCCGTAAGGAGACGAGGCCCGAAGAAAAGGTTGCGCTAGGATGAAAGGTTCATGATCACAGAAGTCGCGAAAGATGGCCAACCGATTGCTCCCAAGCGGACCAAGGACGCATTTGTACATCAGTGCGGAGTTGTTGTTAGCGACAGCGTCCCGATCAGCATCCAGCAATGGAATAAGAATAAGGACCCTAAAGTTTCTTATGTCCAGGATAGACAGAAAGATGGTGGCATGAATTTTCAGATCCATAAGATTCAAAACAAAAGTTTAATATTGACATAAAAACAATAATACTTCAAGCATACTAATAAAGCAATCATGTCTTCTCAAAATAACATGGCCAACGAAAGTTATCCCTACAAAATCATATAGTCTGGCTATGCTCCATCTTCATCACACAAAGTATTCAAATCATGCACAACCCCGATGACAAGCCAAGCAATTGTTTCATACTTTTGATGTTCTCAAACTTTTTCAACTTTCACGCAATACATGAGCGTGATCCATGGACATACCACTATAGGTGGAATAGAATATGGTGGTTGTGGAGAAGACAAAAAAGGAGAAGATAGACTCACATCAACTAGGCGTATCAACGGGCTATGGAGATGCCCATCAATAGATATCAATGTGAGTGAGTAGGAATTGCCATGCAACGGATGCACTACAGCTATAAGTTTATGAAAGCTCAAAAAGAAACTAAGTGGGTGTGCATCCAACTCGCTTGCTCACGAAGACCTCGGGCAATTTGTGGAAGCCCATCATTGGAATATACAAGCCAAGTTCTATAATGAAAAATTCCCACTAGTATATGAAAGTGACAACATAGGAGACTCTTTATAATGAAGATCATGGTGCTACTTTGAAGCACAAGTGTGGAAAAGGGATAGTAACATTGCCCCTTCTCTCTTTTCTCTCATTTTTTTATGTGGGCTTCTTTGGCCTCTTTTATTTTTATTTCTCGTCTAGAGACTCATCCCGACTTGTGGGGGAATCATAGCTTCCATCATCCTTTCCTCACATGGGACAATGCTCTAATAATGAAGATCACCACACTTTTATTTACTTACAACTCAAGAATTAAAACTCGATACTTAGAACAAAATATGACTATATGAATGCCTTCGGCAGTGTATTGGGATGTGCAATGACTCAAGAGTGACATGTATAAAAAATGATGAATGGTGGCTTTTGCCACAAATACTATGTCAACTACATGATCATGTGAAGCAATATGACAATGATGGAGCGTGTCATAATAAAATGGAACGGTGGAAAGTTGCATGACAATATATCTCGGAATGGCTATGGAAATGCCATAATAGGTAGGTATGGTGGCTGTTTTGAGGAAGGTAAAAGGTAGGTGCATGGCACCGGCAAAAGTTGCGCGGTACTAGAGAGGTTAGCAATGGTTGAAGGGTGAGAGTGCGTATATTCAATGGACTCAACATTAGTCATAAAGAACTCACATACTTATCGCAAAAATCTATTAGTCATCGAAACGAAGTACTACGCGCATGCTCCTAGGCGGATAGATTGATAGGAAAAGACCATCGCTCGTCCCCGACCGCCACTCATAAGGAAGACAATCAATAAATAAATCATGCTCCGACTTCATCACATAATGGTTCACCATACGTGCATGCTACGGGAATCACAAACTTTAACACAAGTATTTATACAATCCACAATTAATCACTAGCATAACTCTAATATCACCATCTTTATATCTCAAAACAATCATAAGGAATCAAACTTCACATAGTATTCAATGCACTTTATATGAAAGTTTTTATTATATCCCTCTTGGATGCCTATCATATTAGGACTAATTTTATAACCAAAGCAAATTACCATGCTGTTTAGAGACTCTCAAAATAATGTAAGTGAAGCATGAGAGTTCATCAATTTCTATAAAATAAAACCACCGCCGTGCTCTAAAAAGATATAAGTGAAGCACTAGAGCAAAATTGCATAGCTCAAAATATATAAGTGAAGCACATAGAGTATTCTAATAAATCACGATTCATGCATGTCCCTCTCAAAAGGTGTGTACAGCAAGGATGATTGTGGTAAACTAAAAAGCAAAGACTCAAATCATACAAGACGCTCCAAGCAAAACACATATCATGTGGTGAATAAAAATATAGCCTCAAGTAAATTTACTGATAGACGAAGACGAAAGAAGGGATGCCTTTCGGGGAGTCCCGAGGGGCCCACAAGGTAGGGGGCGCCCCCCTAGGGCGCACCCTCCACCCTTGTCGCCGCCTCGCGGCTCTTCTGACTTGGACTCCAAGTCCCCTGGGTGTCTTCTGGTCCAAGAAAAATCATCGTGAAGTTTTATTCCGTTTGGACTCCGTTTGGAATTCCTTATCTGCGAGGCTCAAAAACAAGGAAAAAACAGAAACTGGCACTGGGCTCTAGGTTAATAGGTTAGTCCCAAAAATAATATAAAATAGCATATTAATGCATATAAAACATCCAAAACAGATAATATAATAGCATGGAACAATCAAAAATTATAGATTCGTTGGAGACGTATCAGCCAACCATCTCAGCGGCACGAAGATCCTTGCTTCGACGCTGCCCCAGAAGCTACCCCACCATCTCAGCGGAGAAGCAGCGTGGCTTCCACGGAGCTCATTCAGCCTGATTTCACGGCTCCTCGCTACCCCGTGGACAGTATCACGGAGGCTGAACATTGTGAGCTAATGACGATATGCCAGAACCTGACCTTGAAGGCGGCGGTCGGCTTTGTTGTACCTCCTCAAGCTGAGGGAACTTTTCATTGCCGTCCGATTCCACATGGCTATGCTGTTGTGACGGTGGATGAAATAATGGAGGGATTTGAGGAGCTGGAGCTTGACTACCCTACAGGTGAAGGGGAGATTCATCTGGAAAATGCTTTAAGGTGTACCTGTCTATGGAGAAAGGAGTACATCAAGCTTCCAAACTGGGCGCCTCCTCCTCCTCCTCCTCCTCCAGCGAGTCTGGGTACTCCGCCTCCTCCTCCGCCGTGTCAGGGCACTCCGCCTCCTCCTCTGCCATGTCAGGGCACTCCACCTCCTCCTCCGCCTTGTCAGGGCACTCCGCCACCTCCTCCGGCGCGTCAGGGCGGTACTCCGCCTCCTCCTCCGCCTCCGTCGGCATGTCAGCGGACTCCGCCATCAGCAACGGCGGAAGAGAGACGCTGCCGCTCCGGCGGCTAGCAGTATAAGAGGCGAGAAGAAATACAAATTTGGTCCAAGCCTGAAGCCGCTTCCAAAGTTACCATATGAGAGGACAGACGAGGAAAACTCGGACATCTCTGCTGCCAAAATGAGGGCCCATTTTGAATGGAAACCTCCACCTCAGAAGGAAACGCTAGATCCGGTAAAAGTGAAGCGCACTCTGGATGCCTTTAAGCGACCACCACCGCCTCCGCCGGAATCCAACTATAACCGCTGTATTGGAAAGATGAAGCACGGCGGTCGGGAAGTACTTCCAGTGATGCAAGATTAGCAGAACGAAGAAGTGGGAAAACAATTCCCCAGCTCGGCGAACAGGCGAAGCAATCATGCCCCCTGCTCAAGGTGTCTAGAGATATCGTCACTAATCATCCGGGGCTAGTGCCCGGTGTCGGTGTCAAAACTGGCCGATCTCAGGTAGGGGGTCCCGAACTGTGCGTCTGAAGATCAAAGGTAACAAGGGACAAAGGGAACACAATGTTTACTCAGGTTCGGGCCCTCTTAATAGAGATAAAACCCTACGTCCTGCTTGATTGTATTTGACGAGTATAGGGGTTACAAGAGTTGATCCACCTCGAGATCATAATGGCTAAACCCAAGATGTCTAGCCTATGGGAGTTATGATAGCCTCTATGGACTAAACCCTCCGGTTTATATAGACACCGAAGGGGGCTAGGGTTGTACAGAGTCGGTTTACAGAGAAAGGAAATTACACATCCGGACGTCAGTCTTGCCATCCACGCAAAGGAAAGTCCCATCCAGACTTATCTTCACGGCCCATCAGTCCGGCCCATGTCACATAACCCCGACGCCCGAGGACCCCTTAATCCGGGACTCCCTCAGTAGCCCCCGAACTTGCCTTCAATGACGACGTAGTATCCGGCTTTACGTCTTCGGCTTTGCAAGGCGGGTTCTCCATTTGTACTTCGGATTGACGACACCCCGGTTCTGACCTCGACGTGCTGCCTTTATGATTCTTTTCTGTGATCGCTTCGATTTCCACGCTTCGGGTGAAAACGAATGGTCTGTGATTTTTTGCAAATAAGCTCCTCACCATGCTCGGACGGCATCTATATAAGGAGAGCTATATCCCCAAATGCCATCTCATATCGCGCAAAAGAAAGACCATCAAGATTAGCTGCAAAGCTTTCCAACATGGCCAATGCTCCAGGCTCATCTTCGCGCCCTCATGGCCCTCAAGAGGGTGATTGGCAGAGTTGTTCCGTGCCTCATCTTCAGCTGAGTCGACTCCAGACGCAGGGCTACCTTCCCCCCGCGGATCTAGTCCCTGTTCGAGCAGGATTGGCCTCAACTGGCAATGATGCGATGGCTGAGAATTTCCCCAACCCCAACAAGGAGGAGAGGGTGTGCTTCATCCCCTTTCTGCTGCGGGGCCTAGGATTTCCAATCCATCCCTTTCTCAGGGGCCTATTGGAATTTTACGGCATCCAACTGCACAACCTTACCCCAGGTTCGATTCTGCATATCTCAGGCTTTGTTGCCCTCTGCGAACTGTTCTTAGGCATCGAGGCCCATTTTGAACTATGGAGGAAGTTCTTTTGCCTTATTCCCCGCCATCGGAGAGGCTCTATTTTTGAAGTGGGTGGTGCCGAAGTATGGCGTATAGCCGGATCCGGATACCTCATAGGAACTCCCATGGAGATATACCACAGTGGTCTTCGGAATGGTTTTATATGGACGACGTCCCACTGCCGGACCCAGTTCGGCGCGGCCTTCCCGAATTTTCCAGTGCTCCTTTAAAGAAGCGTCTCAACTGGCGTCCCCGAAGTCCCAAGGAGGAGGACAATGCAGAAATAAAAAGGTTGGTTAATAAGATTAGGTTACTAGCCCATACCAAGCTCTCGATAGTCGAGGTCATTGCTATTCAATAAAGAGGTGCGTCCAGCCTCTCCAATCCAGAGTAACTCCCTTATGGTGTTATAATGGAGAAGATGACGCTTCCCACTACAGACGGAAGGGTCCGGATACCCCTGTCGAACTGGCCATAATCCTGGCCGATCTGTATAAGGGTAAGAAAGAAGACTTCCTCCGCTTGAACTGCCGGGATGGCTATTCCATGTACAACCCCATAGAATGGGTAAGATTTCGATTGTCTGCACTGCCTTATTGCTGTCACAGATACTAATCAACTTTGCCCTTTGTTACCAAAAACAGTCATGGAGGAAGATGATCGAGGACGTCCGCTGTCCCGCTCCACAGCCAGAGGATCATAGCCGCGATGGAGACCCTGGCTTTCACGAGGATCCGGACATATACATAGAATTCGATGATGGGGTATTCTATCAAGCGAGCCTTGACGTCTTAAGAGTGGCTATCACCGCCGACTACCCCCGCCTCTATCCTTTCTGCATCGTAAGTATTTGGAGGGCTCTTGAAAGGAAACCCTTATCTGCACTCTTCTTATTATAACGTTCCAAACTTTTAACAGGATCGGCATTCGGCAGACCGTACCTCCTCAAGGGCGGCCCCTACACAGGGCAGCCGTACAAAACGAAAGGGGACCGGGAGTGCTGCAGAAACCCCACAGTCTTCCAAGAGGTATGTCCGCTTAATACATGCCTAGGAATGAGTCCGGATTGCTTAAGGTCTCCTTCTTATCTTTGATGTCAGGAGAAACACGTGGCAGATGGTGGGAAAACGCCCTGCTAGCCGAATGTCTGCTAATCCGGTGGCAGACTCGCCAACTAGGACAAGGACCGAGGCAATGCTAGATCCGAATCCTCATGAGGATTCGGACGATGTATCTGTCACGAATTCCGAAGTAGAGAGTGTGATGAATCACTGTCGATTAAAGCCAGAGCGTGTTTCCTTTGACAATCAAGCATGACGTAGGGTTTTACCTCCATTAAGAGGGCCCAAACCTGGGTAAAACACTGTGTTCCCTTTGTCCCTTGTTACCTTCGATCCTCAGACGCATAGTTCAGGACCCCCTACACGAGATCAGCCGGTTTTGACACCGACATTGGTGCTTTCATTGAGAGTTCCACTGTGTCGTCGACAGAAGGATCGATGGCTCATTTGATCATCAACAACGATGCTGTTTCCGGGGAGACCTTCTTTCCCGGTTAACTTTTTGTATTTGGCGGCTTCGCTCTGCGCGCCAATTCAGTTGGTCACCTTGAGCAGATCGACAGCTATGCCCCTGGTCATCAGATCAGATTCGGGAGCCTGAATTACGTCGCTGATATCCGAGGAGACTTGATCTTCGAAGGGTTCACGGCCTTGACGACTATTCCTCATCTTCAAGAGGGCAACCCATCGGATCCGTCATCAGGCGCCGCTCGAAGACCAACTACTATCCCTGCCCTGGCCATAGATCCAGGGCAGGCCACCTCATCCGAAGATGGGATCTTAAAACCCACCGGACCCTCTCCTCCCATGGAGCCCTTTGCCGAAGACCCAGAAGCAACTGTATGTTCGGCGAACCTGGAATCAAGCAGGACCCTCCTTGTCATCGAAGAGCCGAACTCGCCTCTGGAGGCAAACTCTGAACTCTTAAGGTCTGCGGCTGATGAACACAACCTGGCAGAGTCTACAATGCCCAGCTCCGCAGGTCCTCGTTTCCCCGTCCGACCTTCCCTCTTAAGTGAGGCCGTGGACTTAATGCGGTCTCTCGGCATCATGGAGGTATCAGCTCCGAATTACGCCCAGCCCGAACTAGGGGCTGAGTGCGGGGAATTTTGCGTCCCACCCACCACCCACTTGGTAGCCATTGTCGAAGACTTAACCGACATGCTCGACTACGCCTCCGAAGACATCGACGGTACGGACGACGATGCCGAAGCCGAACCAGGCCAAAACCCGCCCATCACCGGACATTGGACTGCCACTTCTACATACGACGTGTACATGGTGGATACACCCAAAGAGGACGACGATGGCAAGCAAGATCCGATCGAGGACAAGCCCGTCGACGTACCACCGAAGCATCGACATCAGCGGCGCCGTTCACGATCGCGGCGGGAAAAAGAAAGTAATACCGACACCGGAGACATTGACACTCTGGAGAATGCCGAAGACTCTGACCAACCCACTGATCCTGCCGTAGAGTAGGATAATCGGGAAGAGGGACAAGTTAACCCCGACGAGCCACTCGGGAATGAGGATTCAGAGGATAGTAACTATCTAACGACCTTCGAGGAGGATGTCAGCCTCGGCAACGAAGACTTCATCGTGCCAGAGGAACCCCTCGATCAAGAGCGCTTTAAGCGACAGCTCATCGCAACTGCGAGGAGCCTAAAAAAGAAACAACAACAGCTTCAAGCCGAACAGGATACGCTCAACGATTGATGGACCTAGGTCCTAGCTGCCGAGGAGTACGGCCTCGAACGCCCAACAAAGAGCTATCCGAAGCGTCGGCTACTGCCACAATTCGATGATGAGGCCCTAGAGCCAATACAGTCAAGATATAATAATGCTGATAAACCAGACCGACCACCACGTGGGCGAGACAAAGCGGCTACGCATGCCGAACACCAGCCTGCGCCACCTCGCCATCGAGGCAAAGAGGTAGCAGCTCAGGGCTACACCTATGACTTACGTCAGGACCTGGACAATAGAGCCGGCAAGACCAGATCAATATATGGATCAAGGGGGCGTACTCCAACGAGAGACGACGGCCTTCAAGCTTGGCGCGAGCAGCATAACCGAACTCGGGCCGAAAACCGAACACGGATGTCATCCGAACTCCGTCGTGACGTTGCCCGATACAGAGGCGCCGCACACCCCTTGTGCTTTACCGATGAGGTAATGCAGTACCAATTTCCAGAAGTGTTTAAACCCGAAAACATCGAATCATACGATGGGACGACAGATCCCGCGGTATGGATTGAGGATTTTCTTCTCCATATTCACATGGCCCGCGGCGACGATCTTCACGCCATCAAATACCTCCCCCTAAAGCTGAAAGGACCAGCGCGGCACTGGTTAAATAGCCTACCAGAGAACTCTATTGGTAGCTGGGAAGACTTGGAGGATGCCTTTAGAGACAACTTCCAAGGTACCTATGTCCGGCCTCCGGATGCCGATGACCTTAGTCATATAGTCCAGCAACCCGGTGAGTCAGCCCGCAAACTCTAGACTAGGTTCTTAATTAAAAAGAACCAAATCGTCGACTGTCCGGACGCCGAAGCCCTCGCGGCCTTTAAACATAGTGTCTGCGACGAATGGCTCGCCAGACACCTTGGTCAAGAAAAGCCGAAGTCTATGGCAGCTCTTACTGCACTCATGACCGGCTTCTGCGTGGGAGAGGATAGCTGGTTGGCTCATAGAAGCAATAGTACCAGCGACCCTGGCACCTCCGAAGTCAGGGACGGCAATGGCAGGCCACGACGCAACAAACACAAGCGTCGAAACAACAACGAAGAAACTGAAGACACAGCGGTTAACGCCGAATTTAGTGGCTCTAAATCCGGCCAGCGGAAGAAGCCATTCAAAGGAAATAAGGACGGTCCATCTAATTTGGACAAAATACTCGATCGGCCTTGCCAGATTCATGGCACCCCCGACAAGCCTGCCAACCACTCCAACATAAATTGTTGGGTCTTCAAACAGGCCGGTAAGTTAAATACCGAACATAAGGGGAAAGGGCCGCCAAGCGAGGACGATGACGAGCCCCACCCACCGAACACAGGGGGACAAAAGAAATTTCCCCCTAAGATGAAAACAGTGAACATGATATATGTCACGCATATCCCCAAAAGGGAGAGCAAGCGCGCACTAAGGGATGTCTACGCCGTAGAGCCTGTCGCCCCAAAATTTAACCCATGGTCGGCTTGTCCGATCACCTTCGATCGCAGGGACCACCCGACCAGTATCCATCACGGAGGTTCGGCAGCCCTGGTCCTCGATCAAATTATTGACGGATACCATTTGACTCGAGTCCTTATGGACGGCGGCAGCAGTCTTAACTTGATCTATCAAGACACTGTCCGCAAAATTGGTATTGACCCGTCAAGAATCAATCCTAGTAACACCTAGTTTAAAGGAGTGATACCCGGCGTCGAGGCCCGCTGTACGGGCTCATTAACATTGGAAGTAGTCTTCGGTTCACCGGACAACTTCCGAAGCGAAGACTTGATCTTTGACATCGTCCCCTTCCGCAGTGGTTATCACGCACTGCTCGGACGTACTGCCTTCGCCCGCTTCAATGCAGTCCCGCATTATGCTTACTCAAAGCTCAAGATGCCTGGACCCCGCGGCGTTATCACAGTCAATGGAAACATGAAACGCTCCCTCCGTACCGAGGAGCACACCGCGGCCCTTGTAGCCGAGGTACAAAGAGGCCTTATCAAGCCGAACACTTCATCGGCCATCAAGCCTCCGGACACTATTAAACGAGTCTGGCATACTCTGCAGAACGACAGCTCGGTCAATCCGGCGCTGGACTAGCAGTTTTGCCTCCGTCCACCACCCCATCTAATCACGGCATATGTACCGCGTGTGCATAACTACGCACTTAAAATACCTTGGGCGACGACGGAGGCACTCCGCGGACGAGGTCCGTAATACGGCTCGACCCTATTCGGACCTTAATCTCCTTCTTCTTTTTTCTCTTTTCTCTCATATTACAGGTTCTTTAAAACCTAACGTCACTTTACGGTGGCGCAGGGCCCTTTCCCAGGCCCCTTCTATATACACGATCGTCGATCCTTTCAAGGGATCCTCCATCAAGGCAAAAAGCGGCGCAGACGTGCGGCACGGTGTCCAAAGGATCTTCATGATACCTTTTCTTTTTTAGGACCTGTATACAGCTTTCCCTTTTTCTCAAATTCTCGGCATGTAAAATAGCCCTGATGCTTATAGCATTATCTGTAAAAGCACGTTTTGACATATCAATCAGACTGTAATGGAAACAGTTTTTACCAACCCTATTCGGTATTGGTTTATTTTAAAATCTGTATTCCCTCTTCTTGTCAGATTGACATATCCACTTCGGCATAGCTTAAAATGCTAGGGTCTCTATTCGGCCAACTATGTTTTAAAAAAATAATAATCCGAACGCTTTTAGAGTGCACTTCGGCGTCCCGAATCTTGCATTATATGCATCAGCTCCGAATCATGTCTTTGGTCAATAGTTGGGTTTCCCGGCTCCTGTGGTTACTACCTTATGTTCCGCTCATTCGGCTAGGGTAGTAAAGGGATAACTACTACGATTGTGTTTCTGGTTCGTCCGGTCAAACACCTCAATAGAGAAAGCCGAAAACTGACTGTCATGGTGAGGCGAGAGCTAGTCATCTATTCGGCGACTTGCTATAAATCTTTTGCGATTTCTTCCGTATTATGCGAAGGACTGGCCTCCGTACGGTCATGTGCTTAAGGCATCCCAGTTTGGATAGCCGCATATGCACCAGGGGCTAGTACTTAGCCCCACCGTCAAACTCCTATGGCTAAGTGAAAGTGATAAAGCCGCATAGTCTGATTGCCTGGTTCGCCTACGCCGACACCTCCTTTACAGACCAAGACG
This sequence comes from Thinopyrum elongatum, assembly GCA_011799875.1. Classification (NCBI taxonomy): domain Eukaryota; kingdom Viridiplantae; phylum Streptophyta; class Magnoliopsida; order Poales; family Poaceae; genus Thinopyrum; species Thinopyrum elongatum. The sequence goes on from CM022303.1 coordinate 79,529,260, forward strand.
TTGGGTCAAGAGTGATCATGCGTTATTCCGAACACCCCCGTAGTATCTACGTGGGGGCTGAAGCCGACGACTGGCAAACTTTCAAGATAACAAAATACGGCCGCACAGGAGGCAAGCAATTCCAGATAAAGACATAAATATATTACAAAGCCTTGGTTTATAAAACAACGTCTGGGTAGCTCGAATACATTCACTCAAATATGATATCCTTTGAGCATTGGCCCTCTATTAATCGGGCACCCTCAAGGACGTCTTCAAAATACCGCTCTAACTTGTAGTGGTCTTTGCCTTCGGGTGGGCCCTCGACTGCCACGACGGCGGCCTTCATCTTTGCCCAGTGCATCTTGACACGGGCAACGGCCATCCATGCACCTTCTATGCATGCCGAGCTCTTGACAGCTTCAATCCGGGGCAGCGCGTCAGCAAGTCGCTGCACCAGGCCGAAGTAGCTGCTAGGAATGGGTTCAGTTGGCCACAGCGGGACTATGACGCCCTTCATGGCCAATCCGGACATCCTGTGCAGCTCTGCCAGTTGCATCATGTGGTTGTTCAACAGCGCCGGACGCTCCGACGCCGCGAACTATTACCAGAAGAGCTTCTCCGTCATATGCCCCTCTTGGGCCCAGAAGAACGGCGCGGCATCGGCGGCACTCTTCGAAAGATCCGCAAATGCGTCTGGAGAACTCCACAGTCGAGTGAGCAAGGCATATCTTTGACCGCCAAATATAGTCTGCAAAAGAAAGGGCTTACCAGCCGCTATCCGTTCGGACTGCCGGATTTCCTCGCGAGCTGCCCGGGACTCGGTCCTCGCCTCCTTGGCCTCTTGGAGGGCCTTGTCGAGTTCGGCCGCCTGGGCCTTATTCTTTTCCTCCAAGGACTCACACTTGCTGGCGGCGTCCTTGAGCTCTTGCTCCACTTCGGGCACCCTCTCCTCGTACTGGCGGCGGGCGACCTGTTCGGCCTTTAAATCTGCAGCCGCTTTGTCTATGGCCGCTTTGTTCGCCTTCGCCTCCTCCTTGGCTTGCGCAAGGGCACTCTTGAGGGTCTCGACCTCGGCCGCGCTGCCTGCAATCATACAGATAGCAGCGCATGAGTTTAAACTCAGAATTTGCATATCAATTCAGGCATGTGCGAAATATTTCAAACATACCTTGCGCCTCATCGAACCGTTTGTTCATGCAGTCGATTGCATCATCAGCTAGCTGCAGCCTCTGCTTGAGATCGGAGACTTCATCGGCCTGGGCGGTTGCCGCCTACATGGAAGCCTGTTATACAATATAATAGTACGTCACCTCTTTCGAATACTATATGATCCTCTGTCCGGCTTTTTCAAAACCAGACAGAGTCTCAGGGGCTACTATCTATGCACAGGTCTGTCCCTTTATAAAAAGTGTCTAGAGCATTACGTCGCATACCTCGAATCCTGTTAGCAGGCTGGTGAAGGCTTCGTTCAGCCCGCTCTTGATGGACTGAATCTTCTCAACCACCACACCCATCAGGGTGCAGTGCTCCTCCACGATGGCAGCACGTCGTAGTGCTTCCACCAAGGTATTCGGCGCCTCCGGATTAGTGGAGGCCACCGTCGGAGCTGATGTTCCCCCCTCCTTCGAAGGGGGCTGCTCGCCTGACTCCGGGGCCACGTTGGTCTCCGGAATGATGTCCGGCTGGGGGCCAGATTGTTCAGGACCCCCGCCGTCGGTCGCCATGGGGGTCGCCCACTCCATGTCTTCGGCAGCCGAGGTATTGTCCTCGGGCGCCTTTTCGGCAGCCTTGCTCGCCCCTCCGTGGCCAGGAGAGGTCCTTCGGGACAACACCTCGGTGTCATCCACTGTGATTGGCGAAGGAGCTCGCGGTGGCATCTTGCTCTCTGCCATCTCGGGCGGCAGAGAACTCCCCTCAGACAGCGATGGTTGGGGGAGGTCGCGGGCTGGGCTGAAGCACACAATATGATATGTTATATTACAACCATAACAGACCGAATATTTGCTAAATATTCTTCTCGACAGTTACAATTCGGCCAGGGGTTTTTCCCTGAGGCGCCTCTTGGGGGTGTGTTCGGCGTCCGTATCCGAACCGTCCGAGAGGGTTATCTTCTCCCTCTTGGACGCCCCCTCCTCCAGGTCTACGGAGGCGGCCCTTTTCTTCTTTCCCCCCTTTAGGGGAGAACCACTTTCCGCCTCCTCCTCCTCTTCATCTTCATCCCCCTCGTGGGAGGAGCAGGCTTCGGTTTCTCTCGACGCTGCGTTCGAAGTACCCTTACGGCGGAAGCCTCCCTTGGCCTCCTTGCCCTTCTTCTTGGCCTTCTTCTCCGGCGCCTGATACGGCGCCGGAACCAGCATCCTCGTTAGCAGAGGATTGGCTGGATCTTCAGGTAGCGGAGCCGGACACTTGATCCGCTCCGCCTTCGCTATCCAGCCCTGAATGAAGAATGGAAATCTCGGTATATCCTTTGATTTACGGACCAAAAACTGTGTTCGGAACTAAAATGCTTACAGGAGTGGCCGGATTCTCACTGTCAAGGCCGATTTCTTCGGCCACGTCTTCTGGGCCTTGAAAAGCAGCTTCCAGATCTCTTCGTGCGTTGTACCGAAGAAGCGCTGCAGGGTCCGGGGACCTTCCGGATTGAACTCCCACATATGGAGAGGCCGGAGTTGGCAAGGGAGGATCCGGCGGAAGAGCATCACCTGAATCAAGTCAGTGAGACTAGTATTCTTGCTTATCATATTTTTGATGCGCTTCTGCAGCATCATCACTTCCGCGGTTGACCCCCAGTCCAGACCCTTATTGGTCCACGACGCGAGCCACATTGGGGGTCCGGATCTAAACTCAGGAGCGGCCGCCCATTTGGTGTCGCGGGGTTCGGTGATATAGAACCACTCCTGCTACCACACCTTGACGGTCTCCACAAAGGCCCCTTTAGGCCAGGTGGTGTTGGGGAGCTTGCTCACCATGGTGCCGCCGCACTCCGCATGCTGCCCGTCGACCACCTTCGGCTTCACATTGAAGACTTTTAGCCATAGGCCGAAGTGTGGGGGGATGCGGAGTAGCGCCTCGCACACGACGATAAACGCCTAGATGTGGAGGAAAGAATTTGGGGCTATATCATGGAAATCTAGCCTGTAGTAGAACATGAGGCCGCGGAAAAAGGGGTGGAGGGGGAACCCTAGTCCGCGGAGGAAATGGGGGATGAATACAACCCTTTCGCTGGGCTTCGAAGTAGGTATGACTTGATCCTTGGCAGGGAGCCTGTGCGCGATCTTCGTGGACAGATATCCCGCCCCCCGAAGCTCCTTGATGTCCTTTTACGTGACGGAGGAGGCCTCCCACTTGCCCTTCGAGCCAGATCCGGACATGACTGGAGAGGTTGGCGGCAGTGGGAAAGATTGAAGCTTGGGCGCTAGAGCTTGAGGATGGGAAAACAGGAGAAGGAAGAAGGCGTGGGGAAAAAAGTGGGATCTTTATCCACTTATATAGGCAATGAATATCAAACGCCCGCCCCTCAAGCCTTAAAACTCGCCTGTTCCCAATGGGTCGTGCGAATGGCATGGTTGGATTACCCAAACCCGTATTGATAAGGATCCCGCAATAAGTGGACGCGATCTCCACTTTGACGAGACATGTCAATAGAGGCCGTGTCTCGAAACACGAAGCGGGAGGCCAAAAAACGGTTCGAAATGATAAAGAGGCTAGATGTGACGTTTCGCCGAAAAAGTTGTCAGTTGATGGACATTACTTTGACTAAGTATTTTACCTTCGTGGTTGAGGGTTGTGACTGTCATGCAGGGCCGGATATAGTTATTTTATTCAGAAGATGGCTTTGGAGTATTCAGAAGAGGAACCCGCCTTGCAATGCCGAAGACAATCTGCGCGCCGAACATGTCGTCATTGAAGACTGGTTCAGGGGCTACTGAGGGAGTCCTGGATTACGGGGTCCTCGGGTGGCCGGGCTATGTGACATGGGCCAGACTGATGGGCCGTGAAGATACAAGGCAGAGGACCTTTCCTCGTGTCCGTGTGGGACTCTCCTTTGCATGGATGGCAAGTTTGGCATCTGGATGTATAGTTTCCTTCCTCTGTAAACCGACTTTGTACAACCCTAGCCCCCTCCGGTGCTTATATAAACCGGCGGGTTTGGCCCGTGGAGGTGATCATAACGCCCATATGCTAGACATCTAGGGTTTAGCCATTACGATCTCGAGGTAGATCAACTCTTGTAACCCCTATACTCATCAAATAAAATCAAGCAGGACGTAGGGTTTTACCTCCATTAAGAGGGCCCGAACCTGGGTAAAACACTGTGTTCCCTTTGTCCCTTGTTGCCTTCGATCCTCAGACGCACAGTTCGGGACCCCCTACCCGAGATCGGCCGGTTTCTACGTACCCGGACGCCCGAGTACCCCTTAATCCGGGACTCCCTTTAACATCCCCAGCCTCACACCACGGTGATCACCCTCTGATATTGCCAAGTCACCTTGTTTAACAGTGCTTGGTCATCATCAGTATCCAGCCTCATTTCAAATTCCAATTCAAATGGATTTTCAAACTTAAAGTGCAAACAAAAGTTGTTCTAGTTCAGGAACTAAAATGCTCATAATGTTGCAAATATTCGCAAGGTAATTATAAAAATAAGAACAATATTTTTTGCATTAGATAAGTGACTCTAACTTCCTAAAACAACAACAAAACATTAATATTGAATCCATTTCTTTTAAACCAAAAATCAAATGGTATCATTTTGACTCCGAACCATTTTCTGGCATTGGTAAATATTGCACTGCATTTATTGAGCTAAGTCACATATTTCACAAAACTCTAATAGTGCCTAAACGATTACAATCAAGAGCTAATCTATATATTAGAATTAAATAAAAAGAAATGACGCCGTACCCTCGCTTGTGCACTTACCTGGGCACCACGGCCCAGCTGGCAACAGTGGCCCAGCCCACCAGCCGGTCTTCTCCCTCCTCCCGCGCTGTCGCGCGCAAACGCCGACACGGCGACGGCCGCCGCACGCGTCGCCCATCCGCCATCGCCCGCGCGCAGATAAGGTCCCCGAACCCCCCTGGCTCAACCCTAGCCCCACATCCACTCGCTCGTCCTCTCCTTCCTCTCCCTCTCCTCAGATCCGCCACGCCCGAACGCCATCGCCGCCATGGCCTCGACGTACGCGCGGCCTCCGAGCTTCCCCTGCCCTCCAGACGAGCCCATCTGCTCCACCATCGTCCCCTGCGATGCCTGCAACCACTAGGGCAAGCCGGGAGCCAGTGTGTCGAGCACCATGACTGCGTCTTCCTCTCCGCCTAGCTCGATTTGTACCCTGCTGCTGCTGCCGCCATGAATGTCCGAGCTCACCGCCGCCATGCATGACGCCGCCGTCGATCTAGTCAGCCTCAGCTGTGTCCGAGCACATGGGCGTGTTCCAGGCGCTCTGTAGAGCCCGCCAGGGTGCTTCGTTAGTTCGCTAGCCTCCCATAGCCGTGCGCCCGAGCTTGCCCGTAATGCTGCCGCCGCCAACCTTGTCGCCGGCCTCAATTCCGGCCATCTTCAGTCCAACCAACACCACCACACGGCGTGCCTTGTTGCGCTCGTTTGATTGATCCCTTCCACGGCTCGTTTGGCCGCCTGTAGACGAAACCCGGCCGAAGCCGCCCTCACTGGCGCTCGCCGGAGTGCACGCCGGAGTTTAAACCCCGGCGGGGACAGATGGCAACACGCGACACTAACCCCCGTCGCTAATACTCAATGACGCTGGGCCCCACTGCTGTAGCAGTTAGGTTAGGCATTAGATTAGCCACTAACTAAAGTGTTAACCCCACTGACATGTGGCCCCACCTAATTAGTATCCGGATTAAGTTAAAACTAATAAAACTGTTAATATAAATGGTGACACTAACACGCGGGTCCCACTGGACCCGTTGACCAGTGAACCCAGCTGACTGGGCAGGCCCAGTCACTGGCAGGTGGGTCCAGTGGGCCCCATTTGACTAGTCAACGCTGACCCAGTCAACTGCTGACTGTGCAATTGACTGGCCCACTGTCAGTCTCTGGGTGCATTTCTGTGTGCACTCAGCTGGGTACCCATAGCATTTTGATCATTTATTTATGAATTAACTTTAATTCAGAAATCCAGATAAACTTCGGAAAATCATAGAAAATAAACCGTAGCTCAGATCAAAAAACTTAAAACATGAAAGTTGCTCAGAATGACGAGACGAATCTGATCGTGTCATCTGTTTCTATGTCGGAACCCCCTACGTAGGAGAACTTGTAACTTTGAGCCCAAATCCGGTAGATGGATAGTGCATACATACCGGTTAATAAATCCCACGTTAATCCTAAAATAACTAAAATGACTTAGAAATATCTTTAGGCAACCCTGCACTGCATCCTAGGCATAGCATGCTCCGTGTTGCATTATTTGCCATGTATTTATTTGTTTCCTCCCCCACTTCTCTCTCGATAGACCCCGATGTTGACGTAGCTCCCGAGGCAGACGCAGCTTCGGAGTACGACTACGTCCCCGACGACACCACCGACGACCTTGCCCTTGCCGCAAAGCAAACAGGCAAGCACCCCCATTTTGAACATGCCTATATCGCCTATTCTCTTCTCTCTTATGCTTGCATTAGAATTGCTGCTGTTCCTGTTATCCTATATGTGCTGCATAGCCTGATTATTTTAACCTGCTTGTTACCTTCCTGCTTATTCTAAACTGCTTAGTATAGGCTGGGTAGAGACCCGGCAGAGACCCCACCTTATCCCAACTGCCCCGCTGGATTATCAGAAGAACCGATCAACGGGATTGAAGACCAAGCCCCGACATCGCACATCACTTCCCACTTAGTTGCCGACACTACTAGGTTACTATCGAGTGCCGAGGGTGAAACCTCATCAGCACTTCTGATGATAACCTTGTAGGTTAGTTAATCGGTCGAGGTAAGCGAGGGTGATTCCTCCTACACCACCCCCGATAACAGCGTCATCGTGCAACCTCTCAAGTGTGGACCGCGAGGGTGATTCCTGTTTCGTTCACCTTGACGATAACATTAGGTGGAATGCTATCGAGCGTGATTCCTCAGGGTTCCCCTTGATGTTGGACACACGGTTACCATTGTTACTGAGACTTGCACTGTACCATGTTACTAAAGACGGGTCGGCCGTGAGGGGTACCCGCGCGAGCATATTGCGAAGTGGTGTAGTATCGGTTGTACCTGGAGGGTACCCGACAGTTGAACACGAGGCGTGGCCGGGCATTCCTAGCCCTTGCCGCAAGTCCTCGAGACGGGGCGACGGGTTCACATCGATCGTGAGCCCCTGCTCGTTTTCGCGCGCTCCTAAACCACTAAACGGTTTGGATATTTGATCCGAGGGGCCTCTGGCCTGATAGCACTAACCATCACGTGGGCATAGTATGGGTGTTCTGCGTCGTATACTTCAGCCGGAGCTTAATAGACGTCAGCGACTGATCGGCGCGTGCCGAATTGGACTGGTTAAGCCCGCGCTTGTATTAAGGGGGTTAGGTCTACTTTCGGCCGCGTTCGTAATGTGCAGGAGTTCACGGGACGAAGGCCCAAGACCCCCTGGTACATAGGTTTAGTCCGGCGTGCTGACCTCTCTGTTAGGTATTCGGTCGGGTTACGGCGTATCGTTTTGCCGAGGCCGGGCATGACCCAGTAAAGTGTGTCCGGCCGGAGTTAAGTGAGCGTGGTGGGTAACTTGGTGCACCCCTGCAGGGAAGAACTTATCTATCGATAGCCTGTTCTATGGTAACGGACACTCAGAGCTGTATCCCGATCGGTACAACTAGAACTTGAGATGATAATTGGATAGTACGGCTCTGGGATTGCTTTCTCGTAGGGAGTCGAGAAAGGATCTCTGGCCGAGGTTGATGATACTACTACTACTTTACTTTATGCTTTTCTGCACTCTTCTAATGCTGCAAGACTGCTGAAGATGTTGAAGATGCTAGTCTTCGATAGGACTAGGCTTTCCCCTCTATTCTGGCATTTCTGCAGCCCAGTCCACATATACAGCCTCCTTTTGACAATGTTGCATATGTAGTGTAGATCCTTGCTTGCTGAGTACTTCGGATGAGTACTCACGTTTTCTTTGCTTTCTTTTTCCCCCATATCCTTTTGGTGCCCCAGCCGACGGAGCCCCGGAGCCAGATGCCCCCGTCGACGGCAACTACTACTACCCACCTGGCGAGTACTACTACTACGAGGAGCCGACAGACGACTAGGAGTAGGATCGGAGGGTCCAGGGCAGGAGGCCTACGCCTTTCGATCGTAGTATTTTATTTTGCCCCGCCTCTGTGAAGGCTTATCTCTATTCTCTGTAATATATCTGTACCCAGATATCTGATGCTTCCGCTGACGCTTGTATGCCATCGAGCTATGTATTCGAGCCCTCGAGGCCCTGGCTTGTAATATAAAGCTTGTATGACTTTATTTATGTTTTAAAGTTTTGTTGTGATATCTTCAAGTGAGTCCTTGGGCTTGATCATGTGCATTTGCGTGTATGGTTAGTGCACGATTAAGCCGGGGTCGTCACACTCCCTCACCCGGTACCAATCTTGGTGATTACCTGAGTGATGATGTATAGTTTGAAACATTAGAGTTAGTAGAGATCTTCAGATACGAGCACGGGAAGCCCCTCGTCAAACCTGATCATACTCCTCTAACAACGATGATGCGAAGATTGCATGAATGGTACATAGATACCTGCAGGAAGAGTGGGGCCGACAGTATGTTGCTGAGAATTAAAGAGGAGCACGACCTCATTGGAGTTGAGGTGATGCCTGTTGAATTTGTGGAGTTATTTCAGTTATTCAATCAAGACGCCCTCGACAAACAACTCATGACTTGCTACGGTCTGTAAGTATTACTTTTGTAATTAAGTCTCTATAGCTCAGCTCGTTCATTGCATGTATATATAATTATCCTCACTATATTATGCAGACTGAAGATCGTCGAATGCAAAAAAGAACAAATCTATGACCTTGGGTTCATTAGCCCAAATACCGTAAATGAATGGTCGGTAAAAGAGAGAGTCAAAGATACTGAGGACAACTTGCTACAATTGTTCCTTCGACATCAAAACAAAGGGAAAATACTCTTTCCTTACAACTTCAAGTGAGTCTTACTGTCTTGTGCATATTCGGTTTCGCTTATTCGAGGTTATAGTAATGTAATTGATGAGTTATGCGTGCGCAGGTTCCACTTTATTCTGCTAGAGATCAAGCTTGACGGGGCATTAGTAACTGTCTTAGACTCGAGACATAAAGATCCCCAGGAGTATACGGACAAGACTGCAATGCTCCAGAAGTAAGTTCAATCATTATCGCACCATATCAGCAACTTTTGTTCATTTCTTGATATCAAGTAATCATTTTCTTTTCATGGCAGGGTTTGGAAAAACTTCACCAGAATGGTTCCGGGTCTACAAAAGGAGCTGTGATTTACACACCCCAAAGTAAGTAGTAGTAGCTAGTTCCGCGCATCTCTCATTGATTCTTGTTTCATCAATACCATTATCATGCTTCATTATTAGTTTGATTGAACTCTATTCTCGTAAAGTGCTTGTGGCAGGAAGGCGGGAATAATTTCTGTGGATCCTACGTTTGCGAGTTCATCCGCCGCTCGACCTCTGAGCGGGGCTACTCTGACAAACAATATGAAGTACGTAAACAATAATATTCACAATTGTATTTTATTACCATCAATTGTGTTGAGTGATGTCTACTACGCAACCTTCTTCTTGTAGACATTGTTGGGCCTCCAAGTGCAGAGTATTGTAGGACAGTAGCAAATTTCCCTCAAGTGGATGACCAAAGGTTTATCAATCCGTGGGAGGCGTAGGATGAAGATGGTCTCTCTCAAACAACCCTGCAACCAAATAACAAAGAGTCTCTTGTGTCCCCAACACACCCAATACAATGGTAAATTGTATAGGTGCACTAGTTCGGCGAAGAGATGGTGATACAAGTGTAATATGGATGGTAGATATAGGTTTTTATAATCTAAATAAATAAAAACAACAAGGTAGCTAGTAACAAAAGTGAGCAAAAACGATATTGCAATGCTTAGAAACAAGGCCTAGGGTTCATACTTTCACTAGTGCAAGTTCTCTCAACAATGATAACATAATTGGATCACATAACAATCCCTCAACGTGCAACAAAGAATCACTCCTAAGTTTCTATCGGAGAACGTAGGACGAAAGCGTGCATCAACCCCTATGCATAGATTACCCCAATGTCACCTCGGGAATCCGCGAGTTTAGTGCCAAAACATACATCAAGTGAATCAATAGAACATCCCATTGTCACCGCAGATATCCCATCGCAAGACATACATCAAGTGTTCTCAAATCCAATACTCAATCCAACATAATGAAACCTCAAAGAGCAAGACTCAATTCATCTCAAGAAGGTAGAGGGGGAGAAACACCATATGATCCAACTATAATAACAAAGCTCACGGTACATCAAGATCGTGCCAAATCAAGAACACGAGAGAGAGAGAGATCAAACACATAGCTACTGGTACATACCCTCAGCCCCGAGAGTGAACTACTCCCTCCTCATCATGGAGAGCGCCAGGATGATGAAGATGCCCACCGGTGATGGTTTCCTCCTCCGGCAGGGTGCCGGAACGGGCTCCCGATTGGTTTTTCGTGGCAACAGAGGCTTGCGGAGGCGCAACTCCCGATCTAGGTTTCTTTCTGGAGGTTTTGGAATTTATAGGAGGTGTTGTCGTCAGGGACAAGTCAAGGGGGCCTACGAGGCGACAACTAGGCAGGGGGCGCGCCCTAGGGGGGCGCCCTCCACCCTTGTGGTTGCCTCGGGACACTTCTCCGATATCTTTTCGTTCCAGTATTTTTTATATTTTCCAAAAATATTCTCCTTAAATTGTCAGCTCATTCCGAGAACTTTTATTTCTGCACAAAAAAAGACACCACGGTAGTTCTGCTAAAAACAGCGTCAGTCCGGGTTAGTTCTAATAAAAACATACCAAAACCATATAAAATTGTTGTAAACATGGCATGAATACTTCATAAATTATAGATATGTTGGGGATGTATCAGCATCCCCAAGCTTAATTCCTGCTCGTCCTCGAGTAGGTTAATGATAAAAGAAATAATTTATGAAGTGTGAATGCTATCTAGTGCACAAGTTTGATCAATAATAATTTGAACCACTTTTTCTAGCATCATTATATATCATAATAGTAGCTCATATCATAAAAGTTCTCATGATCAAGAAGCAAGCTATTCACATGTTAAGGCATAGATCATAAACTTTCTTGAAAACTAACAAACTATGTTCTCAGTCATCAAACAATTCCAATTCATCTTATTTTCAGGAAGGGTCTATGTAAGAGCTTTGATTTAGCAAATCCCACATACTCAACTATCATATAGTCTTCCATGATTGCTACCACTCAAAGCATATTTTTAGAACAAATAGCATCCATCGAACACAGAGAAAGATATGGGCTTAATGCTTCGCCTCCCAACTTATTTATCATATAGATAATTGTCAACAATAATAATTCATGATCAAATATATTTGAATGGCCATATATGCTTAGATCTTTCCCCACCACACGATGCTTGCCAACTAAAGAGTAGGTTGGAATGAGAAGGAATACTACTGCTCTCGCATAAAAGTAAATACATGAAAGTAAAAGATAGACCCTTCGCAGAGGGAAGCAGAGGTTGTCATGCGCTTTTTAATTTTGGATGTGCAAACCCTTAATGCAAAGGAACGTCACGTTGTATTACCCTTTGTGATAGCAAACTTTATTATGCAGTCCGTCGCTTTTATTTCTTTACCATCACAAGTTCGTACAACGCTTATTTTCCCTTACAGTAAAAGATCATACATATTTAGGAGCAATTTTTATTGCTTTTTGCACCGATGACAACTTACTTGAAGGATCTTATTCAATCCATAGGTACATATGGTGGACACTCATGGCATGAAACGGGGTTTAAGGGTTTTTCGATGCGCAAGTAGTATCTCTACTTAGTACAAAAGTTTTGACTAGCAAAAGATTCTAAAAAGCAAGCACCACATGTTGGAGGATCCATAACAATATAACTTCTATACAAATATACCCAAACATAACTCATTATGTTGTCTTCCTTGTCCAACTTCAACTAATTTGATCAAGTTTAAAAATAATTAATGGGGCTCACAATCATAGAAGATGTCCAAGATAGTATATTTATATGTGAAATCTCTCTTCCTTCAATATTCTTTCATGAATTGTTCAAGTGACCAATACTATGTTTGCTAACATTCAATAAATTTACCACCTCTATTTCTTATATGTGAAGTCATTACTCCCCATTGTATAAGCATATGAAGCATATATAATTTCAGATTTATGATATTCAATTCATTCAACCATTTACTCATATGATATAAGTGAAGCACACGAGTAAATGACAAACTACTCCAAAAAGATATAAGTGAAGATCAATGATTAGTTGAATAATTATGCAGCTATATGAAGAATCTCTCTCATAAATATAATTTCAGATCTTAATATTTTATTCAAACAGCAAGCAAAACAAAATAAAATGACATTTCAAGGACAGAACATATCATGTGAAGAAGCAAAAACTTAGGCTCAACCGAGGCTAACCAATGATTGTTGTTGAAGAAAGGTGGGATGCCAACCGGGGCATCTCCAAGCTTAGATGCTTGAGACTTCTTGAAATATTAACTAGGGATGCCTTGGGAATCCCCAAGCTTGAGCTTTTGTGTCTCCTTAATTCCTTTTATATCACGGTTTCCCTAAATCTTAAAAACTTCATGCACACAAAACTCAACAAGAACTTGTGAGAAAAGTTAGTATAAATCAAATGCAAAACCTTATCATTCTCAACTGTAGCAAATCACTAAAATTATTACTTAACATTGCATACCAAATGCCTCTGCATATTTAATACTCCTATCCTCAAATAGAATCATTAAACAAGCAAACTTATGCAAACATAACTGCAATGTGTCAAAACAGGACAGTCTGTAAAGAGTGCAATTGTACTCATACTTCCGTAACTCCAAAAATTCTGAAAAATTACCACACTGTATAAAATTTGTTGTTACTCATTTTGTAAAATTTCAATATTTTATCATGTTCTGACTTTCTATAAGAATTCAGAAAACAATAGAAAACTTTCTGTTTTCAAACAGCAACATATAGACTTGCAAAATAAGCATGGTAAAGGCTATACTTGACACTTTTATTGAAATAAAAGACGAAAAACATTACTATAAATAACAACAAGCAAATACTAATAAAATAAAATGATGCTCCAAGCAAAACTCATATCATGTGACGAATAAAAATATAGCTCCAAGTAAGGTTACCGATAATGTTGGAGACGAAATTGGGGATGCCTTCCGGGGCATCCCCAAGCTTAGTTGCTTGGATCTTCCTTGAATATTACCTTGGGGTTCCTTGGGCATCCCCAAGCTTAGGGTCTTGTCACTCCTTATTCTTCTCATATCGATATCTCACCCAAAACTTGAAAACTTCAATCACACAAAACTTAACAAAACCTTCGTGAGATCCGTTAGTATAATAAAACAAATCATTCACTTGGGTACTGTCAAAGACAAGATTAATAATTGTTATCACACAATGACTACTGTACCCTATCATTTCTATAATTTATATTAAGCAATATAAGCCATAGAAACTAGAAACCAAGCAAACTATGCATCGAAAACAGAATCTATCAAAAAGAGAACAGTCTGTAAAGATCTGAATTAACCTCATACTTATGTTACTCCAAAAATTCTGAAATATTAGTACAACGTATACAATTTGTATATCAATCAACTGTAAAAATTTCAGAATTTTTTCAGTCCCATTAAAATATAGGAATTTCATGTACTGGACGCAAAAGTTTCTGTTTTTGCACAGAATCAAGTCAACTATCATCCACACTATCCCAAAGGCTTTACTTGGTACTTTATTCAAACAAAATCTATAAAACATTATTACTACAGTAGCTTAATCATGTGAACACACAAAAACAGTAGGGGTAAATATTGGGTTGTCTCCCAACAAGTGTTTTTCTTTAATGCCTTTTTAGCTAGGCATGATGATTTCCACGATGCACACATAAAGGATAAGAATTGAAACATAATGGGAGCATCATGAAGTATATGACTAGAACATTTAAGTCTAACCCACTTCCTATGCATAGAGATTTTGTGAGCAAACAATTTATGGGAACAAGAATCAACTTGCATAGGAAGGCAAAACAAGCATAACTTCAAAACTTTCAACACATAGAGAGGAAACTTGATTTTATTGCAATCTGTAAAAGCATATGTTCCTCTCTCATAATAATTTTCAGTAGCATCATGAATGAATTCAACAATATAACTATCACATAAAGCATTCTTTTCATGATCCACTAGCATAGAATTTTTATTACTCTCCACATAAGCAAATTACTTCTCATGAATAGTAGTGGGAGAAAACTCAACAAAATAACTATCATGTGAGGCATAATCCAATTAAAAATTAAAATCAAGATGACAAGTTTCATGGTTATCATTATTCTTTATAGCATACATGCCATCACAATAATCATCATAGATAGCAACTTTGTTCTCATAATCAATTGGAACATCTTCCGAAATAGTGGATTCATCACTAAATAAAGTCATGACCTCTCCAAATCCACTTTTATCAATATTGTGAAAAGATTCAACACCCTCCAAAATAGTGGGATCATTACTTCCAAAAGTTGACACTCTTCCAAACCCACTTTCATCAATATAATCATCATAAATAGGACGCATGCTTTCGTCATAATATATATTCTCATCAAAACTTGGGGGACTAAAAATATCATCCTCATCAAACATAGCATCCCCAAGCTTGTAGCTTTGCATATCATTAGCATGATGGATATTCAAAGAATTCTCAATAACAACATTGCAATCATGCTAATCATTCAATGATTGTGTGCCAAACATTTTATAGACTTTTTCTTCTAACACTTGAGCACTATTTTCCTTTCCATCATTTTCACGAAAGATATTAAAAAGATGAAGCATATGAGGCAACCTCAATTCCATTTTTTTGTAGTTTTCTTTTATAAACTAAACTAGTGATAAAACAAGAAACTAAAAGATTCGATTGCAAGATCTAAATATATACCTTCAAGCACTCACCTCCCTGGCAACGGCGCCAGAAAAGATCTTCGTTGACGGGATGTGAGTGCCGCTTACCTAGCCTCCCCGGCAACGGCGCCAGAAAAGAGCTTGATGTCTACTACGCAACATTCTTCTTGTAGATGTTATTAGGCCTCCAAGTGCAGAGTTTTGTAGGACAGTAGCAAATTTCCCTCAAGTGGATGACCTAAGGTTTATTAATCCATGGGAGGCATAGGATGAAGATGGTCTCTCTCAAACAACCCTGCAACCAAATAACAAAGAGTCTCTTGTGTCTCCAACACACCCAATACAATGGTAAATTGTATAGGTGCACTAGTTCGGCGAAGAGATGGTGATACAATGTCATATGGATGGTAGATATAGGTTTTTATAATCTGAATTAATAAAAACAGAAAGGTAGCTAGTAACAAAAGTGAGCAAAAATGGTATTGCAATGCTTAGAAACGAGGCCTAGGGTTCAAACTTTCACTAGTGCAAGTTCTCTCAACAATGATAACGTAATTGGATCACATAACAATCCCTCAACGTGCAACAAACAATCACTCCAAAGTTTCTATCGGAGAACGTAGGACGAAAACGTGCATCAACCTCTATGCAAAAATTACCCCAATGTCACCTCGGGAATCCGCGAGTTGAGTGCCAAAACATACATCAAGTGAATCAATAGAACATCCCATTGTCACCATAGATATCCCATCGCAAGACATACATCAAGTGTTCTCAAATCCAATACTCAATCCAGCATAACGAAACCTCAAAGAGCAAGACTCAATTCATCACAAGAAGGTAGAGGGGGAGAAACACAATATGATCCAACTATAATAACAAAGCTCACGGTACATCAAGATCGTGCCAAATTAAGAGCACGAGAGAGAGAGAGAGAGAGAGATCAAACACATAGCTACTGGTACATACCCTCAGCCCCGAGAGTGAACTACTCCCTCCTCATCATGGAGAGCGTCGAGATGATGAAGATGGCCACCGGTGATGGTTTCCCCCTCCGGCAGGGTGCCGGAACGGGCTCCCGATTGGTTTTTCGTGGCTACAGAGGCTTGCGGCGGCGGAACTCCCGATCTAGGTTTCTTTCTGGAGGTTTTGGGATTGATAGGAGGTGTTGGTGTCGGGGACAAGTCTAGGGGGCCCACAAGGCGAAGACAAGGCAGGGGGGTGCGCCCTAGGGGGAGGGCGCCCTCCACCCTTGTGGTTGCCTCGAGATTCTTCTCCGATATCTTTTCTTTTCAGTATTTTATATATTTTCCAAAAATATTCTCCGTAAATTTTCAGCTCATTCCGAGAACTTTTATTTCTGCACAAAAAACGACACCACGGTAGTTCTGCTGAAAACAGCGTCAGTCCGGGTTAGTTCTAATAAAATCATACCGAAACCATATAAAATTGTTGTAAACATAGCATGAATACTTCATAAATTAGAGATACGTTGGAGACATATCATTGAGTTTCATTCATATATATATGTATTGACCCCCTTTTTTAAATTAGATGTGGCAGATGCGGGATGAACTCCTACCACATGATCGCATACGAGCAATTCAAGAGGAATTGGCGGGATTCTTTCTTGACCACGTCATACATAAAGACAGAGAATACCATGTGGAAATTGAAATTGACTTCCGGTAGATGATGTCAGGGATCGTAAGAGATGTTATATTGTATATATGTAGTAGCGTCGGATAGAAATAAGAAAACTTGTTGTTCGACCAATCTCGGAGAAAGAGAGGTCACTTCTCTCTGTGTATGTTCATGATGATCTTGTGTAATTAATGGTTCCTTCATTTTCTTACTAGCGTCGACCAAGCATAGAGAAAGAGAGGTCACTTCTCTCTATATGTAGTAGCTATAGCTAACACAATATGAAACCCCTAATTAAACCATCCAAAACCCCTAATAAACCCCCTTTCAAACAAAAAAAAACCCCAGCGCCTAGGAGCTGCTGACGCGTGGCTGCACTTTAGTCCCGGTTGGTGTTACCAACCGGGACCAAATGTCCTCCTCCCTGGGCGCCCCACAGCGGCCACGTGGACCTCCTTTGGTCCCGGTTCGTAAGCCAACAGGGACTAAACGTTTTGGGCATTAGTCCCGTCTGTTTTGTACTAGTTCCAGAACCGGGACTAAAGGCCCTCTGGAACCGGGAGTAATGCCCTGTTTCCTACTAGTGTTTGTAATGCCAGAGTTTGAAAATGACACAACCATGTTGTAGCTGTCTCCATTATTTGCAAGACTGTGTGAGGGTATTGCACGCGCACAACTGTACCATCAATGGGCAAAAGTACAACATTGAGTAATACCTTTGTGATTGTATCTATCCTCCATGTGCGATGTTTGTCAAGACCGTCTTCAATCCACTAGGTAAAAAAAACCTCACTTTGCAGCAAGGCAAGAATGTGCTAGAAACGATGTTGAGAGGGCATTTGGAGTGCTCCAAGCCTATTTTGCAGTTGTTGTGGACCTGCTAAACACTGGGTTCTAAAGATATTGTTGGATGTGATGGCATGTTGTGTGATCATGCACATCATGATTGTGGAGGATGGGGCTGATGTTGTTCGCCATGTTTTGGATTTGAAACAGTGGCGTGAATCTGTCCAACTCCCACATTAAGAAGCGACGACATTTCAGCACTTTCTCTGGAGTCATCACTAGATTCGCAATCGAGGAACACATACACAACTACAAAATGATCTAGTGGAGCATTTGTGGGGGTTTCTGTGGATAGTTAGAGCATATGGTCAGAAAAAGAGAATTTAAATTTGAGCTGCTTTATTTTGAAACTTTATGTCTGGATTTTAAGTTTTTACATTTGTATTATTGTTGTATTAATTTCTATCTTAGAATCATTGTTGCATTGTGATATTTTTCTTTCATTATTCTCAATACTTGGAGAAGAGAAAAATAAGTGAAGAGGAGGATATTTTAAGGATAGTGTTGGATGGCCTGACTTGATGTCGGCGGACATGTCCATGGGCATTTGAGGGCGTTTGTTAATGAATCATTGTTGGAGATGCACTGAGTGGCCAAGCTAAAAATAATGCAAGTTAAGCTAAAAAAAGAGCCATAGACATCGTGGTCGTATTCTTAACGACAGTGAACAAAGTGAGCTTTCACTACTAGGAAATACCTTATAGGTAGAGGGTTAACAGCAGCGAGGGAATAATGGGCCGGGCTACTGCTATTTAGCAGTAGCGCTGGCCATGAACACGCACTGCAGGTGGCATTTAGCAGTAGCACGGGACCCCGCTACCAGCGCTACTACTATGTTGACTCCGTGGTGTTCCCGCGGGCTAGCCACAGTAGAAGCACGTGCGGCCGACCATCGCTACAACTAATGGTCTGCAGGTGGCCTTTAGCAGTAGCGCGGGACCCTGCTACCAGCGCTACTACTATGTTGACCCCGCCGTGTCCCCACGGGCTGGCCACAGTAGCAGCACGTGTGGTGGGCTAGCGCAACTGCTAAGCCCATTCGTTGTAGCGCTGGTCGGCCGCACGCGCTGCTACTGTGGCCATCCCGGGGCCAGCTGCCAGTCCCCATTTAGTAGCAGCATCGGCCCGGTAACCACGCTACTGCTAATATGTTTAGCAGTAGCGTTGTTCTACTACCCCACGCTGCTACTAAGCCATCTTTATCCGCTACGTCTCGGCTCCCGTTGCTCACTCTTCCTCTCCACTCTCTCTGCCTCCTCACCTCTCACACCGTCGCCGCACCGCCGTCCTTCGCGGTAAGCCTCCTCCCTCCCCGCCCTCCTCCCCTCCTCCCTCCTCCCCTCCTCCCTCCTCCAGCTAGCCATCGCCTTCCTCCCTCCTCCAGCTAGCCATCGCCCTCCTCCCTCCTCCAGCCGCCGGCCTCCCCTCCTCCCTCCTCCAGCCACTGCTACCCCTCCTTCATCCTATAGCCGCCAGCCCTCCTCTCTCCTCCAGTCGCTGCCCCTCATCCATTCCCCTTCCTCTCTCCCTCCATCCCTCCCTTCCCTTCCCTCCCTTTGACCCTCTAACTCCATCCCTCCCTTCCCCCTCCCTCCCTTTAACCCTTTAACTCCATCCCTCCCTTCCCCCTCCCTCCCTCCGACCCTCTCACTCCATCCCTCCTTCCCTCCCACCCCTCTCCCTCTGACCCTCTCCCTCCATCCATCCCTCCCTTCCTCCTGCATCGCATAAATGGAAGGATATGTATATATAGATAGATAGATAGATGAATGGATGGATAGATGTTAGGGTTAGAACTAGGGTATTTTTAGTAATTGTAGATCTTTTAAATTATATTTTTAGTAAAAAATATAGTAACAGAATAGAAAATTTTAGGTAAAAAATAGTAAAATAATATAAAATTGTTGTTACCAATTATATTGATGATATAATTTTTCAATTGGTGGACTATGCAGGATTTCTCGCCGTCGCGTCTCCCTCTCCCGCTCAGTCCCGTCTCGCCACCGCGAGCACCTCCCTCTCCTCTTTGTTTAGTTTTTGAGTTAGTTTAATTTTAATATATATCTAGATGTATGTATGTTTGCTAGAATGGATGCATTATTGATTGTTGCACTTTTGTTTCATTATTGATTTTGAAAAAATCTGACAAAATGGATGCATGGATGCATTTTGCAGGCCTCCGAGTGGCCTATGTTTTGCCGGAATGTTGATTCATTTCCGTTCATCTTTATTATTATGATTATGCTGATGAATGATGTGCTATAATGATGAGTTGTTAGATGACTATGATGGTGATGAGTATGACTTGTTATTATGATAACGATGATGATGCTGAGTTGTTATATCATTATGAGCATGATGAGTTATTATATCAGTGAATGAAAGAGACGTGGATTAGATTCAAGTGGAGGCAACATGGTGCAGATCCAAAGTACTATGTTGGATCTGCACCATGTTGCCTCCACTTGAATCTAATCCACATCTCTTTCACCAACTGATATATCCCAAAGTGACCAAGTTTGGATTAGTAGTACTTTGGATCTGCACCATGCTGCCTCCACTTGAATCTAATCCATGTCTCTTTCACCCACTGATATAATAAGTCATCATGATCATAAAATCATATGATGAGACTAGTGTATAAAACCTATACAAATGAAGTGCCAATATAAAATAAAAATACAGGAAATATTAGCAGTAGCTACACGCTACTGCTAGGTAGGTGTAGCAGTAGCGCCGGATGGACCAGCGTTATTGCTATGTAGGTTAGTAGTAGCACGTGTCCTGCCCATGCTACGGCTAAAAATTAGCTGTAGCGTCGTAGTTGTCTCGCTGGCCCCAGCGCTACTCCTAGGCAAATAACCAGCGATACTACTAGGCTTTTCCCTAGTAGTGTTTTGATGCAAGCTTAAGTGACCGTGGATGTATTTTGCTCTCGAGACAAACATGCTCGAAAGTGCCCCAACATGGCATGACCCATATGTCAAATCAGGCTAAGAAAATATGGGAAACAAGCAGGTTCTGGCTCAAATATGACTGTTTCGTAGGTTCCAGACCTCGCAATGTATGAATCATTTCGTTTAGTCCTTCCATGTTCTTCAGCCAACCCATCTTCACTTGTATTGGTTTGTGCACATGTCTTCATAATTTTGTCAAATTTCTGGCAAACTCAGTTTGATCATTGTTTAGAACAGGTCATGCCAAAATTTTCTATGATTCATATGCAATAATGGATGTTGGCTTTAACTTTCTTCCTTACATAATGCATGTTAGGTAAACTAGGAATCTGATAATGGATCGAATTATTAAAGGGTTCTTATCATTTGCCTTGGAGTTATACTATGCTTGTATGTTGATGACATACTGATATTTGGAACCAGCCTCAAAGTCATTGAGGAGGTTAAGTCATTTCTTTCTCAGAACTTCCATACGAAGGACATTGGTGTGGCTAATGTTATCTTGAACATTAAGCTATTGAGAGGCAATAAGGGTGGGATTACACTTCTGCAATCCCATTATGTTGAGGCGATTTTGAGTCATTTTGGGTATTCAGACTGCAAAATTTCTCCAACACCACATGATCCTAATGTGTGGATTCTAAAGTTTGAAGGCCAAACTAAGGATCAACTGAGATACTCCCAAATCATTGGCTCACTCATGTACCTAGCGAGCGCTACGAGGCCTGATAACATGTTTGTTGTGAGGAAACTGAGCCGGTTTGTTTCCAACCTGGGTGATGTGCATTGGCATGCTGTTGAAAGAATTATGCGCTATCTGAAAGGTACCATAAACTATGGAGTTCACTATACCGCATACCCGTCGGTACTTGAAGGGTGTAGTGACGTGAATTGAATCTCTGATGCTGATGAGATGAAGGCCACAATTGGATATGTGTTTACCCTTGGAGGTGGTGCTGTTTCCTGGAGTCTTGCAAGCAAACGAACCTAACGAGATAGAAAATGGAAGCAGAACTAACAGCACTAGACACATCTAGTGTCGAAGCAGAATGACTTTGAGATCTCTTGATGGACTTGCCAGTGGTAGTAAAGCCAGTACCGGCTATCCTTCTGAACTGTGAGGATCAGACAGTCATTGTCAAGGTAAAGAGTTCAAAGGAAAACATGCAGTCCAACATACACATACGAATGAGATTAAAAGTTGTCAAACGTTTGAGAAGCTCTGGAATGATAGCGTTGGATTAAAAATTGTCAAACGTTTGAGAAGCTCCAGAGTGTGCGTGCCGTGAGTGTATCTGCATGTCTATGGACATCTGCGTTGTGTTGTGTTCCCCAAAAAAGTAGGTAGTACATACATAGATAGCTGAGAAATGCGCTGCTAATTATTTTAGACAAAATGCAGTTGGACTTTATACATGGAAATTCAGATGGGAGTACGAAATCAGATAAGGAAGGAGGAGACTACGCCATGCCAGTCGTTCGTCTCGATTGGGCGTTGGGACAGTGAGTGCGGGCCGAGCCAACCTCCAACAAGGTTTTCGACACACAACCTCTGGAGGAAGAGAGATCACTGCGCATGCCGCCGCCGGTCACTGGTCGCCACCTACTAAAGTTCTTATGGTCACCAACGAGGCACAAAGAACATATTTTAGTTGTCCTAGTTGGATACAGTTTGCAATAGAATTAAAGATGGAAATTTCGAAGGTGTGCATGTTGTTTCTTAACGAAGTAGATGATACCGATGACATCTATTTGTGGTACAATGTCCCCCAATCACCATAGCGTACTCCATCATACTAGCACTTCATTGAACATATATGTTGTATGCGGTTACTGTATTGTCATGTGTAAGTGTTAAACATTAGATAGTTGTTAAACTAAAGTATGTTCTTAAACTATGCTATATATGACTCTACAATACTACTATTACTGTTAAAGTGAAAAGGCTACCACAGCAATCAAAAACGCTGCCATGGCACCGCTTTTTATTTTGGCTTGGCAAAATATATCACTGGCGGGCACAAATTATTTCCCACCACTGCTGTCAAGTTAGGAGTGACGGGACGTCAATGGTGGGTGCCCTGAGAGCCTCACCCGTTACTTGGACTTTTAGCACCCGCCACTTCTAGACATTCCAGCAGTAATGTCACATCGGGTCTTGTAATGTATTGCAAAGCAAAGTCAATGGTATGCGGGAACAAAAAGCTCACTCGATAAAGACCTTCGTAAATATGTGCGAATTATCAAGGATGTTCATATCATATTGTTAATTATTGATGTCGGAGTAAGTGACCATGGGTAGCCTCATCAGCTCCCCTTGGTGTTTCAAGACGTTGGGGCACGCTGCGCCCCTCGAGCATCAGAGGCAAAGGACCGCCTTCTCAGGGCCGGCTGGTCCGAGCAGCCGGCTGCCAGGAGACGGCCGAATCCAGGAGACGACCACGGGGTGGTCCGACTCCTAGCAGGCGGCTTCCAGAGAAGCCGGTTGCTGGCGGGCGGCCCCTCGCGCCCTCAAAGTTAGCACCCACATAAACATGACGGGACGGGGCGCGGCTACAGTACGAGCCTGCCACCCCCGAATCCCGGGCGGAGCATGGCCACAGTTGAGCACATCAAGCGGGCGTCCTATGCCCGGCGCGGCACTATTGCCTGCTGCCCATGACATCATCCATGGCAGGGGGAGCCATGCTCCCACGACGGACTGTCGGTACGGCCCGCAGGCGGCGGGTCCTACATGTCCGCGAGAGGCCAGAAGGCGGAGAGCCCTGACCAGTCGGCTCGAGGGGAGGCCGGCTCCCGGCAGGCGGCCCTCCCCCTCCTCGGAGTTTGTGCGCCATTAACCAGAAGAGACGGGGAATGGCTACAGTAAGCGCCCGTCAGGCGGCGGGACTGTGGCCACGCTCTCCCCGACCAAGCATACGTCATCGGTGGCACGGCTACAGCGCTACGCAGCCGACAGGACCCACAAGCGGCGGGCCCGGCTTGTCGGCTGAGCTTGAGACGGTCGGGGGGACCCACCAGGCGGCGGGCCCCTGCGGTCAGCGGAGAAGCCGGCGACCAGAGACACTGACGGCCGGGTCCTACACCCAGCCGGATTACCATTGTATCCCTGGGGGTAGGCCTATATAAACCCCCCCAGGATGCCCCATGCAATGGGTTGGGACCTCGGTGAAGAGCCTAGGCCAAGCAGCCAAGTAACTACACACACATACACCAGAGAGAAGAGTAGGGCTAGCCTTGCCCTTCTTCCTCCTCTAGCCGAAACAGCTCAAGGAGCATGCTTGTAGCTACCTTGTGATCTTAGTTATCATGCGGAGACCCCGCAGAGCAGGACTAGGGGTGTTATCTCCGAGGAGAGCCCCGAACCTAGGTAAGATTCGCCGGCGTACGCGATCTCGCTCACTCCTGCTTCTGGAACCCAGCGACGCATTACTCTCCCCCACCATGATAAGCCATCCTTTGGCATATGTCGCACGAAACCCCTGACATTTGGCGCCCACCGTGGGGCTAGGTGCACCGTCGTCCGGAAACACGTTCTGGACGGGAACCCTCTTCCTCCCTGGCGAGCGCAGCCAGCCCGACACGCCCGACGGCGTTTGCGCCGACGTGCTACGCACCGTGGAAGCTGCTTGCGCCACAAGCAGCCTAGCTGATCTAATCGGCGGGATCCGCCTCTCCGACGAGCCCGCATTCGATGCGGGCACGGCCAGCCCCGGAGGTTGCCTTGTCGACTCCCTCGGCAAGCTTCACATCGCCAACGAGCCGGCCTCTGACCTGGAGTCCGTTGGCTCCACCGACTCGCTCGTCGACATGGTCCTCGACGCCGACGCCTTCGCAGATGCTGTGGAGATCTTCGACGACCCGCTCCCTACCGCAGACGGCAGTACCAGCATCGGCACCGTCAGCGGAGTGCTGGTCATCAGCCACGACGGAGCCTCCGACTAGGCCGGCTGGGACCCATTGCAGGCGGCAATGTGGGACCTGTCCGCTCCCGTAGCGGCCGGTGTGAACGGCGAAACGCTGGAAGCGTGCCGCATCGCACTCCTCGACAGCGCCAACAAACTGGCGGCCTTGAGACGCCTCACCGAGGCCTACCAGCGCGAGGTCGACCACGCTGTTTGCGGCACGCCGACTGCTGGCGAACCCAGCCGCATGGGCAAGATCCGGCAGCGCGGCGCAGCCATCGCCAGCATGCTGGGGGCCGACCGCCCAGTCTACGCCACGCCAATGGAGAACCTACGTGCCGCCCAGGCTGCGGCGGATGAGCTGAACCATCTGGAGGGTGACGAGCACCGCTGCATGACAGAGCGCGTCCAGCAGCTCATCGACGCGGCCACCATGCAGCGAGAAACCGGCCGCCGCGTGGCGGAACCCGGCTTACAGGGCGACAACCTTCCCCCTCACCGAGAGCACGGCGCGACCTCCCGGACGCCGATCGGCGGCGCCCGCGACCAGAGAGACCAAGAGCCGGCTGCTAGCCGCAGTCGCACCCACATCACCATCAAGCGCGACCAAGACGGCCGCCCACGAGCAGTGGAACGGCGGGACGATCGTCTGCCTCCCCAGCGCAGGGAGAGGCGCGTCTCCCCCCCGCCAGTTGACCACCCGACACTCGGAGACCGGCTAGGCCGCCGTGAAGGAATCGGGGAGAAGGACGCCCGCCATCGGATTGACCGCCTGGCCCGATCCCTGGCGCTGGAAGAAGAAGATGCGATCGACCCGCCTTGTTTCGGCCCCCGCATTCGCGACGAGCCCTTCCCCAAAGGGTTCTCGCTCCCACGAGACACGCCCAAGTATAACGGCTCCGTGAAGCCGGAGGACTGGCTGGTGGACTATTCCACAGCCGTCAGCATAGCAAACGGCAACAAGCGCGTTGCCGTAAAGTACGTTCCGCTCATGCTCCAAGGCACGGCCCGGACGTGGCTGAACAACCTCAAGCCCTACAGCGTCAACAGCTGGCTGGATTTCTCCGAGGTCTTCATCCGCAACTTCACCAGCACCTACAAGCGGCTGCCCAAGCCTCGCCAGCACTCTCTATGCATCCAAGGCCCGACTGAGTCCACCCGCGACTACTTGACTCGGTGGGCTGAACTGCGCAACTCCTGCGAGGGGGTGGATGAGGTGCAGGCCATAGAGTACTTCACTGCCGGGTGCCGAGAAGGCACCCTGCTCAAGCACCGACTCCTCTGCGACGAGCCGGCCACCCTCGACGAGCTCCTGGTCATAGCAGACAAGTACGCCACTGCCGACTCCTCCATGAAGTCAGAGCTCCGAGTCGACGCCTCGGGAAAGGTCCTCCCTCCGGTTTCCCAGACGCTGGCCGGCGACTCCAGTCGACGCCAGCAGTCGAACGACAACAAGCGCAAGGCCCAGCAACCAGCCACAACCAGCCGACAGGTGGCGACAGTCGAAGAAAAGCAGCCGGAAGAGCAACCCGGCCCCAAGCGCCAGAAAGGCGGCAAGCCTGCCTGGTTGCCCGCCTTCTCGTTTGAGCAAACCCTTGATGCTCCCTGCAAGTTCCACAGCAGCGCGAAGCCATCCAACCACGCCACTCGAAAGTGCCACTGGCTCACCCGCATCGCTAGGGGCGAAGGGCTGCCTCCCCCGCCTGTTGGCCCGCCGCCTCCACCTCCCCAGCAGCTGGCGGTCCGGCCAGTTGGGGCGGTCCAAGATGAATTCCCCGAAGAGCATGAGGCTTACGTCGTCTTCACCAGTGAGGCTGACGACAGGCACAGCCGGCGCCAACAGCAGCGAGAGGTGAATGCTGTTGCCTCTGAAGCCCCAGAGTTCATGCACAGGTCCGAGAAGCCGATCAGTTGGAGCCGAGCTAACCACCCAGAGGTGATGCCTTCTCCGGGCTCATGTGCCCTGGTGTTGGATGCCACCTTCGCAACGGAGAGGCGAGCTGCTCGTTTCTCCTGAATCCTGATAGACGGCGGTAGCTGCATCAACTTCCTCTACCGCGATACCATGGAGAAGCTGTGCATCAAAGAGAAACAGCTCCAGCCCAGCCGGACTGTCTTCCATGGCATTGTGCCTGGCCTTTCCTGCTCACCAATCGGCAAAATCAAGCTAGACGTCCTCTTTGGAGATAAGGATCACTTCCGCCGACAGCCAATCTGGTTCGAGGTGGTTGATCTTGAGAGCCCCTACCACGCGTTGCTTGGCCGGCCTGCCCTGGCCAAGTTCATGGTGGTTCCCCCTATGCCTATCTCAAGATGAAGATGCCGGGCACCAAGGGCATTATCACTATAGCCGGCGACTACCAGAAATCTGCCGCCT
Organism: Thinopyrum elongatum; assembly: GCA_011799875.1. Classification (NCBI taxonomy): domain Eukaryota; kingdom Viridiplantae; phylum Streptophyta; class Magnoliopsida; order Poales; family Poaceae; genus Thinopyrum; species Thinopyrum elongatum. The sequence continues at coordinate 79,556,146 of CM022303.1, forward strand.
GTGCTGCTGCCGGCAGTCGGCTGGCCGAGTCCCTTGTGATTGCTGCTGAGAAGCGGCTCCTTGACCGGGTTGTGGCCATGGCCGGCAAGCAGGCGGACCTGTCGCCAGATCCCAAGGAGTCAGAGGCTCAAGGCTCTTTCCAGCCGGCTAAAGAGACCAAGAAGATACATTTGGACCCGGAGCACCCAGAGAGGTTCGCTGTCGTAGGAACTAACCTTGACAGCAAATAGGAAAGCGAGCTCGTCGATTTCCTCCATGAGAATCGGGACATCTTTGCATGGTCTCCAAAAGACATGCCGGGAGTTCCGACGGATTTCGCCGAGCACAAGCTACATGTCAGAGCAGATGCAAAACCAGTCAAGCAACCACTCCGCCGCCTGTCGGAGGAGAAGAGAGGAATTGTTGGTGAAGAGATAGCCCGGCTTCTGGCAGCCGGCTTCATCATTGAAGTGTACTTTCTAGAGTGGCTTGCCAACCCAGTCCTCATGCTGAAAAAGAATAACAAATGGCGCATGTGTATTGACTATACCAGCCTCAACAAAGCTTGCCCCAAAGATCCGTTTGCCTTGCCTCGGATTGACCAAGTGATAGACTCCATAGCCGGATGCGAGCTGCTGAGTTTTTTGGATGCCTACTCTGGGTACCACCAGATCAAGTTAAAACCGGCCGACCGCCTGAAGACCGCCTTCATCACACCATTCGGGGCCTTCTGCTACCTGACCATGACATTCGGCCTGAGAAATGCCGGTGCCATGTTTCAGCGTTGCATGCAGAAGTGCCTCCTCAAGCAACTCGGTAGAAATGCCCACGTCTATGTAGACGATGTTGTGGTGAAGACGGAGAAGCACGGTACACTCCTAGAAGATCTCAAGGAGACCTTTGATAATCTGCGCCGTTTTCAAATCAAGCTCAACCCAGAGAAGTGTGTCTTTGGGGTATCAGCCGGCCAGCTCCTCGGTTTCATTGTCTCAGAACACGGCATAGAGTGCAACCCTGTCAAGATCAAGGCCATCGAGTGGAGGGAGAGGCCCACCTGGCTGCGAGACATTCAGAAGTTCACCGGCTGTTTGGGATCCATCAGCCGCTTCATCAGTCGGCTAGGCGAGAAGGCTCTTCCCCTCTACCAGTCGATGAAGAAAACCACTCATTTTGAGTGGAACGACAAGGCGGACAAGGCTTTCCTCCAGCTCAAGAAGATGTTGACCACGCCGCCTGTTCTGGCCGCCCCGGCTTCCAAGGAGCCCATGCTTCTCTACATCGCCGCCACCAGTCGGCTGGTCAGCACGGTCATGGTGGTAGAGCGCCAAGAAGACGGCAAGGCACTACCGGTCCAGAGGCCGGTGTATTACTTGAGTGAGGTGCTATCAGCCTCCAAGCAGAACTACCCCCACTACCAAAAGATGTGCTACGGCGTGCATTTTGCCGCCAAGAAGCTCAAGCCATACTATCAAGAGCACCCCGTCACGGTTGTCTGCACCGCCCCACTTGCGGAGATTATAGGCAGCAGAGACGCATCGGGCCGGGTGGCCAAGTGGGCCATTGAACTGGCCCCCTACACCATCTTCTACCAGCCTCGCACCGCCATCAAGTCCCAAGCGCTGGCCGACTTCCTCGTCGACTGGGCCGAGACCCAATACCTGCCGCCAGCTCTAGACTCCACTCATTGGTGGATGCACTTTGATGGCTCGAAGATGCGCGCCGGCCTAGGAGCCGGCGTCATCCTCACCTCTCCCAAAGGTGACAAGCTCAGATACGCGCTGCAAATCCATTTCGCCGCCTCCAATAACGTGGCCGAGTACGAGGCGCTAGTACACGAACTCCGGCTGGCCAGGGAAATTGGCATCCGCCGGATTCTGTGCTACGGCGACTCGGACTTGGTGGTCCAACAGTCGTCCGGTGACTGGGACGCCAAGGATGCAAACATGACGAGCTACCGCTTTCTCGTCCAGCAGATCAGCGGATACTTTGACAGGTGCGTGTTCCCTCACATACCACAGGCCGACAATGAGCAAACAGATGCCCTGGCACGGATTGGCTCCACCCGGTAGGCCATACGAGCCGGCGTGTCCCGTCAGTGCCTCCGCAAGCCGTCAATCAAGCCTTCCCCGGAATCAGAATCCATCTTCGTGCCGGCTGCTCCTGGAGCAGTCGGATCCGACCTGGGGGCTGCCGTAGCTGGCCCGGGGACTTCACCAAGCGGCTCGGGGACTGCGGCAGCCGCACCCGGCCCGGGGACTTCGCAACCCGGCCCGGGGGCTGCCGCAGCCAACCCGGGGACTTCGCCAAGCGGCTCGGGGATTGCCGCAGTCGCACCCGGCCAGGGGGCTGCGGCAGTCGGCCCGGGGACTTCAACAACGCAGCAAGGCGCACCCGACTCCACCCCGCCACCTCCCAACCCAACTACCCTAGTTTCAGTGGCCGTGGTGACGGTGGATGAAGTCAAAGCACCGTCATGGGCGCAACCCATCCTCAACTTTCTGGTAAGCGGAGGGCTGCCAGCTGATGAGATCTCAGCCCGGCAGGTGCAACACCGGGCAGGAGCTTACACGATAGTAAACAGACAGCTTGTCAGGCGCAGCATGACCGATGTCTTCCAACGCTACGTCGAACCAGAGAAAGGCAAGGCAATCCTCAGAGACATACATCAAGGCGAGTGCGGCCACCACGCAGCCTCCAGATCCCTTGTCACCAAAGTTTTCCGCCATGGTTTCTTTTGGCCGACTGCTTTGGAGGACGCCAAGGATCTGGTCAAGAAATGCAAGGGGTGCCAGAAATTCAGCTCCAAGCAACATCTGCCGGCTTCTGCACTCAAGACCATCCCCCTTACCTGGCCTTTTGCCATCTGGGGGCTGGACATGGTGGGCCCATTCAAGACAGCGCGCGGCGGCATGACCCATCTGCTCGTCGCCATCGACAAATTCACCAAGTGGATTGAAGTAAAGCCAATCAAAAAGCTGAATGGTCCGACTGCTATGACCTTCATCACGGATATCACACTACTGGAATCTGGGTCTTTGCCATCTGCCAGCTCTTTGCCGTCTGCCAGCTGATGGCAAAGAGGCTCTTTGCCGTCTGTCTTCTCAAAGCAGACGGCAAAGAACCAGCTGATGGCAAACAGGGTCTTTGCCATCTGCGAGCTCTTTGCCGTCCGCCAGCAGACGGCAAAGAGTTCTTTGCCATCCGCCAGCAGACGGCAAAGTCCAAAGTGGACCCCATGGGGGTACTGCACTGGGTAGGTCACACGGGCCACTTCTTTGCCGTCTGCCAGCAGACGGCAAAGAGGTAAGAGGGGCCCACAGTTTCACGGCGGTGGCCGTCTAACGGTCATCCTCTTGGCAAAGAGAAAAAAAACAGACGGCAATGCGGGGGTTTAATTTGGCCCCCCGCGCGCGCGCCCTCCTCCATCTCTTTCTCCCGCCTCCCCACCCTCTGCCTCCCGCACGCGCGCAGGCCGCCGCCGCCAGCCGGGCCTCCCCCTTCTCCCTCACTTCCAAGTCCTCCGGGAGCCGTCCACACCACATTCCCTCATGCCTCCTCCGCCTCCGTCCTCCACCCTTCCCGCTCGCATTACCGTCCTCCCATGCCATTCGCGGGTGCCCTGACACTCAACAGTTCCTCCTCCGTCCCCTTTCTCCCTCCGACCTCCTCCAGATGGCCATGTCCCCCTGCTCGCTCGCCGCCTCCCTCCTACAGTCCTCCTTCGCCCCCCCCCCCCCTTCCCCGCGGTCCGTGTCCTCCTCCCTCCTCCTCCACCTCCTCTGTAAGGGGGGAGGAGGGAATGGTAGTGGGTGGGGAGGTTAGGGTGAAAAAATGAGGAGGTTAGGGGCATAGGTTTGAATGTCGACCGTCCCTCCCCCCACCCTCCTCCCCCTCCCCGGATAGGGCCTGTAATTGTGAACAGGATGGAATGGAACCGACGAGAGGAAAACTTGGGGGGTAAATGCGAGTGGTAGGGAAGCGATCCAAGCGCGAGGAAAGGGCCTCCTCTCCCTCCCTCCTTCCCCTCCCCCACGCCCCCCTCCCTCCCTCCGCTCCCCCTCCGCTCCCCCTCCCTTCCTCCCTCCACCGCCGCCCCCCTCCCTCCCTCCCTCCATCACCGCCCCCCTCCCCCCTCCACCACCGTGGCCCCCTCCCCTCTCCACCACCGGCGCCCCCCTCCCTCTCCTCCACTGGCCGCTGCCCCTCCCCACTGACCCTCCTCTGTCCGATCCCCACTCCGTTTCTCTCCTTCTCCTCTCCTTGCCTCCCCTACTCCACGATGGTCCCTCTATCCCTCCACTCTCCCTCTCGTTCCTCTCCGTCTCTCTCTCTGCGGGCTGCGGCTCTACTGCTCTGCACGCCGGCTCTGCTCCGGGCTCCGGCCTCCCTTGCCCTGGTCTCCGCGACTCTGCCTGTCCGCCACGCCGTCTGCCGCAGCCGCAGCCGCACTGAAGAGCCGGATTGGTAATGGACAGACTCACTCACTCACAGACAGGATAATATGTGCATGTGCATTGTGCTACACTGACTGCTACTGCCTTGCTGTTGTTGTTAAAATTTTGTAGATTGAACATTTTTTGATCTGCTTGCTATAATGTTAGTATTTGCTACTGTAGTACTGCTTATCGTTGTTGCTACTGACCAAATAATTACTGAGTGAGAAATATTTGCAAAGGTTGATGATGATGCTATTATATATCGCTTTCAAGACTATAGATTTCGCAAAGGAACTTTACCTCGTCGTAGTAGCAAGTTTTCAACTTTGTACAATGTTAATTGTTTCACTTGATGTTTATGTCTTCTCTCATGAAATTTCACCCTGACCCTGACCCCGACACCCTGATCGACACCCTGATCGACCCCGACATACGACATCCTGACATCCTGATCGACACCTACACCCTGACACCACACCCCGACCCTGCCCCGACCCCGACCCCGACGGGGTCATATATTTGTGAATTATGAGTTAGGTCGTATATTTTTCGATTTTGTTATGCAAAACATCATATATATTTGTGTTAATCAGGTGGATTTAAAATGTGCAGTTGTTTCGTCTCTGCAAGGGTGTGGTGTTTGACGACCTCCCCGTGCGTTCGACGAGCTCCGCCCCTGCTTTCCTTGGTGAGCACAAATGACATCTCCTCCTCCCCCCTACATTTGCTCTATTCCGGTCTTCGTGCCAATGAAACTAGCTAGCTATAGGTGTCCGTCATCAGTATGCGTAACCACTATGCGTCTCCCGTTCGAAAGGGTTACATCTATAAATATGCATGCATTTGCATATTTATAATCGTGATTCTTTCGAATTGTCCAACGTTATCCATGGACAGCCCGAGTATGTGTAGATTGGGTTCGTTTTCCTATATGCTCTGCTCCGGATCCGATGCAGAATTTCGTCAGTGCCTCCCTGTTGTTCTCCGGGTACACATCCTCTCTGCTTATTGCCGAGACGTGTATCAGGAGAACAGCGGGGAGGTGCTGCCGAAATTTTGCGTCGGATCCGGAGCAGAGCATGGGAAAACGAACTCAATCTACACATACTCGGGTGGGATTAGGACCTATCTTTACCTATTAGCATGTAGGTTGCATGGACGTAAGAGAATTGACAAACTCCATTAACTAATGGATATGGTTTGCTTAATGATGTATATATTTATTGTCTGTCTAGTAGGAAGTCAATATGAGTGATCGTGCGTGGATGTACACCGGTTACACTAGTCAGAAAGTTTGGACCGGTGAATGGTTAACAAAAACCAAAGAGTTTGTTAGAGCCGCATTTGCTAATGGCCAGAGATTAAGCTGGTGCCCCTGTGTCCGGTGCGACAACTTTAATAAGAGGGACGAGCTTGAAATGAGTAAACACCTGCAGAAGTTTGGTTTTACGCCTGGTTACACGGTCTGGACATTTCATGGTGAGTCTGCCCAACGTGCCAGACCTGAGGTGGTTCGTCGTCGCACCGACGAGCATGGTACCGGGATGGAAGACATGGTGCAAGACTTTGACGATGCTCGGGACTCGGACGAGGAGATGGAGGAATCTGCAAAGGCCTTCACTGAAATGTTGGAGTCCTCAAAATGTCCTCTCCACGAGCACACTGAGCTTTGTCAGCTGGATGCCATCTCACAAATCATGGCTTTGAAGGCTCAGTTCAACTTGGGTAGAGAATGCTACGACGCGATGATGACAGTATTCGGACGATTTCTACCCAAAGGCCATGTGCTACCTACAAACCTGTACCAGTCAGACAAAATCCTCCGTGCTCTTAAGATGCCCTATGAGAAGATACATGCCTGTGAGAAAGGATGTGTCTTATTTAGGCACCAGTATGAGGACTTGAACTATTGTCCCATTTGCGAGTCATCCAGGTATGTTGTGGTAGACAATGGTATGGGTGAGAAGACGCAGACCAAAATACCCGTTAATGTTCTTCGCTATTTGCCAATCGTACCAAGACTTCAACGTCTTTTCATGGTCAAAGAGGCGGCCAGACATATGACATGGCACAAAACGGGCAAAAGAACCGAACGTGATGCAGATGGGAATGTGATGATGGTGCACACATCGGATGGTGAAGCGTGGAAGCGCTTCGATGCATTACATAAGGAAAAAACGGCAGATCCAAGGCATCCTCGAGTCGCCGTCAGCACGGATGGGTTCAGTGTGTATGGTCAGACGGCAACCCAATACAGTTGTTGGCCCGTGTTTGTCATTCCACTCAATCTCCCCCCCGGACAGATTATGCAAAGAAAGAACATTTTCCTAACGTTGATAATTCCAGGGCCCAACTATCCGGGGAAGAATATGAATGTGTACATGCAGCCGCTTAAGGACGAATTGCAAGAAGCTTGGGATAATGGGTTCAAGACATACGACGCCTTTAGCAAACAGAACTTCATAATGCGTGCCTGGTACATGTACTCGACGCATGACTTGCCGGCGTATGCGCTATTGGTTCCAGCCGAAGGATACTAAAGAGGGGAGCGAGTCTTGAAAAATTGAAAATATTTGGTCTAAAAAGTCATGATTGGCACATATGGATTGAGCGGATAATGCCGGTGATGTTGCGTGGCTTCATCCCTGAGGATGAATGGCTAGTACTGGCAGAGCTGAGCTATTTCTTCCGTGTTCTTTGTGCGAAAGAACTATCGCCTGGCCTCCTCGAAGAAATGGAACAGTTGGCACCGGAGTTGATCTGCAAGTTAGAGAAAATCTTTCCGCCGAGCATGTTTAATCTAATGCAGCACTTGATTTTGCATCTCCCGACCGAGGCAAGATTGGGAGGGCCCGTGCAAAATCGTTGGTGCTACTCAACTGAGAGAATGCAGAAGACGCTTCGAGCAAAATGTAAAAACAAACGTAGAATTGAAGCATCGATGGCCGAGGCATTCATCACTGAGGAGGCGGCAAACTTCGTGACAGCACACTACGAAGCCAAAAATCGTCATTTGCATAATCCGAAGCCTCGGTACAATGCTGACGACCCTAAAAAGGGTCAATCCAACCTCAGCCTATTCAAAGGGGATCTCGCACCAGCCAGTGGTTGGAAACCAGTACCGTTGGGTGTTGAAGAATGGCGGACCATTTCGCTGTATCTCTTCAACAACCTAACAGAAGTGCGGCCGTACATCGAGTAAGATCTCCGTACATTGTTTCGCAATTTCTAATTCCTTTGAACTGCTCTTATTCCGGGATATTTGATGCAATCGATACGTCGCCATATTCTCGTATGGTGCAGTGATACAAAAGGATTCCATCGAAGAGTATGAGCTTCTCGCAAAGCAAGGAGGCGCCTATCCCGGTTTCATCTCTTGGTTCAAACAAACGGTAATTTCCATTAGACCATTTCATTTCTTTGGCTAATTTGCGACTAATGCAACAATCCTTTCGTATTAAACTTGTAGGCTAATTCAGAGATTATGGATGCCGAATTGAGACAAGTAGCTAATGGTTTTGACTATAAGGTCCGTTCATTTGACAAATACGACATCAACGGGTATCGCTTTCGTACCTATGGCAAAGAGCTATCTATGGCCGACCGAAAGTCTACAAATTGTTGTGTCTCTGCTATCGGCGAAGGAGGTATTGAGTATTATGGAAGAGTTGAAGCAATTTATGAACTTCAATTCTATGGTGAAAACCCACCAAATGTCGTAGTCTTCAGATGTTATTGGTTCCAGCCGAAGGATACTAGAAGGACTCATGAACATATAGGGCTAGTCGAAATCAAACAAAGCACCCATTTGGATGTTCCCGATGTCTATATTACGGCTCAACAGGCAACCCAAGTTTTCTATCTACCGTGGGCCTGTCAAAGTGATTCAAATCTCAGTGGTTGGGATGTCGTTTATGAAGTGCCGCCACGTGTTAGACCACCTCCCCCCAATGAAGAGGATTATGACCAAGACACATATGACGAAGGAGAATTCTTCCAAGAAACACGTCTTTCCAAAAAACATTTCAAGAACCGCTCAACTGTACCCCTGAACATTGAAGTAGACAGCGATAGTGAATCCGACTTCACCCCTGAGCCGGAACAAGAAGAAGTTACTGCTGCAGATGACCTTTCAATGCTTGAACAATTACGTAAAGGAGGCCTTCCACATGTTGATGCATTTATTAATGATGATGATGAGCTCATCACTGATAGTGACGATGATGGTGCATTTAATGATCCCGGAGCATATATAGACGATTCAGAGTAATATTAGTAATGTCAGGTATTCAATTTTTTATTATGTTCATGATGATGATACTCTTAAATTATATACATAGTATTCATGTCAGTTATTCAAATTTTTTATGTTATACTAATGTCGTTTACTTTTTGTCATTGCAGGTGTTGACAGGATGGTGGGCAAGGGTCCAGAGCGCTCCGAGCCTCGTGCGAGCGCTCCTGGGAGGGGTGCTTCCATTATTCCAGCCCGGCCCCTCCGGAGAGCGCTGCTAGACAGTATGCAGTCAGCACCGGCGGGCCCTTCTTCTTCAGCCGGCAGAGGTCGGGGGAGGACGAAGAAGGCTGCTAGAGGTGGACGTGGCAGCGGGAGAGGTAGGAAGGCTGCTATGCCTTCCTCGCCGCCACCCCTAGCTGATTCACCCGACCACAGGACCGCTTCGTCTGACGTGGACCCATCTCGGACTCCGGTCCATGAGCCTCCGGTCGTCGATTCTTCGGCCCACCAGACTCGGGTCGCGGATCCTTCGCACCACCAGACTGGGGTCGCCTCTCCTTCGCGCCACCAGACTCGGGTCGTGGATCTTTCGCCCCACCAGACTGGGGTCGCTGATCCTTCGCGCCACCAGACTCTGGGCGCCTCTCCTTCGCCCCACGTGAGTCCGGTCCCAGAGTCTTCGTCCCAGAAGACTCCAGTCCCGGAGTCTTCTTCGCACGAGACTCCAGATGCTAGTGGCCCTACTGATGATAGCGAGGACACCTTCTCTGATGATAGCTACAGCGAGGGCGAGATGGTTGACAAGGGCAAGAAGGTCTACCAGCGTGGCGGTACAAAGCTCCCGCCCGTGCCGACGACCCCCGACCAGAGGTGGTTGATACAGCCTAATGGGTTGAAGTAAGTGAATTTACTCTTTTTTAACCTTTTGCCTTCATGTTTCTTCAAATTAATATCTAATGCATTGGCCTTGACATACTGCAGGGGCTGGGTACACCCCCGTGGTGTCTGCAGGCCAAACCAGGTCCTTGGTGTGCTTTGCCGGCAGCACTTCCCTGGGTGGGTCACGTTGCCCGGTGAGGGTCAGGTTCCACAGCTAGCACTTAGCTGGGAGCTGTACGAGGCTGCCCCGGCCCCGCCGGGGGAGATGGTCGCCGGTGTCGAGTGCGAGACGGTGGCCGACATTGTGTTCCGTCGGTTCTGGGTAATTTCTCCTTTACAGAATTAAAGATCAACAGTACGTAGTGATTTTACTAATCAGCGTTGTCTTGTTTGACTGCAGACCTTCTACAGGATTTCAGATGGAGAGCAGGAGGCTGCGGCTTCGGTTGTCGAAGTCGAGTGCAAGCGCCTACTTAAGAACTTACGGCACGAGGCTCGGCTGCAGGCCGTTCGAGACTACTACGCCTCGAAGGGTATTAGGAGGGCGAAGAAGAAGTGTCGCGGCAAGTTTCTGACTAAGGAGAAGTACATGCTGGTAATTACCTATTCTTAAGGCCTTGAACTTAGTTCTCTTGATTTGATTCGTAGGCGTAGCGCTGAAATTTCTCTTGACTAACTTAGGTGCCCCCGAGATGGTGTGCGGATAGGATGGACTGTTGGGAGGCGTTGGTGGATGAGTGGTGCTCTCCCAAATGGCTAGTCGAACACCAAAGGGCCAAGGATAAGCGTGCCCAAATGGTTGGTGTGCCACACCATCAAGGGAGCTCCGACCTGTTTGAGTACGGGGGTCACTGGGTATGTGGTTTTCTTCATGATTCATGCAATTTCATTCTACATGATAGCATTTTTCCTTGGATAGCTCAATAATGCTTACTTAGTTAAAAAATGGCATAACTACCTTGGATAGCTCAATAATGACCTAAACTTAGTTTAGCTCGTTCATTTATGACATAATTAGCTCTAAAATGACATAATATGCTTTAGTTAGCTAAAAAATTGCATAACTACCTTTGATAGCTCAATAATGACGTAAAATAATCTTAGCTTGTTAATTTATGACATAATTAGCTCTAAAATGACATAATAACCTAAGATAGCTCTATAAAATGCCTAAATATGCTTTAGTTAGCTAAAAAAAGGCATAACTACCTTGGATAGCTCAATAATGACATAATTAGCATAGTTTGGTCAAAATGGGCATAATAATCTTGGTTACCTCCAAAATGACCTAAACTTAGATTTTTTTCCTCAAAAATGACATAATAACCTTACTTAGCTCCAAAATGACCTTATTTACATAGCAATTTCAATCTTCATGCTAGCTTGAGCCCTTGACTAATATTTTGTTCCTCTCTCTCAGTCGCACCACAACAAGAAGCCCGTGCCAAGTCTGTTCGACCTCTATGGCATGGCCCATAGTGCCCCGTACAAGAAGGCCAAGGCATTCTCGGAGTCTGACCTAGATCATCCAGAGACCTTCACCAACATCTCCTCCCGCAACAAGCTCGTGAGGTACAGAGACGAGGGGAAGGCAAGGAAAGGGGAGGACTTTAACCCGAGCCAGGATCCTTTTGATACAGAGCTGGTTATGATATCTGGTGGTGGGAGGTCCCATGGCTCGATAGCCATTGGTGATGGACTGATACGTTGTCCTAAGACTCTCACATAGATCAAGAAGCGCCAGAGTAGCTCTGATCCTGAGATAATGCCTCGTGCACAGCCATCGGAGCTCGCCATGGCGGTTAGTTATACAGACTCGGATACCTTTCCTATCCATTACATTGTGTGTGCGTCCGTCGATGATTACAATGCTAACGAGGAGTGGTGTGTTGCAGGCTGCTCTTGAGAAAGAGAGAGCAAACACGCAGACGCTTTTGGAGGCGGCAAGAACGCAGGCGGAGGAGAGGGAGAGGGAGCTGGAGGAGAGGACGGCCAGGCTGTTGGAGGAGGAGAGGAACCGGAACGATGCTCAAAACCGGGCCCTATACGACATCTTGGTGGTACGTTTCTCCTGCATATTAGCCAAATCATGCACATAATGTTTGTTCCATTACTAACTAATATGACTAACTCGTGAGAACCAAATGTGTAGAGCATGTGCGAGAAAAGCGGTCAAACCCCTCCGGCGATGCCCCAGATTGCTCCGGCGACCACGGTGAGTTTGATTTGAATGGTTGTTAGTTACTAGTATTCACATTTATGTTGCATCATGCTAACGAGACATTGGAAATGATCTTTGGTGTAGAATGCTTCCCGACAAGCATCAACCGATGCTTCTCCGTCTGGCCTTGGTGGAACCCCGACCGGCCCTTCACCTCAGTTTGGCACTGGCGCAGCCCCGACCGGTCCTTCACCTCCGTGATAACGGTATTTTTCTTCTTATTTAGCCTATTTAGTCCATTTATGACATAATTTAGCCTATTTAGTCCACAAATGACATAATAAGATGAAGAAAATCAAGGAATAGGAAGAAAAGAAGGAATAGGAAGAGAAGAAGAAGAAGAAGAAGAAGAAGAAGAATAAGAAAAGAAGAAGAAGAAAGAAGAATATCTTCTTCTTCTTTTCTTATTCTTCTTCTTCTTCTTCTTCTTCTTCTTCTTCTTCTTCTTCTTCTTCTTCTTTTCCTCCTCTTATTTAGCCTATTTAGTCCATTTATGACATAATTTAGCCTATTTAGTCCACAAATGACATAATCAAGGAGGAAGAAAATCAAGGAATAGGAAGAAAAGAAGGAATAGGAAGAGAAGAAGAAGAAGAAGAAGAATAAGAAAGAAGAAGAAGAAGAAGAACATTTCTTCTCTTTTCTTATTCTTCTTCTTTCTTATATATTTCTTTTTATTATTATTATTCTTCTTCTTCTTCTTCTTCTTTTCCTCCTCTGCTTAGCCTATTTAGCCCATTTATGACATAATTAGCCTATTTAGTCCACAAATGACATAATAAGATGAAGAAAATCAAGGAATAGGAAGAAAAGAAGGAATAGGAAGAGAAGAAGAAGAAGAAGAAGAAGAAGAATAAGAAAAGAAGAAGAAGAAGAACATTTTCTTCTTTCTTATTCTCTATTCTTTTCTTTTCTTCTTCTTTTCTTCTTTTCTTTCCTCCTCTTACTTGTTTTTATTCGTAAATGGCATAATAACCTTGCTAACCTCATAAATGTCATATACTTAGCTTGTTGTCCTCTAAAATGACACAATAAGCTTAGTAATGTCAAAAATGGCCTAATTAGCCAGGTTAGCTCCAAAATGACCAAGTTTACCTATGTTAGCTCCAATATGATCCATTTAACCTACGTTAGCTCCAAAAAGACCAAGTTTACCTAAGTTAGCTACAATATGATCCATTTTACCCGCGTTAGCTCCAAAATGACCTATTTACCTAAGTTAGCTCTAAATTGACCTACACACTTAGCATTTTTACCTAGCATAGCAAAAAATGACATTTTTACGTAGGTTAGCTCAAAAATGACCAAGTTTACCTAGGTTAGCTTCAATATGATCCATTTAACTTAGCTTAGCTCCAAAATGACCAAGTTTACGTAGGTTAGCTCCAATATGATACATTGAACCTAGCTTATCTCCAAAATGACCTATTTACCTAGCTTAGCTCTAAATTGGCTTTTTTAACTACATTTGTTGGAAAAGAAGAAGATAAAGAAGAGGGGAGGAGAGAAAGAAAGAGAATATAAAATCTTCTTCTTATTTTCCTCTTCTTCTTTTCTTCTTCTTCTTCTTTTCCTCTTCTTCTTCTTCTTCTAACTTTCATCTTTCCCAATTTGCAGATTTGCTTGAGATGAGGAAGCTTGCATTGATGGACTCATATATTCTCCTTGTGCTTCCTTTTTGTTTATGAAAACATGTTTGGGAACTTGTTTGGATGTGTATGTCACTATGGATATGTTGTTGGAAACTTCTTATGTCATATGGATATATGTTGGACTTGTGGAAATATATTGTTGGATATGCTTGTTGTGTATATATGTATTATCTGTGTATATCTATGAATTTCTGTCAAATTGAATGAATTCAATTAAAAACAGGGGTTATATAGGCTCTTTGCCGTCTGCTAGCAGACGGCAAAGAGCTTTGCCGTCTGCTAGCAGTCGGCAAAGAAGGCCACGTGGCAGCTACCTGTGCAACCTGGGAACACTGGGTTGCCATTTGGCATTTTGCCGTCAGCTGGCAGACGGCAAAGAGGCTAAGGTCTTTGCCGACTGCTGGACGGCAAAGATTCAAATCCCTTTGCCGATAGCTAGCAGACGGCAAATAAGGCCACGTGGCAGCTTCCCAGTGACTCCTATTTGGGCTCTTTGCCGTCCGCCAGCAGACGGCAAAGACCTTAGCCTCTTTGCCGTCTGCCGGCTGACGGCAAATAAGGCCACGTGGCAGCTTCCCAGTGACTCCTATTTGGGCTCTTTGCCGTCCGCCAGCAGACGGCAAAGACCTTAGCCTCTTTGCCGTCTGCCGGCTGACGGCAAAGCACGCCGTTAACCCCTAACGGCTCCCACCTCACCTCACTGCCGTCTACGCTCTTTGCCGTCTGCTGGCCGCAAACGGCTGACGGCATAAACCTTTGTCGTCCGCTTCTCTGAAGCAGACGGCAAAGAAGGCCTTTACCGGCAGGAATTGAGCCGGACTGTTTGCCGACAGCTAGCAGTCGGCAAAGAGCTTTGCCGACCGCCATTCATGCCTTTGCCGTCTGCCATGGCAGACGGCAAAGAAGCTGATTCCTGTAGTGTCACCGTCAGGTACGGTGTACCACACAGCATCATCACCGACAATGGCACTAACTTTGCCAAAGGAGCCTTGGCCCGTTTCTGCGCGACGCAAGGCATCCGACTGGACCTAGCGTCCGTTGCCCATCCGCAGTCAAACAGCCAAGTCGAACGAGCAAATGGCCTCATCTTATCCGGCATCAAGCCCCGACTGGTCGAGCCACTGGAGCGCTCGGCCGGTTGCTGGATTGACGAGCTGCCGGCCGTCCTGTGGAGCCTCCGCACCACTCCGAACAAATCAACCGGCTTCACTCCCTTCTTCCTCGTGTACGAGGCCGAGGCCGCCATCCCAACTGACATCGAGTTTGACTCACCTCGCGTCACCATGTACACGTAGGCGGAGGCGAAGGAAGCGTGAGAAGACGGCGTCGATCTGCTGGAGGAGGGCCGGTTGTTAGCACTCAGCCGGTCTGCCATCTACCAGCAGAGCCTGCGCCGCTACCACAGTCGGAAGGTCAAGCCGTGATCCTTCCAAGAGGGAGACCTTGTGCTCCGGCTGATCCAGCGAACAGCTGGCCAGCACAAGCTCTCGGCCCCTTGGGAAGGCCCCTTCATCATCAGCAAAGCCTTGGGCAACGACTCCTATTACCTGATCGATGCGCGGAAGCCCAGGGCACGCAATAGAGACGATTCCGGCAAGGAAACAGAGCGCCCATGGAACGCAAATCTCCTCCGAAGATTTTACAGTTAATGCAGTATGTACCACGCCACCTTTTGTATTAAGTGCAAAGGCACCGGGCCCCTCGAGGAGCACCCGGGGGCTGCCTTCCTTATCTAAATGATAAATTTCATGCCTGTGAATGTTTTATTTCATTCCTCCGCCCAGCACCGGGTCCGACCAGTCGGCCCGGGGGCTCGTCGCCTTGTACTATGTCGGTGTTACCTGCAGTCGGACAAGTAATGTGCCGGCATCTAAGTCTTAGCTTGCCATAAGTCGTAACTCGCAGAGCGACTGTCTGGCTGGCAAGATTCAAAGGCAGGAAATGGTGCCCACATGAAAAATGGCTAAGGACGAAAGCACTTACATAGGCCAAGCCGACTCCTCGCCCGGCCGTCCGATTGCTAAGCAGCCGGCCGGCCGGCTTCTCACTTAACTTGCTATGTTCTAAACGGCCAAAGTACTTGTCTACCCAAAAATTGCCAAGTACCTGACCCAGCCAACAGACCGAAGAACGGCTGTCTGGCTGGCAAGGCGGCAACCAAGGGAAGGCGGCAAAGGAAAAAGCCAAGAGAATAGAAAGCAAAACAAGTCGGAGCTCGGCAAGGCGCATCTTGTGCATAGAATAAATTACATAGCAAGGGGCCCTCGGCCATTATTCAACAAAGTTTGAATACACCCCCAGTGGGTGGAACTGCGCAAATTTAACAAGTTTGTTCTAAAGACTACAAAAGCAGGAAAAGATAAGACGAAGATGGCAGCCTAGGCCAGAGGAGCAGTAGGCGGGTCCGGCAGGTTGGTGGAGTCGGCGGCACCGGCTGGTGGGGTGGCCGCCTGGCGAGTATTGGCTTGGTCGCCGTCAGCAGCAGTCGGTGCACTCGCACACCGCTCGTTGCTCAAGGCCCGATCAAGCTGAGGCAGGCCGTCTGCCCCGCCCTCTGGTGTGTCGTCCTCGCCATCCTCGTCTTCCTCGTCCTTACCCTCGTCGCTGGAGGCGATTTCTTCTGCCGAGTCCTCGCCGTCATCTGGGTCCTGCCCGAACCAGTTCGGCGGCACCTCGGCACCCTCCTCGTCCAGCTCGGGGAGGAAGACACCGGTCTCGGTATACTCGGCGATCGCCACCGCACGACGAGTAAGCACAGGCCCCACTGCCACCAGCTCGCCCATGGCCTCCTGCCGGAATGTGGCCAACTGGGCCAGGTCCATCCCAGGATACCACGCCTTGACGAACTCCAAGGCCCTTCGGGCGCCTGCGCGAGCGGAGGAGCCCTTCCAAGCCTCGAAGCGGCCGATCGCTGCCTCTAACCAGCCGGCGGTCCGACCTGGGGTGCGTGGAGCCCGGACACCGGGCCAGAGGGCGGAAACCAGCTGGGACCCGGCGCGCTGAAGGTGGCGGAGCAGACGGTAGGTCGGCTGCAGGCGCGTCCTAATGGCCAGGAGCTGCTCGTTCATGTTTCGAGGCGCCTCAAGCGGGACCTCCACCCCTTCCCTCCTACGCTGGTCGCGCCGCGCCTCGATGGCCTGGCTAACGGCGATGGCGCGTCCAGGAAAGAAGTCTACGCAAGAAAAAAAAGCAATGATCAGAAGCCGGAAGCCGACTCTCGATGCAGTCGGCAGCTATTCCAAAGAAAGAAGCTTACCGTCAATCATATCCTCAATTTCGCCATAGCCAGCGGCGAGGATCGCCTCCTTCTCGGCTCACTTTGAGCGCTCGGCCTCAAACTCAGCCTAGAGGGTGCTTTCCGCGTCCTTGAGTTTCTGGAGCTCCGCCTTGTGCTGGTCCGCCTGGTCTGCCAACTTCTTGGCCAGACGGTCGCGCTCCTGGGCCGCCCTGCGGCACTCCTCCTCCTTGGCGCGCAGCTCGGTCTGGACTTCGCCCAGGCACTGCTGCAGTGTGGCATTGGCTGCTGCAGAAATGAGAAAGAGAAGACAATCAACAAAGTTGACCAAAAAGAAAAGTGGTTGCCGGAAGATCCGGCCCGACTGCTCAGGAGTCGGCCCGAATCTCGGAGGCTACAACCAGCGGGTGCGCTGGCGCGCCCCCGCGAGAAAGAAGACAGAATGCTTACTCCGGCTTATGGTCAAGTCGGCGGTCCGCTTAGTCAGCTCCTGAGCCTGAGTTGAAGGCGGCTGCGTGGATGTTGCGGTAGTCCTGCAACGAAGACAAAAGAAGAGAGAACAAGTTAGCACTCGGAACTTACCTTCAAGTTCTGAGCCTCCTTCTCAGCAGCCGGCCCGAAACTCGGGGGCTACACCCAGTGGGTGCGCTGGCGCCCCCACGGAAGATTGCAAGAGTCAAAGAAAAACAAAGCAAAGAAGCATACCCGGACGGCAGCCCGCGTCGCCAAGAACGCCTTCGTATACTCCTGGAGGGCGGTGCCTTGGGCCCGGAGCTGGCCTGAACGTCCTGCGCGGCCTTGTTCAGCACGCCCGTCCCGCCCCCAGGCGTCCATTCTGGTGGGGCGGCACTGGTGGCCTCGGCGTCAGGGGCCGACGAGCTTGAGGCCCCGATCTCCTGTGCCCGTGGCGCCGAGGCCGCTCTCGTCGCACGCTGGAGCCCCAAAGAACGGGCCACAGGGGTCGCCCCCACCACCAGCTCGCCGCTGACCAGAGGTGCCAGTGGCGCGTCAGGCCTACTGCCTCGGGCCCCGGCAGTCGGCTCTTGCGGAGGCACCTCCGCCCCCAGGACGATGGCGTCGCCTCCTCTCCTCCCCACGACCGGCTGATCGTTGCCGGCTCCTCCAGTCGGCGCCGGGGTCTCCGGTGCAGGCGGCACTGCGCGCAGCGGGATGACGAGTTGCGGAGCCCGGCCGCGTGCGGCCTCCTCCGCTTGCGCATTGGCAGCAGCATCCACCTGGGCCTTGGTTGCGGCGTCCGCCTGGACCTTGGCCGCCGTGTTTGCTTGGGCCTTGGCCGCCGCGTCCGCAACCGCTTCCGCCGTTCAGCCTCCTCCCGCTCCTCGCGCGCCTCCCGCGCGTTCCTCTCCGTCGCCGCCTGGAGGTCGGCGAGCGGGTCCGCGCGGCGGGTGCTGGCGAAGCCTTCCGTCGCCCCGATCACTGAAGCAGAGGCAGACCGCCCAAGAGAGAGTGGGGCCCTGTTCAAGCAAGACAAGAGAAAGCTCAGAAAGAGTTTGCAAGAAAGAAGAAAAGAAAACGCAGGAGAGACCGAGCACTTACGCGGACACCATCGAGGGTTACTTCGGGGCCTTCTGGAACTGGGCCGCATTCGCGGTGGCCTCCTGCTGCTTGGTCACGGCGGCCGCGTTCGTGGGCTTCTTCGGCCGGCTGCCGAATAGCAACGAGCCGGCTCGGTGCTTTGGTGCGCCGCCTGGCGCGGTCGGCATGGCTGAAGAGCTCGCGCCCGCCTTGTCGCTGCCGTGCGCATGGCGCGGCTCGTTCTCCTCCTCATCGTTGTCCGGCCAGGCCTCGAGGCCGCCTCCTCCTCCGGAGCCGCCTGCTTCGCTGCCGCCACCTGTGGCGTCGTCCTCCTCCATGGCGGCCGCCCCCAAGTTGGGATCGTCCACGTCCCTCCACGTCCGGTCCAGCATATATTGCTGACCTGGATCCGGAGCGTCGGCATCCGACTGGCCCGGGAGGACCTGCCCCGTGGCCGACGAGTCAGACGGCAAGACAAGAACTCGGACCAGCAAAAAAGAGAACAAGAACTACAAGACTCACCGCAGGCGGCGGATGTGCGCGGTCGTACGGCTGCTTGCCGAACTGCCAGGCCGTCTCCGACAGCTTGCAGTTGGAGAAATAGTTGACCAGCCGGACCACCTCCATGTCCGGCAGCTCCCGTGTGCACATTCGGCACGGGTCCCAGCGCCCGCTCATGCCGCTGATGATGTGAGGCCGGGCTTGGAGGGGAAGCACTCGGCGCGCCACGTAGGCGGCCAGCAGGTCCGAGCCCGTCAGGCCCTCCGACTCCGTCATCACCTGAAGTCAGGCGACGGCGGCAGAGGAGGCGGCCGATAAGGAGCTCGGCTTGAACTGCCAGTTGGCGCGCGGTTCGGCTGGCGGGCCAGCTACGTCAGCCGGCAGGTTGACGTAGTCGCTCGTCGGGTGGATATTCTTGACGTAAAAGTAAGATTTCTGCCACAGCTTGGCCGACTGCAGCAGGGAGATGGGCGGGAAGCGGTTCCCGACGCCCGGCCGCCGCACCGCCATGCAGGCCCCGCACTGTGCCGCCTGGCCCTTGGCGGCGGTGCCAAGTTTAAGATAAAAGCACTACCCCCAGAGCTCCAGGGTGGGGAGAGTGCCGAGATAATCTTCGCACATGGTGACGAAGTCGGCCAGCAGCACCACCGTGTTTGGCATTAGGTGGTGCGGCTGGACTCGGTAGAAGTCGAGGAAGGAGCGGAAGAAGCCGCTCGCCGGAAGGCCGAAGCCGCGAAGAAAATGGGACGGGAAGACGACGCGTTCGTTGCCCTCCGGCGCCGGCGAGATCTCTGCCTTGGGGGGGACACGTACCTTCACGTTCGCCTCCCGTGGCAGCCGCCATGTGTGACGAAGAAAAATGAGGTGATCCTCATGAACGTTGGAGCCGTCCCAATCGCCGGCCCATGAGCGCGCCATGGACGAAGGAGCTCGTCGTGGGCGCGGCGCGGTGGCGAACGGGCGAGGCCGCGGCGGATCGAGGAAACCGAGGCGAGAAGAGGCCCGGCGGTGGCGGGCTGTAGCGGCACTTCGGCAAGGGGCAGGGCCGCCGCGACAGCAAAGAAGAAGGAGAACAGCGAGGGGAGAGGAGGGCGCGCGTGCGTCTGCCGCCCCCCTTTGCCCCCTACTTATAGCCCCAGGCGGCGGAGCCGAGGGGGCGATAATGTGGGGGGCCGTGGGATTAACTGCGCCCACTCCCCCACGATCCCCCAAGTTGCGGTGCCAGTAAAGGCGCGTATTAACTGCCACGGAAGCCCAGCCGTCTACCCCGGCCGCAGCGGATCCCCGCGCGTGCAGAAGCACTATAGTGGCGGGCCCCGGACTGCGGGGACGTCCCGTCACACGCGTGGGCCGACAGGCCAGCTTGACCTGCTGACGCCGCGTGGCCGGCATGCACTGGCGGCGAGTCTGACGCTTGGCTTGCACACCTTCTGGCTCCCGCCACGGCGTTTTGAAAATCACCGGGCGGCCTGCCCGGCCACGGCCGACCAGCCGGCACTTCGGAAGACGGGCGGAGCAGAGTACCAGACAACCCGGAGTAGGAAGCTGCTGGGGCTTCTCGTCCCTTCAGCCGCAGCACCCCACCAGCTTCGGGGACTACTGTCGGAGTAAATGACCATGGGTAGCCTCATCGGCTCCCCTTGGTGTTTCAGGACGCCGGGGCACGCTGCGCCCCTCGAGCATCAGAGGCAAAGGACCGCCTTCTCGGGGCTGGCTGGTCCGAGCAGCTGGCTGCCAGGAGACGGCCGAATCCAGGAGACGACCACGGGGAGGGCCGACTCCTAGCAGGCGGCTTCCAGAGAAGCCGGTTGCTGGCGGGCGGCCCCTTGCGCCCGCAATGTTAGCACCCACATAAACACGACGGGACGGGGCACGGCTACAGTACGAGCCTGCCACCCCCGAATCCCTGGCGGAGCATGGCCACAGTGCAGCACATCATGCGGGCGTCCTATGCCCGGTGCGGCACTGTTGCCTGCTGACCATGACATCATCCATGGCAGGGGGAGCCATGCTCCCACGACGGACTGTCGGTACGGCCCGCAAGCGGCAGGTCCTACATGTCCGCGAGAGGCCAGAAGGCGGAGAGCCCTGACCAGTCGGCTCGAGGGGAGGCCGGCTCCCGGCAGGCGGCCCTCCCCCTTCCTCGGAGTTTGTGCGCCATTAACCAGAAGAGACGGGGAGTGGCTACAGTGAGCGCCCGTCAGGCGGCGGGACTGTGGCCACGCTCTCCCCGACCAAGCGTACGTCATCGGTGGCACGGCTACAGCGCTACGCAGCCGAAAGGACCCACGAGCGGCGGGCCCGGCTTGTCGGCTGAGCACGAGATGGCCGGGGGGACCCACCAAGTGGCGGGCCCCTGCGGTCGGCGGAGAAGCCAGCGACCAGAGACACTAACGGTCGGGTCCTACGCCCAGCCGGATTACCATTGTACCCCTGGGGGGTAGGCCTATATAAACCCCCCAGGACGCCCCATGCAAGGGGTTGGGACCTCGGTGAAGAGCCTAGGCCAAGCACCCAATTAACTACACACACATACACTAGAGAGAAGAGTAGGGCTAGCCTTGCCCTTCTTCCTCCTCTAGCCGAAACAGCTCAAGGAGCAAGCTTGTAGCTACCTTGTGATCTTAGTTATCATGCAGAGACCCCGCAGAGCAGGACTAGGGGTGTTATCTCCGAGCAGAGCACCGAACCTGGGTAAGATTCGCCGGCGTACGCGATCTCGCTCACTCCCGCTTCTGGAACCCGGAGACGCATTACTCTCCCCCACCACGATAAGCCATCCTTTGGCATATGTCGCACGAAACCCCCGACAATTGACCATAAGATGTTCCGGATCATGTCCACTTATTTCCGAACCTATAGGGTCATGCACATAATCACTAGTAATTTATATGAGAGCGAGGAGATCATGGAGTATGAGAGAATGATATTTGGAAGTGTTCGGATGGATCCAGAAATGTTTCGGATGGATCCGAATGTGGTCCAGACACTAGTAGAAAACAGGGAACTAGTCCCGGTTCCAGAGGGCCTTTAGACCTAGTTCTGGAACCGAGACAAAAGGTTCGGGACCAAAGCCCAAAGCCTTTAGTCCCGGTTCACTTACGAACCGGGAAAGAAGGGGCTCCACGTGGCCGCTGCGGGGCGCCCAGGCAGGAGGACCTTTAGACCCGGTTGGTAACACCAACTGGGACCAAAAGACTGCCACGCGTCAGCAGCTCGCAGGCGCTGGGGTTTTTGTTTTTTTTTTAAAGAGGGGGGGGGGGGTTTAGATGTTTTGGAGGGTTAATTTAGGGGTTTCATATTGTGTTAGCTAGCTAATAGAGAGAAGTGACCTCTCTCTCTCCGTGCTTGGTCGACGCTAGCTACTATACATATAGAGAGAACTCGACACGCTAGCTAGTAAGCAAATGAAGGAACCATATTAATTACACAAGATTGTCATGAACATATACAGAGATAAGTGACCTCTCTTTCTCCGAGAGATTGGTCGAACAACAAGTTTTCGTATATCTATCCGACGCTACTACTACATATATACAATATAACATCTCTTACAATCCCTAACATCTAAAATCCATTTCAATTTCCACATGGTATTCTCCCTTCTCATTTATGACGTTGTCAAGAAAGAATCCCGCCAATTCCTCTTGAATTGCTCGTATGCGATCATGTGGTAGGAGTTCATCCCGCATCTGCCACATCTAATTTAAAGAAGGGGGTCAATATATATGTATAAATATATATATATATACATATATATATATATATGAATGAAACTCAACACAATTGATGGTAATAAAATAAAATTGTGAATATTATTGTTTACGTACTTCATATTGTTTGTCAGAGTAGCCCCGCTGAGAGGTCGCGCTGTAGATGAACTCGCAAATGTAGTATCCACATAAATTATTCCCGCCTTCCTGCCACAAGCACTTTACGAGAATAGAGTTCAATCAAACTGATAATCAAGCATGATAAATGGTATTGATGAAACTAGAATCTATGGGAGATGCGCGGAACTAGCTAGTACTACTTACTTTCGGGTGTGTAAATCGCAGCTCCCTCGGCCGTCCTGGAACGATTCCGGTGAACTCTTTCCAAACCCTGCCAGACAAAGAAAATAATTACTTGATATCCGGAAATGAACAAAGTTGCCGATATGATATCGTGCGATAATGATCGATTGAACTTACTTCTGGAGAATTGCAGTCCTGTCCGCATACTTATTGGGATCTTTTCGTCTTGAGTCTAAGACAGTTACTACTCCCCGGTCAAGCTTAATCTCTAGCAGAATAAAGTGAAAGCTGCGCATGCATGCATAACTCATCAATTACATTACTATAACCTCAAGTAAGCGAAACCGAATATGCACAAGACAGTAACACTCACTTGAAATTGTAAGGAAAGAGTATTTTCCCTTTGTTTTGATTTCGAGGCAACGATTGTAGCAAGTTGTCCTCGGTATCTTTGACTGTTTTTATCCGACCATTCATTTATGGTATTTGGGTAAATGAACCCAATGTCATAGATTTGTGCTTTTTTGCATTCGACGATCTTCAGTCTGCATAATATAGTGAGAATAATTATATATACATGCAATGAAAGAGCGGAGCTATAGAGATTACAGAAGTAATACTTACAGAGAGTTGCAAGTCATGAGTTGTTTGTCGACGGCGTCTTGATTGAATAACTGGAATAACTCCACAAATTCAACAGGCATCACCTCAGTTCCAACGAGGTCGTGCTCCTCTTTAATTGCCAGCATCAAACTATCCTTCCCAGACTTCCTGCAATTATCAATGTATCATTCATGCAATCTTCGCATCATTGTTGTTAGAGGAGGATGATCTGGTTTGACGAGAGGCTTCCCGTACTCGTATCTGAAGATATCTACTACCTCTAACATTTCAAATTGTACATCATCGGCCAGGTAATCAGCAGGATTGGTATCGGGCAGTAGGCCCGGATGATTAGCGACGATATCGCTAGACACCTTGAGCTGGGGGCGCGATTGCTTCGCCTGTTCGCCGAGCTGGGGAATTGTTTTCCCACTTCTTCGTGTTGCTTCTCTTGCAGCACTGCAAGTACTTCCCAACCGCTGCACTTCCTTATATGTCCTTTCAATAATGCGCTCATAGTTGGATTGCGGCGGAGACGGTGGTGGTCGCTTAAGGGCACGCAGAGTGTGCTTCACTTTCACCGGATCTATTGTTTCCTTCGGAGGTGGAGGTTTCCGTGCAAAATGGGCCTCCACTTCGGCAGCACTGATTTCCGTGTTTTCCTCGTCGGTCCTCTCATACGGTAACTTTTCCAGAGGCTTGAGGCTTGGACCGTATTTGAATTTCTTCCCGCCTCTTGTACTGCTAGCCGCTGGAGCGGCGCCGTCTCTCTTCCGCCGTTGCTGACGCGGCGGAGTCCGCTGACACGCCGGAGGAGGCGGAGTGCTCCGACGCGCCGGAGGAGGCAGAGGAGGAGGCAGAGTGCCCTGATCACTCGCCGGAGGAGGAGGCGGAGGAGGAGGCGGAGTGCCCTGACTCGCCGGAGGAGGAGGAGGCGTCCAGTTTGGAAGCTTGATGTACTCCTTCCTCCATAGACAGGTGCTCCTCAAAGCATAAACCAGATGTTTCTCCCCTTCACCTGTACGGTGGTGAAGCTCCAGCTCCTCAAATCCATCTATTATTTCATCCACCGTCACAACAGGATAGCCATGTGGAATCGGACGGCAGTGAAAAGTTCCGTCAGCTTGATGAGGTGCAACAGAGCCGACAGCCGCCTTCAAAGTGAGGTTTTGGCATTTCGTCATTAGCTCGCAATGTTGAGCCTCCGTGATAGTATCCACGGGGTAGCGAGGAGCCGTGAAATCAGGTTGAATGAGCTCCGTGGAAGCCACGCTGCTTCTTCGCTGAGATGGTGGGGTAGCTTCTGGGGCAGCGTCGAAGCAAGGATCTTCGTGCCGCTGAGATGGTTGGCCGGCAGCTGCAAGTTCCTTTAGCTTTGCTATTCTTGCATTGAGCTTCTGCATTTCGCTCACTTAAACTTTCCTCTTTCTCTCTCGGCTTCTGTAACCACCGCTGCCAGGAAACCCAACCACCCACGGAACGTAGCCTGGTGTGCCTCTTGTTCGTCCAGTGTGCTCAGGATTCCCGAGGGCCTCAGTCAGCTCGTCCTTCTCTCTGTCGGGAATGAACGTCCCTTCCTGCGCTGCGCTGATATATTGCTGAAGCTTCTTGATGGGTATTGCAAGTTGCTCGTCCGTCCAACGACACTCCCCTGTTTCTGGGTCCAAAGTTCCCACAACCCCGAAGAACCAGGTCCTACACCAACCTGGCCAGTTCAATGTCACTGGTTGGACCCCTTTAGCAACCAGGTCTTGCTCAGCTTTGTCCCACAACTGCTGGGCTTTGTAGTAGCCACCTGACCCCGTGTGATGGTGATACTTCTTTTTGCACCATTTTTATTGTTTGTCTCTGACCTTTTCTTACACTTATCCGATTTCTTGTAGGCCACAAATGCGGGCCAGTGATCTCTTATCTTCTCATATCGGCCGGTGAATTCTGGAGTCTTCCCTTTGTCGACCAACTTTGTGTTCAACTCTTTCTTCCAGTTCCTGAATAGATCTGCCATCTTCTTAAGAGCAAACGCCTTGACCTTTGGCTCTATAACTGGGTTATTTGGATCCTCCTCTGGCGGTAGGCTGAAATTTGCCATCAGCGAGGTAAAAAGATCACCTTTCTGTCTATCCTGGACATAAGAAACTTCAGGGTCGTCCTTACTCTTATTCCATTGCTGGACGTTGATCGGGATGATGTCCCTAACAATAGCTCCGCACTGGTGTACAAATGCGTCCTTGGTTCGCTTGGGTTCAATCGGTTGGCCATCATCCGCGATTACTGTGATCGTAAACCTTTCATCCTGACGCAACCTTTTCTTCGGGCCTCGTCTCCTTACGGAAGTTTGGCTCGATTCGAAGGGCTATAAAAGAAGAAAGAAGTGTTAATATATGTACATACCAAAACAATTAATGCATCAAGTCAGCACAGGCTTAATTAATATATATACCTCGCCGGACTTTGCAACAGCTCCCTCCTCCGTACGGTCATCGGGGCCGTCATCATGGTATTCTTCCTCCGCCATTCTGTCACCGGAGCCGTCATGATCTCCTTCCTCTTCCATTGTTGGATTACCGGAGCCGTCATCCTCTCCTTCCTGACCATCGGAGTCGTTGAGAAACGACAAGGGATCACCTCCGTCGTGGATTATATCCCCCAACAACTCTTCTAGTTCCAAGTCTTTGTCCATAGTTTATGCAAATATTACAACATGGCAATATACAAACATGAGAGATGGATATATTAGTGGCAAACATAGACCTAGCTAATATCACAACAAGGAATCATATGCATATATGAGCAATGGATTAGTTGCGGACCGCCTCTCTCATGCATGTCCGACGTCCCCCCTCATGTCGAAGTTATGGGGTAGGGGCGGGAGGGGGTAGGAGATCGACAACGCTCTTTCTTCTAGGAGAGGACACTTTGCAAAAAAATAATCGCTATGCAGGAGATCAAACTATCCATGCATTCTCCCCCATTGACCAATGCCGGCAACGATAGATCGACAACGCCGCTCTTTCTTCTAGGGTTTGGGGTGGCCTCGACAGTGCTTCTAGGGTTTGGGGTGGCCTCGACAACGCTCTTTTAACTTGGTAAATTTGGGTGGCCTCGACAACTGTTCTAGGGTTTCGGGTGGCCTCGACAACGCTCTTTTAACTTGGTAAAATTGGGTGGCCTCGACAACTCTTCTAGGGTTTGGGGTGGCCTCGACAACGCTTCTAGGGTTTTCAGTCCCGGTTTGGGTGGACTCGAGAGTTGGCCGGGCGAGAGGGGGTTGATCGATGTCCCCCCTCATGTCGAAGTTACTTGAGCACAAGAGCTCCGATCGAGACGATTCCGGATCCATTGGAAAGCTCTCGGGGAGCCGATGCCAACGTGATGATAGTGCCGATGCCAACATTTTCATTTAACAAAAAAACTACCTTAAAAAAAAGACTTGCTTCACCGCGGGTGCTCGGTGCGAAGTGGACTCGGTGGAAAAACTTTATGAAAATGCGGTGGTGGCCAGGCCAGGCGGTTTTCTTTTCCTTCTTCATTTTTTTCCTTTGTTTTTTCTTATATGTTTGTTTTCGTTTTCAGTCTACATTTTCGTACATATGAAAAACAGCGAAGTTTGTATACAAAAGTGAACATATACATCTCATACATGAACATATACACAAGAAAACTTATCTATCTATCTATCTCATCTCATACATGAACATATACACATATACATGAAAAAAACATATACATGAACATATGCACATATACATGAAAAAAACAGAGCACAGTGCTGCCGGCTGGCGATCATGGAGCAGCGGCGACGGAGAGCAGGGGACATGGGAAGGGGGCTCACTGTGGGGGAGCGCGGCGATGGCGAGGGCGTCAACGAGGACGGCGGGCTTGGGGGGGAAGGCACGCACGCGCGCGGCGAGGACGTGGCCGGCAACGAGGACGGGGGGCTCGGGAGGGCACGCATGCGCGCGGCGAGGGCGAGGGCGCGGGCGAGGGCGAGGGTGCGTCGGTGAGGGCGTCGGTGAGGGCGAGGGTGCGTCGGCGAGGGCTCGGGGAGGAGAGCGCGTCGGCGAGGGCGTCAGCAAGGGCGAGGGCGCGGTCCGGCAGCCTGGCGGCGTCGTGCTGTTCGGCGCGGCGTCGGGGGGAAGATGAACTGGGACTGGAAAACGCTAAGTGTTGGCTTATATAGCAGAGCCTTTGGTCCCGGTTCGTGGCACAAACCGGGACCAATGCCCCCTTTAGTCCTGGTTCGTGCCACCAACCGGGACCAAATGTCACTTTTCGTCAGCCCAAAGGGCGGGAAGCAGAGACCTTTGGTCCCGGTTGGTGGCACGAACCGGTACTAAAGGGGTGCATTGGTCCCGGTTGGTGCCACGAACCGGGACCAAAGGGGGTCATTGGTCCCGGTTCGTTCCACCAACCGGGACCAATTGCTTTGCACAGCGGCGTGGTGGGAGTTTAGTCCCACCTCGCTAGTTGAGAGAGAGCCGCACCTGTTTATAAAGCGCGCTGCGCCTGAGCTTTCGAGCTCCTCTCTAAAGCATGCTTATGGGCCTAAGCACTCTGTATCTGCCGCTGGGCTTACTAGGCCTTCTGCGGGCCTGAATCCTGGCCCAACTAGCTAGTTGGGTCTCTAGTCGTATTCAGGCCGTGATGGCCCAGTACGCGGCATTATTTTTAATCTTTTTCCAGTTTTTTTGTTTTGTTTGTTGCTTTATTTATTTTCTTTTGTTTCTACTTACAGCTAAATACTTATAGTTTTTCAGTGATTCTTTTTGCTTTTAGGTGACAAAAATTATAAACTTTCTGTCAGTGCCATTAGTTTTCAAATTTGAATAGTTTAAATTTGAATTCTTTGAAATTTGTGTGAATCACTAGTTTGTGAATAACTTTACTTTAAAAATAGATTTTTGAGTGATTCTTTTTCCTGCTATTTAATATTAGTGTGTTTTGTCATTATATTTAATTTGGAAAATTTTAGGTTATTTTAAATGGGTGTTTTAATCAAAAACAGATTTTGTTATTTAGTTTGCTATTATAGTTTCTAACAAGAAATACTTTATGTAAATTCTTTTTGCTATTAATGTTTTGAACAAAAGAATATTTTAATTGATATTTTTTAGTTCATTCTTTTTTTCTATTAGTGTTTTATAAAAAATTTCTAGATCATTCTTTTTGCAATTAGTTTATTCTTTGAGCTAAATGACCATGAAATTGAAAAGCACTGCAAATGAAGTCTGAACAGGTTGAAACTTGGCATGGTATCATCATTTCACCAATATAGCATGTGCTAAAAAGTTGAGAGGGTTACGGCAAAAACTGGATGCAGTTCGTGTACAAAATGGACAATCTCTTTCGAAGTATCTGGGGTTCGGACGAAAACTCATCTGTTACAAAAGGGATTTCATTTTTTTTGAACTTATTTGAACTCCAGACTTTTTGTGTGTTCAAAATGCACCATTTAAAGCCACATCATCAATTTTCAACCCTTTCTAACTTCATTTGGTATTTTTCATGCATTTACTGATTTTTTTGAGCTAAATGACCCTGAAATTGAAAGCACTGCAAATGAAGTCTGAACAGGTTGAAACTTGGCATGGTATCATCATTTCACCCACATAGGATGTGCTAAAAAGTTGAGAGGTTTACGGCAAAAACTGGATGAACTTCGTGTACAAAATGGACAATCTTTTTCGAAGTATCAGGGTTTCGGACAAAAACTCATCTGTTACAAAGGGACCTCATTTTTTTGAACTTATTTGAACTCTAGACTTTTTTTTGTTCAAAATGCACAATTCAAAGCCACATCATCAATTTTCAACCCTTTCTGACTTCATTGGGTATTTTTCATGCATTTACTGATTTTTTTTGAGCTAAATGACCCTGAAATTGAAAAGCACTGCAAATGAAGTCTGAACAGGTTGAAACTTGGCATGGTATCATCATTTCACCCACATAGCATGTGCTAAAAAGTTGAGAGGGTTACGGCAAAAAATGGATGCACTTCGTGTACAAAATGGACAATCTATTTCGAAGTATCAGGGGTTCGAACGAAAACTCATCTGTTACAAAAGGGATTTCATTTTTTTTGAACTTATTTGAACTCCAGACTTTTTGTGTGTTCAAAATGCACCATTTAAAGCCACATCATCAATTTTCAACCCTTTCTAACTTCATTTGGTATTTTTCATGCATTTACTGATTTTTTTGAGCTAAATGACCCTGAAATTGAAAAGCACTACAAATGAACTCTGAAAAGGTTGAAAGTTGGCATGGTATCATCATTTCACCCACATAGCATGTGCTAAAAAGTTGAGAGGGTTACGGCAAAAGCTGGATGCACTTCGTGTACAAAATGGACAATCTCTTTCGAAGTATCAGGGATTCATACAAAAACTCATCTGTTACAAAAGGCATTCCATTTCTTCACATGTAACTGTAGTGATATTCTAGATCAAAGGCATCATCATAATAGTTGTGGAGAGAAAGTCTTCACTTTTTATTCGCTTGTGTCCGTTGCTTATTGCGCCGTAACCATGGATAATCTTCATCTTTTAACAGGGTGCTTGGGTCAGCCTTGACTTTGAAGGGGGGAATTTCATGAAACTTTTTATAATCTTCAGACATGTCTGTCTTGCCCTCCACTCCCACGATGTCTCTTTTTCCTGAAAGAACTATGCGGCGCTTTGGCTCATTGTATGATGTATTCGTTTCCTTATCTTTTCTTTTTCTCGGTTTGGTAGACATGTCCTTCACATAGAAAACCTACGCCACATCATTGGCTAGGACGAATGGTTCGTCTGTGTACCCAAGATTGTTCAGATCCACTATTGTTATTCCGTACTATGGGTCTACCTGTACCCCGCCTCGTAACAGATTAACCCATTTGCACTGAAATAAAGGGACCTTAATATCCTATCCATAGTCAAGTTCCCATATGTCCACTATGTAACCATAATATGTGTCCTTTGCCCTCTTGGTTGCCGCATCAAAGCGGACACCACTGTTTTGGTTGGTGCTCTTTTGATCTTGGGCGATCGTGTAAAATGTATTCCCATTTATCTCGTACCCTTTGTAAGTCAATACAGTCGAAGATGGTCCCCTGGCCAACGAGTACAGCTCATCAGAAACAGTGTTGTCACCCATGAGACGTGTTTGCAACCAACTGCCGAAAGTCCTGATGTGTTCACATATAATCCAGTCGTCACACTACTCCGGTTGTTTGGAGCGCAGAATATTCTTGTGTTCATTGACATACGGGGTCACCAAGGTAGAATTATGTAGAACTGTGTAGTGTGCTTGAGACCAAGAATGCCCATCCCTACATATTATTGAGTCCGCTCCTAGCGTGCCTTTTCCAGTCAGTCTCCCCTCATACCGCGATTGAGGGCGACCAATCGGCTTAAGGTCAGGAATGAAGTCAACACAAAACCCAATGACCTCCTCTGTTTGATGGCACGTGGAGATGCTTCCTTCTGGCCTAGCACGGTTACGAACATATTTCTTTAAGACTCCCATGAACCTCTCAAAGGGGAACATATTGTGTAGAAATACAGGGCCCAGAATGGCAATCTCGTCGACTAGATGAACTAGGACGTGTGTCATGATATTGAAGAAGGATGGTGGGAACACCAGCTTGAAACTGACAAGACATTGCGCCAAATCACTCCTTAACCTTGGTAGGATTTCTGGATCGATCACCTTCTGAGAGATTGCATTGAGGAATGCACATAGTTTCGCAATGGCTAATCGAACGTTTTCCGGTAGAAGCCCCCTCAATGCAACCGGAAGCAGTTGCGTCATAATCACATGGCAATCATGAGACTTTAGGTTCTGAAACTTTTTCTCTGCCATATTTATTTTTCCCTTTATATTCGACGAGAAGCCAGACGGGACCTTCATACTGAGCAGGCATTCAAAGAAGATTTCCTTCTCTTCTTTGGTAAGAGCAGCTGGCAGGACCTTCATACTGCTTTGGAGGCATGCCATCTTTTTCGTGCACATGTTGCTGGTCCTCGCGTGTCTCCGGTGTATCTTTTGTCTTCCCATACACGCCCAAGAAGCCTAGCAGGTTCACGCAAAGATTTTTCGTCACGTGCATCACGTCGATTGCAGAGTGGACCTCTATGTCTTTCCAATAGGGTAGGTCCCAAAATATAGATTTCTTCTTCCACATGGGTGCGCGTCCATCAGCGTCATTCGAAACAGATAGTCCGTCGGGACCCTTTCCAAAGATTACTTGTAAATCATTGACCATAGGAAGTATGTGATCACCAGTACGGACGGCGGGCTTCTTCCGGTGATCTGCCTCGCCTTTGAAATGCTTGCCTTTCTTTCGACATTGATGGTTGGTCGGAAGAAATCGACGAAGCCCCAGGTACACATTCTTCCTGCATTTGTCCAAATATATACTTTCGGTGTCATCTAAACAGTGCGTGCATGCGTGGTATCCCTTGTTTGTCTGTCCTGAATGGTTACTGAGAGCAGGCCAATCATTGATGGTTACAAACAGCAACGCATGTAGGTCAAATTCCTGCTGGTCGTGCTCATCCCACACACGTACACCATTTCCAGTCAACAGCTGTAAAAGTTATTCAACTAATGGTCTTAGGTACACATCAATGTCGTTGCCGGGTTGCTTAGGGCCTTGGATGAGAACTGGCATCATAATGAACTTCCGCTTCATGCACAGCCAAGGAGGAAGGTTATAGATACATAGAGTCATGGGCCAGGTGCTATGATTGCCGCTCTGCTCCCCAAAAGGATTAATTCCATCCACGCTTAGGCCAAAACATACGTTCCTTGCGTCACCTGCAAAGTCCCCCCACTTTCTCTCGATTTTTCTCCACTGCGACCCGTCAGCGGGTGCTCTCAACTTCCCCTTTTTCTTACGGTCCTCTTTGTGCCATCGTATCAAATTGGCATGCTCTTTGTTTCTGAACAGACGTTTCAACCGTGGTATTATAGGAGTATACCACATCACCTTGGCAGGAACCCTCTTCCTGGGGCACTCGCTGTCAACATCACCAGGGTCATCTCGTCTGATCTTCTACCGCAATGCACCGCATACCGGGCATGCATTCAAATCCTCGTACGCACCGCGGTAGAGGATGCAGTCATTAGGGCAGGCATGTATCTTCTGCACCTCCAATCCTAGAGGGCATAGAACCTTCTTTGCTCCGTACGTACTGTCGGGCAATTCGTTATCCATTGGAAGCTTCTTCTTTAATATTTTCAGTAGCTTCTCAAATCCGTTGTCAGATACACCATTGTCTGCCTTTCATTGCTGCAATTCCAGTGTGGTACCGAGCTTTGTGTTGCCATCTTCGCAATTGGGGTACAACCCTTTTTTGTGATCCTCTAACATGTGATCGAACTTCAAGTTCTCCTTTTCACTTTCGCATTGTCTCTTTGCATCAATAATGACCCGACGAAGATAATCATCGGGCACATCGTCTGGTTCCTCTTGATCTTCAGCTTCCCCCGTTGCAGCATCACCGTATTCAGGGGGCACATAGTTGTCATCATCCTCTTCTTCTTCGTTGTCTTCCATCATAACCCCTCTTTCTCCGTGCTTGGTCCAAACATTATAGTGTGGCATGAAACCCTTCTCAAGCAGGTGGATGTGAAGGGTTTTTGAGTCAGAGTTAGACTTCATATTCTCACATCTAGGGCATGGACAACACATAAAACATTCTGCTTGTTTGCCGCAGTCACTTCGAGAAAATTATGCACGCCCTTAATGTACTCGGAGGTGCGTCTGTTACCGTACATCCATTACCGGTTCATGCATTATATATAATTAAGTGTGTCAAAAACTATTACAGAACGTCATGAATAGAGAAGTGACCAAATTAATAGAAGTTCATCATCACATTAAAACCAAAGTACAGTAGTGATAAAATGTTATTATTGAAAAAGTAACTACATAAAGTTCATACATAGTTCTCATTGAACAACATATAGCTCTCCAGAGCATCTAATTAAACCATACATTGAAACTATGTAAAACATTTCAATGCAACAACAAATGCGATAATAATCGCAACTAAGGTAACAATTGATCCAACGGCATAATGATACCAAGCCTCAGTATGAATGGCATATTCTTTAACCTTTCTAATCTTCAAGCGCATTTCATCCATCTTGATCTTGTGATCATCGACGATATCCGCAACATGCAACTCCAATTCCATATTCTCCTCCTCAATTCTTTTCAATTTTTTCTTGAAGTAATCATTTTCTTTTTCAACTAAATTTAACCTCTCGACAAGAGGGTCGGTTGGAATTTCCGGTTCACATACCACCTAGATAAAAATATTTATGTCACGTTGGTCGGCATAATTGTCATAAACACTAAATGAAACAAATAGTTGTAAAAGATAATAACCACATCCGAATCATAGACAGGACGAGGGCCGACGGGGGCGGATACCAAAACTATCGCACTATATAATAACAAACAATAATAAAATTAAGAAAATTATACAAGTATCTATCTAAATCATACAAGTAAGATTTTTTTTTTAGAAAGAAGATAAGAACAAGAGGCTCACCACGGTGGTGCCGGCGACGAGATCGGCGCGGGCGATCGACGGCGGTGAGGACGGGGACGGGACAGGACGGACCGCCAAACCTAGACAAATCTTGAGGAAAATGGAGCTTGGACAAGGAGCTTCGAGAGGAGAAAGCTTAAGTGTGGCTCGGGCATTTCATCGAACACCTCATGTGCATAGGAGGTGAGCTAGAGCACCACAAAGCTCTCCCACGGCCGGCCAAAAAAACAGAGCAGTGGCTCTGCTCGCGGGCAGGGGCGGGGGTATATATAGGCCTTTCTTTAGTCCCGGTTTGTGGCTAAAACTGGGACTAAAGGACTACATTTGGTCCCGGTTCTAGCCACCAACCGGGACTAAAGGTTGTGGGCCAGGAGGGAGGCCCATTGGTCCCGGTTCGTGTCTGGAACCGGAACCAAAGAGGACAGACGAACCGGGACCAATGGCCCCCGAGGCCCAGCCGGCGCCCTGGCCTCACAAACCGGGAATGATGCCCCGTTTGGTCCCTGTTCGTGAGTGAACCGGGATTAATGCCCTTATCCTGGCCTCAACCAAAGCCTTGTTTTCTACTAGTGAGATGGTTTGGGAAGTGTTAGAGGAGTTCTGGAAGTATGAAATAGGCATCCGGAACATTTCTACTTATTTATGGAAAGCCGAAAAAGTTACTGGAAACTTCTACATTGCTTTCACTACCCTGCTAGTTGATGAGAGTCATCATTACCCGCCTCTTCCCAATGTTCCTAGGTGTGATCGTGTAGCATAAATTTTTTCTTGCCTAACATCTTCCCCAACAACTGTCGAGCTTCAGCGACCCATGTGTTGTGGGACAATATACTGAGGGGCTTCCCATGTGCCATAACATCTGGTATCAGAGCCAGCATCGCCATGCCTTCCTGAGGGGCTTCTCAGGGGACGGGATGTTAGGGCTATTGTCCAGCGGTGGAGGCTGGCTCGGTTTAGTCCCACCTCGCCTACAGGAGGAGGCCATGACCAGCTTATAAGTGAGAGTATCCCACCTCCTTTCAGTCCGGGCTTTTGGGATGGAGTGGGCTCTCTGCTGAATGCTGACCCATGTGCGCATAAATGTCCAGAATGTGGGTGAGTGTCGGCTAGGCCGAGTTGGACGCTAACATCTGGTATCAGAGCTAGCATCGCCATGCCTTCCTGAGGGGCTTCTCAGGGGGATGGGATGTTAGGTCCGCTGTCCATCGTTGGAGGCTGGCTCGGTTTAGTCCCACCTCGCCTACGGGAGGATGCCATGACCAGCTTATAAGGGAGAGCATCCCTCCTCCTTTTAGTCCGGGCTTTTGGGATGGAGTGGGCTCTCTGCTGAATGCTGGCCCATGTGCGCATAATCGTCCAGAACGTGGGTGAGGGTCGGCTAGGCCGAGTTGGACGCTAACATCTGGTATCAGACCCAGCATCGCCATGCCTTCCTGAGGGGCTTCTCAGGGGGATGGGATGTTAGGGCTGCTGTCCACCGGTGGAGGCTGGCTCGGTTTAGCCCCAGCTCGCCTACGGGAGGAGGCCATGACCAGCTTATAAAGGAGAGTATTCCTCCTCCTTTTAGTCCGGGAATTTGGGATGGAGTGGGCTCTCTGCTGAATGCTGGCCCATGTGCGTATAAACGTCCTGAACGTAGGTGAGTGTCGGCTAGGCCGAGTTGGACGCTAACATAAGTGCTTGTGCTACAAGATTGGAACATAATCTAACCAGCATCGTTTCTTGGTGTAGTTGAAATCGAAATGTTAAAAACATAAATAAGTATATTATGATTTGTTACTTGGTACAATATACTGAACCAATTTGAATTAAAACACATCACATGCACCTATGCAGTCATTATTTATGAAGACCTTCAATAGAAAATATCTCATGCATGCACTGATCCAGGATAAATGCTTCTTTCCACCACTACATGAGTCGCTAACAAAGCCTACATCTATACCAGCACCAAGTGGAGGGAACTCTCCATGCTTCACGGGTTATTTTAACGCATTTCCCCCATACACCAAGTGCTAGAGAAGCAGCAATGCAAGGTAGCAAAGAGAAAGTTAGCTTAAGAATAGGAGACATCGGGCCAAGAATACCTAGGCTGGCTTCAGTACTCAGTGCTTCAAGTGGCGAAGCTACGTGAACATTCCCTTGTGCACGGGCACTTGCGCCAAACATTTGTTTCAATCCCGGTTAGTACTCGTAACTAGTTTGTGCACAGGGATCTACAACGAGGACTTCATCATGCTCAAAATGATTCTCGCTCCATGCGGTCAATATTCATCCATAGTCATCCCATCAGCACAGTATGCAATTAGGCATCAAGGAATGGTCCACCATATTATTGGCGGCTGGTACCTTGGGGCATTCAGCGACAGGGACACGAGGTGGTGGTAGATAGACGGAGTGCTAGTTCCTCCTCCTGCTGCTTGTTCTTCCAATTGATGAGACACCAGAAAGAGTCACTGTTGCTGGTCTGCTGCGGTCAATCAGTCCATGCTTTGCCGAGTTGCCTTGTGTGAGACACGGATAGCCGGACAGCCAAATCGAATAATTAAGCCATGGCTGACCAGCGCGTCGAGCACACCGGCAGAGGAAATGAGGAAACGGCGGCAGCAACCAGCCACCACCGAGTTCGCCGTCGTCACCATCGCAAGGTCTCGTCTCCGCCCCTCCCCCTTTCTCTCTTTGCCTATCCCTCACTGTTAGACAACGTTTATACGTAGCTTCTGTATATACCCGGTATCTTGTATTTGTACACTTTGTGTACCCTTATATATATGAGATAGCCACACCCGTATTGGGTGTCGTGCAGTTTCCCAAAACTCTATGTTTAACATGGTATCAGCCTAGATCGGTCCTATGTCTTCCGCTGCCGCCCTAAGCCCGATCGCCGCCGCCGCCGGCTACGTCCACGCCTCCTCTGACTGGTGCGGGCTCCCCTCCATCAGCCCTGCATTGATGTGTAATCCCGTTGCTAGTTTCAGGTTTTACACAAATTCTCTTAGCTGAATAACCAGGCCGGTAGCGTGTGCATGTCCACGTCCGGTTCTGCCTCATTTTTCTTTCAGTTGGTTCAGTTAGTAGATAGCTGTAGATGCGCCGGCAAGACCGCTTCGTGGGATGGCATGAAACTTCAGCTGGATTGACGGCGGCGTAGTGGCTCGCGCCAGCTTAGCATCGTGGGATGGCACGATCTGTAGGCTAGGTGTGCGTGGGTGTGATTTCCCTTGTAATCCGCAGATCGTTTTGAACTCTGCATAAATAACAGAAAGCGCAGAAAAGCTGCGGACAGTTAGCAGCGCAAAGACTCTGTCAGTCTAGCTCATCCTCTTCCTCGCGAAGCCATCTTCCTCCCTCTTTCTCTCTCGCTCGGTTGGCCGAATTCTGCAACAACAAGTGGCATCAGAGCCTCGGTGGCGTACGATCCATCCTCGGCGCCGGCGGTGTCTGATCCATCGGCGAGATGGCCGGCAGCGACGACGAGAAGGCGAAGAACAGCTAGAGGAGGAACAGGCCGCAGCGGAGGCCTCGGCGCTAGAGAAGACCCTGGCGCTTCTCTCCATCGAGGATGGATCGGGGGTGCATGTCGTCGAGCGCGTAGTGCACGGCGGAGGCGGCGGCATGCCTCCGATGATGCTCATGCGCACCAACTACACTGACTGGGCCATGATCACCAAGTTTCAGCTGCAGGTCGACGAGCTGTGGCACGTGGTGGAAACAGGCTAGGGCACGGACTGCGACCACTAGCGCGCCATGATCGCCCTTCTCAAGGGTGTGCCGCCGGAGCTCATGCGCATTCTGGGGGCCAAGCCCACGGCCAAGCAATCGTGGTACACCCTGAAAGACCATGCGCGTCGGGGTCGAGCGCGTGCGTGAAGCCAAGGCGCAGACCCGCCGTTCGGAGTACGAGGCGCTCTGGTAAAAGCACGGCGAGGGGATCAAGTCGTATGTGATGCGGCTCAGGATGATCATCGACGAGCTGGAGGCGCTCGGCGACCCGGTCGACGAGCACAAGGCTGTCCTCAAGGTCCTGCAGGCGGTCCCACGACCGTATCGGGAGATGGCCGTGGCCATCGAATCGCTGGTGGACACCAAGCTGCGTTCCCTCGAGGAGCTCTACGGACGGCTCCTTGTCGCCGAGGAGTGCGAACGCGAGGAAACGCCGGCGCCCGACGCGCAAGTGCTCTATACCGATGATGAGTGGCGCGCGTGAGAAGCTGCTGGATCAATCCGGCGGGTTCCCAGGGTCCGGAGATCGGCGCGGGTGCGGCAACAGCAAGGCCAAGAACATTCAAGGCGGGGGTGGCCGTGGCCAAGGTGGTGTCTGCGGCAACGGTGGTCCGGCGACGCCCAAGCGCAAGGGCTCTTGTCATTACTGTGGCATCCCAGGGCACTGGGTGAAGGAGTGTCGCAAGAAGGAAAGGGACCAGCGCGAGCAGCCAGACCAGCAGGCAAACGTCGCCCAGGTCGACGTCGAGCAGCCCGGGTTGCTCCTCGCCACGAGCGCGGTGGTGAGTGGGGCGAGCGCGGTCGTCGGCGCACGTGAACCAGGCACCGAGATCTTCCTCAACGAGGCACGGGTCGTGCCGGTGGCGACGGACGACGACCGCTGGTACCTCGACACCGGCGCCAGTGACCACATGACGGGGCGCCGCGACATGCTCTCGGATCTCGACGAGACAGTACGAGGTACAGTTTGTTTCGGTGATGGTTCGGTCGTGCAGATCTGCGGGCGCGGCGTTGTGCTGTTTTCATGCCGCAATGGTGAGTATCGTGCACTCGCGGAGGTGTACTACATCCCGCAGCTGCGCACGAGCATTGTCAGTCTCGGATAGCTCGACAAGAACTGGTGCAGAACCGTGATCGAGGACGGCGAGCTCTGTCTGTATGACAGGCAGAGGCTGCTACTAGTGCGGGTGCGGCGGACGAGCAACCGGCTTTATGCCGTGGCTCTGAACTTGGGCGCCCCCGTGTGCTTGCTCGCCGGTGTCATGGACGAAACCTGGAGGTGGCACGCCAGGTTCGGGCACCTGCATTTCCGCGCGCTGCACGAGCTTGGGGCAAAGGGCATGGTGCGTGGGATGCCAGCGATCGCTCGCGTGGACCAGTTCTGTGAAGGCTGCACCATTGGAAAGATGCACCGGACGCATTTCCAACGCGCGTCGACGTACCGTGCCGAGAGCGCGCTCGAACTCGTACATGGCGATTTGTGCGGTCCAATCACTCCGGCGACGGCCAGCGGTAACAAGTATTTTCTGTTAATCGTTGATGATTTGAGTAGATACATGTGGCTTGAGGTACTGAAGAGCAAGGATGAGCCGTTTCGGTATTTCAAGAAGATCAAGGCGCACGCGGAGACGCAAGGCAACACCAAGCTCCGGGCGTTCCGCACAGACAGAGGTGGCGAGTTCACCTCGAACGAGTTCGCCACCTACTGCGAGGAGCTGGGGATCCAGAGGAACACGACGACGCCCTACTCTCCCCAGCAAAATGGAGTGGTCGAACGGCGGAACCAGTCCGTCGTGGAGATGGCGTGCAGTCTCATGAAGGCCATGGACGTGCCGAGCGCTTTCTGGGGCGAGGCGGTGCGCACCGTTGTCCATATCCTGAACAGGTCGCCGACCAGGAGTCTTCGGGGCCTCACTCCATATGAGGCGTGGCGTAAGATAAAGCCGGCGGTGGACTACTTCCGCACCTTCGGCTACGTCGCGCATGTCAAGCTCGTCGGACAGGGAGTGACCAAGCTGGCAGACAGATCACGCCCGAGCGTCTTTCTGGGCTACGAACCCGGAACCAAGGGTTATCCGGTGTACGATCCGGTTGGCAAGCGCTTGTACATCACACACGATGTGCGCTTCAAGGAGGACCGACACTGGGACTGGAGCAAGGACAGTGGCGACTCGGAGCACGCCCGCGAGTTCACGGTCATGTAATCTGACGCAGGTGTGCCCGCAAACACGACCTACTCTGTGTCGCCCGGGACGGCGGCGTCACCACGCGCACCCACAACACCAACTGCTCCAAGCTCACCAGATTCACCAAAATTCCCTCGGACGCCCGAGTCCGGCGGGTCTTCCGTGGGCACGCCGAGCGCGTCGAGCGCGCCATTTTCGGCTGGTTCGAGTTCGTCCACACCAGCTACTCCCTATGATTCAGACGACGGGTGGGTGACCCCACCCACCAGCAAGGCGTTCGACGCCGAGGGGGTGCCCGTCCGTTTCTAATCGATGGAGTACGTCATTGATCATGCGCCGGCGTGCACTCTAGAATACATCGGGCTCTGTCTCTCTGCGGCAGAGGAGCCCGCGTCTGTTCAGGAAGACTTGGACGAACCTGCCTGGCGCAACGCGATGGAGGCGGAGATGGAATCGATCCGCGCCAATAATACTTGGGAGCTGGCCATCGTGCGATCGGGCTGAAATGGGTCTACAAAGTGAAGCGAGACCCGACCGGCAATATCATCAAGCATAAAGCACGGCTGGTGGCGAAGGGTTATGTGCAGAAGCAGGGGATCGACTTTGATGTGGTCTTCGCCCATGTAGCCCGGCTGGAGACAGTGCGCGTCCTGCTTGCCGTGGCCGCGGACCGGAGCTGGAGCGTGCACCACAATGATGTGCACTCAGCCTTCCTCAACGGTGAGTTGGAGGAGAAGGTTTATGTGCACCAGCCGGCAGGTTTCATCGACAACGTCAATGCTCACAAGGTGCTCAAGCTGCAGAAGGCATAGCTCCGGTAGGCTCCGAGGGCCTGGAACGCCAAGTTGGACTCCACACTGCAGTCGCTTGGGTTTGCACGGTGTCAGCTGGATCATGCTTTGTACAGGCGCGGAGACGACACCGATTTCCTGCTGGTGGGGGTGTACGTGGTTGACCTGATCATCACGGGCACCACTGCTGACGCCATTGATGGTTTCAAGGCCCAGATGCAAGAGCTCTTTCAGATGACTGATCTTGGTTTACTCAGTTATTATCTTCGCATCGAGGTAAAGCAAGGGCATGTCATGATCACCGTGTGCCAGTCAGGTTATGCAGCCAAGATTCTCGAAGATGAAGGCATGACGGACTGCATCCCCGGCTTCACACCTATGGAGAATCGGTTGAAGGTTAGAAAGAACACTGGAGAGGTGATCGATGCCACCAGATATCGCAGTGTCATTAGCAGTCTGCTGTACTTGGTGAACACACGGCCGGATATTGCATATGCTGTGGGAGTTGCTAGCAGGTTCATGGAGGAGCCTGGGAAGCATCATTGGGCGATCAAAAAGCAGATCCTCAGGTACATTTGGGGAACATTGGGCTATGGGTGCACCTACAAAGCAGGAGGAGGAACCACTCTGACGGGGTTCAGTGACAGTGATCATGCTGGTGACCTGACGGATAGGAAGAGCACGTCTGGCCTTGTGTTCTTTCTGGGCCCCAGCATGGTCACTTGGTGTTCACAGAAGCAGAAGATTGTGGCTATGTCTTCCTGCGATGCTGAGTATATAGCAGCAGCGACGGCAGAAACACATGATGTTTGGCTCAGCAGATTGGTTTCAGAGATGCTTGGAACTGAGAAACAGAAAGTGCAGCTCAACGTTGACAACAGGTTAGCAATTGAGCTAAGCAAGAACCCAGTGCACCACGAGTGGAGCAAACACATTGATCTGCGTTATCATTACATCAGAGAGTGTGTTGAGGAAAGAAAAGTGGAAGTGGAGCATGTTCCAACTGAAGATCAGATGGCCGATATACTCAAGAAGTCACTCGGGCATGCAAAGTTCACAGAGCTCCGGTGCCGGCTTGGGATCGTCCAGGTCAAGGGAGAGCAACATGATTAGGAGGTGACTTGATGTGTAAGCCCGTTGCTAGTTTCAGTTTTTACACAAATTCTCTTAGCTGAATAATCGGCCGGTAGCGTGTGCATGTCCACGTCCGGTTCTGCCTCATTTTTCTTTTAGTTGGTTCAGTTAGTAGATAGTTGTAGATGCGCCGGCAAGATCGCTTCATGGGATGGCATGAAACTTCAGCG
Source organism: Thinopyrum elongatum (assembly GCA_011799875.1). Classification (NCBI taxonomy): domain Eukaryota; kingdom Viridiplantae; phylum Streptophyta; class Magnoliopsida; order Poales; family Poaceae; genus Thinopyrum; species Thinopyrum elongatum. Next base: position 79,597,992 of record CM022303.1, read on the forward strand.
GGATTGACGGCGGCGTAGTGGCTCGCGCAAGCTTAACATCGTGGGATGGCACGATCAGTAGGCTAGCTGTGCGTGGGTGTGATTTCCCTTGTAAACCGCAGATCATTTTGAGCTCTGCATAAATAACAGAAAGCGCAGAAAAGCTACGGACAGTTAGCAGCGCAAAGACTCTATCAGTCTAGCTCATCCTCTTCCTCGCCAAGCCATCTTCCTCCCTCTCTCTCTCTCTCTCTCTCTCTCGCTCGGTTGGCCGAATTCTGCAACAACAAGCATGCAGTCCCCGCGCCGCCGTACTCCTACGGGGCCATCCCACCAGCCCACTGGTTGGCCTCTCAGCCGAACGCGGCTGCGCCCGCGGGGCTCTACGAGGCCGCGCCCGAGGTGCCATCCCACGCGTCGCATGCAGCAGCATACGATGCGTCGCCCGCATCTGTATATGGCGCTTCCTACGGCGCATCGCCCGCAGCTCAATACGACGCTTCCAACGGCGCATCGCCCGCAGCTCAATACGGCGCATCGCCAGCGGCCGCATACGGCGCGTCGCCCGCGGTCAAGTACAACGCATCGCCTGCGGTGACCTACGCGGCTCCGCACCGGATCCACACAGTGCGTCGCCCGCGGCTCCTTACAACTTACCTGCGGCGCCCTACAGTGCTACACCGGCAATATACGGCGGGTACCAGCCGGCTCCTCCGATCATGCCGTACTATGGTGCACCTGGTCCGTCCTATGGTGCTTCCCCGGCACCGTATCCTTCACCGTCTACGGCTCCTTCGACGAATCTGGTCCACGTCTCGCCGACGCCTGGTGGTGGTCCGCATCAGGGCTACTACGCGCTGCCTCTGCCGGATCATGTCGCCGTTGCAGCATCGTTCTACTTCCCGCACCTCATCCCGGTGAAGTTGACGACGGATAACTTCTCCGCAGTCGCTACTTGGAGGGCTTTGTTGATGGCACTCTACCGTGCCCACCGCCATACCATCCGGGGTATCATGCGTGGGTGGCTCAGGATCAGGTCATTCTCTCTGCCATCCAGTCCTCTCTTACGGAGGGGGTATCGCCACTGGTCATCTTCGCCGCTACGTCTCAGGACGCGTGGACGGCTCTTCAAACCAGCTTTGCTCGCAGTCTCACGCGCGGGCTCACGCCATTCGCACTGCGCTTGGGGAGTTGAAGCTTCATGATCTCACGGTCACCGACTACTTCAACAAAGTGACGGGTATGGCTGACACACTTGCCTCCATTGGCAAGGCTCTTGGTCCGGAGGAGTTCACTTCTTATGTGCTCAATGGACTGGGTGACGACTATGATAATTTGGTGGAGAATATCAATGGTCGTGACACTCCCATCCAGCAGCGTGAGTTGTACGCGCGTCTCCTTGCTACGGAACAGCGCATCCAGGCTCGCCGCTCTACGCCGAGCTTCCCTTCCGCCAACGCTGCAACGCGTGGCAAGGGCAAGCCCTACAAGCCACCAACTGGTGGCAAACCTCCGCCGGCCGCGCCCAACCCGCGGAACTCCATTACATCCACGGGCGGCCACGTCCGTGCATGTTGTCCCTCATGTCGTGCTCAGGTCCCCTGCCAGCTATGTGGTCTTGATGGTCACCTTGCTTCCCGTTGTCATCGTCACTTCAAGCAGGATTTCCTGGGGATTGGGAACAATGGCAAGGGTAATGAGAAGCAGGCTGCCCTGGCGAGTCATGAGCAGGGCCACACTCCTTCCTATCCTATTGATGCATTGTGGTACATGGATACGGGAGCTGTCAACCACCTGACGAGTGAGATGGGAAGCTCTCTACTCAGGAGCCGTACCATGGACATGATTAGGTTCGCACTGCTATTGGGGAAGATATGCTCATCTCACATATTGGTCAGGCTTCACTTCTCACTCATTGATCTAAACAATTGCGTCTCCTCAATGTCCTTCGAGTTCCCTCTGTTTCACGTAGTTTGTTATCAGTTCCTAAACTTACTCGTGACAATAATGTTCTTGCTAAATTTCATCCTTTTCATTTTTTTTGTCAAGGACCAGGACATGAGGGACGTACTCCTTAGAGGTCACCTGAGCAATAATAGTCTCTATGCACTTGATGTGCCACCAGCTCCTAGTGCTTTCAGCGGTGTTCGTGTGTCTTCATCACATTCACATGCGCGCCTTTGTCATCCCGCCACTCCCATCGTTCGTCATGTACTTCATCGTCATGAGCTTCTAGTCGTGTCCAATAAAAATGTTGATGCAGTTTGTGATGCCTGTCAGCAAGGCAAGAGTCATCAACTTCCTTTTTCTGAGTCGAGTCGCGTAGTCAATAAACCGCCTGGACTTGTGTTTTCGGATGTATGGGGCCATGCCCAAAAAATCTATTAGTGGTCATAACTACTATGTCAGTTTTATTGATGCTTACAGTCGGTTCACTTAGCTTTATCTTCTTAAATGCAAGTCTGATGTGTTTAATGTTTTCTTGCAATTCCAAGCGCATGTTGAGCGTTTGCTTAGTCACAAAATCATTTATGTGCAATCCCATTTGGGGATGTGAGTATCACAACCTCAATGCATTTCTTAATAAGCTTGGAATTACACATCGTGTGTCTTGTCCTCATACACATCAGCAAAAGGGTGTAGCTGAGCGTAGGCATCGCCATATAGTTGAGACTGGTCTTTCATTGCTTGCCCATGCCTCCGTTCCTTTTCGGTTTTGTCGTGATACGTTTTCTACCGCATGCTTTCTCATTAACGGACTCCCTACATGACTCCGTCAGATGAAAACACCACTTGAACTTTTGCTGAATGAAATTCCTGATTATACATTTCTCAAGGTCTTTGGGTGTGCGTGTTGGCCACATCTTCGTCCATATAACCAACGCAAGTTGGAGTTTCGGTCTAAACAATGCGTGTTTCTTGGTTATAGTTCTCTTCATAAATGGTACTTCATGTTCCCTCTAACCGCGTCTACATCTCTCGTGATGTTATGTTTGATGAGAATGTTTTTCCTTTTTCCGCATTTTCGGTCACATCCACCACTCCCACTGTATCTGAGAGATCTGTTTTACCTTTTGCATGGTCAATTTGTAAATGCTGCGTATACCCCCTTGTTGCAACCTAACCATGATGCATGTAATGTGCGAGGAGCACGCCTCGAGCTTCTAGATGAGCAACCGTCCGCGTCCCCTCAGGCGTCCTCGAGGTGGTGGTAGATAGACGGAGTGCTAGTTCCTCTCCTCCTGCTGCTTGTTCTTCCAATTGATGAGACACGAGAAAGAGTCACTGCTGCTGGTCTTCTGCGGTCAATCAGTCCATGCTTTGCCGAGTTGCCTTGTGTGAGACAAGGATAGCCGGACAGCCAAATCGAGCCACGGCTCACACGCGGCACACCGGCAGTGGAAAAGAGGAAACGGCAGCATCAACCAGCCACCACCGAGTTCGCCATCGCCACCATAGCAAGGTCTCGTCTCCGCCCCTCCCCCTTTCTCTCTTTGTCTATCCCTCACGACTGCACGCGCGCCTGCGTTTGATTTAACCCATTTCCGTTTCTTCCCAGTAAATTAATTCCTCGCACGCATGTGTCTGTGCGCGCGCTCAGTGTAGCATTCCCGGCTGGCGACGAATCAAATAACCCTGGAACAAGTCGAGTTGTTGGTCCTCATGCATGAGTGCTTGTGCTTGGAGATTGAAGCATATAATATTGTAATCTGCTCTGATGTGGATTACCAGACGCTGCAAACTTAGTCGCATTCGCCAGCTAGCACGCTGGCGCTGTCGGCCGTACTAGCAGCGTTTAAGCGGAACGCTGCTAGGTTGGAATCTATAAGCAGCGTCTTGCTCGAACGCTTCTAGGAGTCTGTTATGAGCGGTGTCGTACTAGCAGCGCCGCGCCCAGACGCTGCTAGTGGGCACTTCCAAACGCTGCTAAAGACGGGGTTCTGTACTAGTGAAGGTGAACTCTCTAGCTTCAGTTCCATCAGATCTTAAAACCTCGATGATCATAACCACACCTAGTAAAGTCACATATGAACACACACAACCTCTCTATTGTGAGTCTGTGTTTGAATTTCGTTTTCATTGAGTGGTGTATTTAAATCTTATTTGTGTTTATATCACCTAATTATTAAGTAGTAGTATTTTCATTACTGTTTCCAATGTTTTTTGTGTGTGTGTGTGGGGGGGGGGGGGGGGGGGGGGGGGGGGGGGGGGGGGGGGGGGTTATTATTGATTCTTTTGTTTTTTTTTTTATTTGGTTTTTTTTTTTTTTTTTTTTTTTTTTTGTGTTTTTTTTTGTTTATTTTTTTTTTTTTTGTTTTTTTTTTTTTTTTTTTTTTCTTTTCCCCCCTCTTCTTACACATTATTTTGTTTGTGATCACCATCAATAAGTGGGTCTCATAATCATTTATAGATTTGGAGTCCCCCCCCCCCCCCCCCCCCCTCTTTATAGTCTCAGGGTGGGCAAATTGAGAGCCTACGCCTTCCTCATGCTCAGTTCTATGATATGATTCAATGCAAAATAATTTTAGATTTATTGGTATAGGTAGCAGAAGGTGGTGGTCAACATATTTATTTGGTGTTACTTGCTCCTGATGGTAGTTGATGCATTCAATAAAATGATCTTTTTATCTGAATATGTATTACGTGTCCTTATTTTAGGTTTGTGAAACGACTCATATTCCCACTTCGATTGTCTGGCTGATATATCCGTAAGTTTATGCAAACTTAAGTTTCATACTTTGTGTCTCAATATATTTATGAAAATTCCTACAATTATATCAGAAAAGTGAACCAACACGGCAACGCATGCCATCGTGGTCTAGTGAAGACTAAAGTAGAGCCGTAATATCCTAAGTGAGGACATGTACGCGTATTAAAACCGTATTGCCATAGAAGTTCACATCTCTAAACTGTGATATTCGTCTCTCCTTATATATTCTGCCCCATCCTCATGTGGCCACGAGAAAAGCCCACCATCTATAACTTGTCCACACTTCACTCTTTCAAATAATTAGTTCATTTGGAAAGATCATTTAGTAAATATGATGCAATGGACATAAATATGGAGATGGTGAACCCAAATTTGAGAACATGTCGGTAAAACACATATGACTAGGATGCGTGGATTAATAAACAAATATGACAACGATGACTAGACTTCATATTTTCACAACTGAGGAGAGCACTCTTGCATTGTTCAGTTACAAATCTTGCATGCTATGTTGTTCACACTTTTGCTCAGATACCTTGTGGGTATCACTAGGCTTTATTCTATATTCATGAGTGAGTGCTAGTTTTCTCTGTTGTTGTTTTGCATCACAAAGTACTTGCTTTGTGGAGTTTTGGTAAAACCTTGATTATTGGGATTTGCGATTGTAAAGGCCTTTGGGCAGTGGATCTAAAACCTCACTCTTGTTGAAGGAAAGACCAATGTATTTGATAATCTTTGATTTACTATGAAGACCGAAAATTGTTTCTTCTTACAACCACGAAAGTCCAGACTCGAGCAAACGTGTGGCACACTCTAAATTTATCAGCAAACAACATGAGAAATACTTACTATTTCCCATTATCAAATAAGACAGATGCACCTCAAGTCTTTCTTTTCCAGTGATTCTTTAAATTGCACTACTTGCACATATTAGTTAATCGGGAGAGAACAAGATGAGTATTGTCATTGAAATGTGTAACAATCATTATAGGCATGGACCAAGTTGAGTAATAACATCACATGCACCATATACATTCATTATTTATGAAGATCTTCAATACAAAATATCTCAGGCATTGATCCAGGATAAATGTTTCTTTCCACCAACACATCAGTGGGTATTAACTTGCCTTCGGCGTCTGCTAAGGCCGGCGGTGGCGGCGCTATCTGCGTCGTTCCCTTCTTGAAGGCATCGCCGTGGAGAAGTTCAAGGCCACTCTCTGCTACCTCCGGGGGAAACCCTAGATCGGATGATCGGATGACGGTGGCGCTCTGGTGTCGTTCCTCCCTTGGGGGCGTCATTCTTGGAGGTACACACGTGATCGAGGGACCAGCGGACGGATTCTTTGGTGGAGCGGTGATTCATCCTACACACTGATGGCGACGGATCTTGACGGCGTGGCGCAGTGCAGATTCGGAGTTCGCTGTGGGAGGACGGACTCGCGCAAGAGGACGACGCTATCGGGCGTCGTGGTGGCGTCGATGGCAGAGAGACTTGACACGGTACATGCAACAGTACAGCTCTGAAGATGGATTGGTGGCAGGTGGCTGCGGCGGCCTCATACTCGGCAGGTGTCCTGGTTGACGAGTGCGCCGGACTGGTAGGTGCCCCATACCCGGCAGGCGTCCTGGTTGGGACCTCAGGTCTTAGATGTTTAGGTTTGGCTGCGATGTCTGTTTGGTATTAGGCCCAGACTATCTGCGCCCCTTTATCATTTGGATAGATGTAGCGACAGTTGTTGCCTAGACGGTGGCTTTAGTCTTGCTGTTGTATGGCTTTGTAAGGTCTTGTGAGCATAATTAATAAAGTGGCCGTATGCATCGCCCAGATGCAGAGGCCGGGGGTCATCCTCCTTTTCTTAAAAAAAAAAAAAATCAGTGGGTATTAATGCCTATATGTATATCACCACCAAGCGAGGGGACTCTCTCCATGCTTCACGGGTTATTTCAATGCATTTTTTATTTTTTGCGGCAATATTTCAATGCATTTCTCCCATACACCAAGTCCTAGAGAAATAACAATGCAAGATATATCAAACAGAAAATTTCTTAAGAATAGGAGACATCAGGCAAAGAATACCTAGGCTGGCTTCAATACAGAGTACTCCCAGTGGTGCTGCAACGTGGACATTCCCTTGTGCACAGGCACCTGTGCCAAACATTTGTTTAATCACTGGTTAGTAGCAACAACTAGTTTGTGCACCAGGTTGTACAAGGAGGACTGCATCATGGTTAAAAATATATCGCTCCATGCGGTCAATTTACACCCATAGTCCGCGCATCAAGATAGTAAGCGACTAGGCACCAAAGAATGGTCCATCATATTACTGGAGGCTGGTACTTCGGGGCATGAGACAGTGGTAGATAGACGGACGAGTGCTAGTTCCTCCTGCTGCTGCTTGTTCTTCCAATTGATGAGACACGAGAAAGAGTCATTGTTGCTGGCCTGCTGTGGTCAACCCAGTGAGGCTTTAGAGCATCTACAGGTGTGGTCATCAAATCCGGCCCCTCAAACGTCCACAAGCACTGACTGTGCACTCCTCAATTTTTGTCGTCCACATCTGTGTATCTCATATCCGGTACCCAATATCCATACAAAGCATGCAACATAGAACTAAACAATGTAGATCGTCAAACTGACATGGAATCGAACATACGTATGCACATTCCTATCACCAACGGATCTCCAAAAGGTCACCAAAGTTTACATGTCCACATAAACGACATACAAGTTTTAACTAGATTACTAGAAACTTGAAATTAAAGACGAAAATGTCGAAGCTTCACCACTTCCTCGCCGACCGTTTGCCCTTCCGCTCGCCAGCGCATCTGTAGGCATCTGCGGCAGGTGGTGGAATGTCTTGTTTAGAGTCGTGGTAGTCTTCGTCGTCGGAGGAGGAATCAGAGATGACGCAAAAAAAACATTCATCCGCCTGACGGCCTGGTCCTGTTGCCGCTTGAGCTTTGCCCCTCTCGCGCCTGCGCCACTTCCTCCGCCACTTCCTTAGCATTCTTCCTCTAGAGCTGCCGAGCGTCCGTCTCCGCCATCGTAAGTGACTGGCGGTAGACCCCAAGCGAGGACCATGTGACGTGGAGTCTGCCAGCGCCATGCAAACACACACAAGCTCATGCTTTCATTTCATGCATATATATGCATGCGCAGTGTGCGCTGTGCTCTCTCTAAAACGCAGACCGGCTATGTGCCACAGTAGTTTTCTCAATTACATTCAAGGGTGGTCTTTCTATCAATACAGTCGTGCAGGTGGTCCAATATGCCAAAAATGTCATGCAAATTTTGATGATGTGTTGTTTTGTTGCGCACATCCCGTGTCGGGTTGTGTGCTCGGTGTGCACCTGTTCGAACATTCAGGCGTGCCTCTTTGGGTAGACCATTTTCATGATGCTATATAGGGGCCTGTTTTGGTTTGTTTATTTTTTCTGGCCTGCGTTGTATAAGTTGAAGAGACGAGCTGGTCGTCGAATCCTCGGTTTTATTCGTAACAATCTCACTCGCATTTTCCTTTCTTTCGGAGGAGAGCCGACACGAGCAGTAATGAGGGAGTCGACTGGGTCGGGGGGGGGGGGGGGGGGGGGGTCGATCTTTGTTCTCGCAGCGAAGAAGATGGTAGGAAATGATGATGTGATGAGTGACCTCTGATCGGCCTTTGTCTCGTCTGCCCTAGATTCATCTGGGGATTTTGTGATTTTCATCTATTGACTTTTTTCCTAGTTGCAACTACACCCCTGACATGAAACTCGGCTTTTCATCCCAGTTGCAAGGCCGTCATCGATACACAACTGAACGCGGCTATTTTTTTTTGTCCCAGTTGCAAGTGCACCCTCTCGACACAGAACTGTCAGGTCTAACCTTTTTTTAATCAAAGTTGCAACTGCACCCCGACATGCAATTGCGGGCCCATATTTTTAAGCTGTCCTAGTTGTTAGTCCACTATCAACACACACCTTTCCGGGGGGGGGGGGCGTAACCATTTTTTCCCAGTTCCAACTCGACCCCCGACATGCAGTTGGGCCCATTTTTTCCTACTTGCAAGTCCACCTTCGATATGCAAATGGATGGGGCTGGGGGGAGGGGAGCCTGACCCTTTTTTCCAAGTTTCAGGTCGAGCACAGACACACATCTGAGCTCGGCCCATTTCTTGTCGTAGTTGCAAGTCTACCCTCGACATCCAACTTCGTGTGGCGACCCTTTTTTGTCCTAGTTGCTTGTCCACCCCCAACATGCAATTATGCCCGACCTATTTTTTGTTTGAATTAAAAGTTCACCCTCGACACGCAACTGGGGCAGCCCTACCCATCTTGTCCCAGATACAAGTCCACCCCCAACATGCAAATGGGCCCGCCTCATTTTTTCCGTAGTTGCAACTCCATCCTTGAGACGCAACTGGGCTGACGCCATTTCTTTTTCTAGTTGCAAGACAATCCTCGACACGCAACTTGGGGACACCTTTTTGTCCCGTTCGCAAGTCCACCCCAAACATGCAGCTAGGATGTCAGTTTTTTTGTCCTAGTTGCAAGTCCAGCCCACCATGCAATTGGGTCCTACCCATTTTTATCCGACTTGCATGTCCACCCTCGACACACAACAGGAGGGCCCATTTTGTCCCGGTTGCAAGCACATGCACCACATGCAAATGGGACCGCCTTATTTTTTTGTCATAGTTGCCAAACAAGTTCCAAGTCCACAATCGACATGCAATCGTTTGGTGGGTAGTGGGAGCCGACCCTTTTTGTCGTACTTACACAGCCACTCCTACATGCAACTGGGGTGTGCAAACCATTTTCCGTCCTAGTTGCAACTCCAACCTTGACACACTGACCCTCTTGCCGCAATTGCAAGTCCATCCTTAACATGCATCTCAACCTCAGTGCTTGTCCCAATTGCAAGTCCAACGTCTACATGCAACATTAATTTTTCTGAAGGTTTTATTTTTCCTGGAACAACTTACCACTTTTTAACAAATAAAAATTGTATCCCCATTTTTTTGTAGCTACCCAAAACGTCATTTTTTGTAGTTGCCCAAAATGTCTTAATGCTTTGAGGGGTTTCCTGTACAAAAATTTAACAGTAACTGATATTTTTTTCTATTTTTTGTATGTTTTGTTTGTCAGCTTGTCAATTATCATGCTAGCTAGCACTAGCCTGCTTGATACAAACTTTGCTGAATATAATTTTTGTAGCCCTTATTTTAGCAACAACTGATAGAATACATGGCTCTTCATGTCAATTAGAGCACACCCAAGTATGGCGTTAAGTAATTTTTACCATAATTAACATTCATGTATCCCTGCATGTGCCAAGGAAAATAACAACTTTGGTGCGACATGTTGATTGTTCAACACTATGATTAGTGTAGCAGCCGTTGTAGCGAATTGCTGTAGAATTCTGTAGTGACCGACAAAGCAATTTATTCTTTTTCCCACGTTCAGTTTGGTAAGCCCGTTGTGCTGATGGTCCGCAAAAGAAACAAAGTTGTTGGCATATGGTCTGCGTGACCGAGCGTGCAGGAAACATAGCTACAACCGGACTAGTGCATATGCTACCCAGTAGATATTTACAATAACAAAGAAAACAGAAAAACTAACAAACAAGCATACGATGGGATGGGCTACACTACTACGGATAACCCTAGCAGTAGCGCTTGATATATAGCTATCAGTAGCGCTGGTACAAGCGCTACCACTAAGGCGCTACAGCTAACTGGTAGCAGTAGCGCTGGTTTTCCAGCGCTACTGCTATACTAATTAGCGGTAGCGCTCGAATGAAACCAGCGCTACTGATAATACTAAGTAGCAGTAGCGTTTTTTATGAAAAGCGCTACTGCTAAATTTTCCTGTATTTTTTAAAATGCAGCTTATTGTTGCTGTATTTGTATAGGTTTTATATACAGTACTTTCATCATATGATTTTATGACCATGATTAGTTATTATATATATCAATGGGTGAAATGAGCATGGATTAGATTCAAGTGGAGGCAACATGTGGTGCACATCGGAAGTACTACTAATCCAAACTTGATCAAGTTTGGATTAGTAGTACTTCCGATGTGCACCACATGTTGCCTCCACTTGAATCTAATCCATGCTCATTTCACTCACTGATATATATATATATATATATAATAACTCATCATGCTCATATAACAACTTAGCATCATGCATCATCATAATAACTTGGTCATCATTTTCGTCCATGAGACATCATATAACAAATTGGTCACTAGTCATAATCACAACTCCTCCTCATCATTATCATCAACTCTAACACATTGTAACACATGATAACACATTGTATATACGACCTAAATCTCTCTCATAGGACCTACTACTCTCTCTAAGGTAAAATAGCATAAAACAAGATAGGTCCTGACTCTCCATTATGAAGAATGGAGACTATTCTGTCTCCAATTCTTGCGCTTCGCACAATGTTGCTTCCAAGTAGCTCCCTACGATTGTTCATACATTTTTTTCATTCTTTGATTGCCATGTCTTGATCGGTTTTAGAAATCCTGTATGAACAGTTGTGAAGCCTAGGCAGATATGGCCGTAAGCTAATAACATCAAGCCGACGTTTCGGAAACATCAGATCAGGCACACAATCCTTCGGGATTTTCTGTTGAAAAACATAATAATAACATCATAGTTAGCAATTTAGTTTAGCTTTAGAAGAATATATGCAAAAGATGCATGGATGTCGTAATAGTAATTTTTTTTACCATGCCATCTCCATGGATGTTTTCGTAGGTCAGCACGTGCACTAGTGGCACGTATTGACCATAATGTGCGGGAGTTAGATAATTGATATTTAATTATCAACATCAATAATAAATGAGATAAGATGATCTTTCTCCTGATAAGTTAATTCTGCACCATCGGTGTAGTAGGTTCTGTCTACCATCTTCCGTATATCTTTTGAAGAATGAAAATACGATGTCAATGGAAATAAGCTGTCAACTATTTTGAAATAAACAATATAAATTACTTAATAAATATGATTGAGAAACTCACATAGCGGTAGAATTGGAAGCGTATCAAGAAGGACCCAAATGTCCATATTCTCTTCGTCGATGTCAGAATCACCAAGATCCAAGGTGACAAGCATACCCTCATGAAAATCAAACGTCTTGCAAAGTGCTTCCCAATTCGGGCAACCAAAATGGGATACGCTGTCAGAATTGTGTAGATTTACAGCAAAATCATAACCATGATGGGTCCTTAGGTGAACTATCTTTGTTTCCATACTTTCATGATCTTCAAAATCCAGCTTCTCCAAGACATAGCGTCTTGCATGGCATGGGATAAGCTAGTCGAATTGTAAAAGACGAAAATTACACGCTGAAGAAGCAGACGCCGTGCTTAATTACGAAAAAACACTTGTCGTCGTTGCGTACCGTTTCAACATCGAAGGTCTCCTGGAGCTTAATACTGAAGCGCCGACCTTCTACCAGGTGAGGCCTGTCGCACAGACCCTGGTCATCGTCGCACCAGTCGCACTCCGGGAGCCTACCATCATCGTCAGACATTTCCTATGTTCATAATTCAAATATTAAACATGTACAATTCAATATATGTACTACAAAAACTAAATTAGATCATTATTATTCATCACGGGTTGACCATCGGTCTATCGAGTCTTTTCTTGAAAACTCTCAGCTCACGTGGTGTATATATTCGACCATTGGTGATGGTCGCTCCTCCCTTCGTTCCTGAGTGCATTACACCAAAATGTCTAGCACACGGGAACGAAGGAGAAGCGACCCCCACGACAACAGTCGGGATTCTTCCTCTCTCATATATATGATGGAGTCCTGACAGACTTAAAGTCAACCCAAAATGTCGTTTAATTATCTTTGTACAAAATCCGGGCCACTCGATATTTCCTACATATTCTAGCACAAGTCATGCCAAAATTCACGGAAAAATCCGGCATGACCTTTGCTAAAAAGGACATATATCGAGCACCTGATATTTGCCGGAATGGAAATTAATCAACACTCCGGCAAAACATAGGCCACTGTGAGGTGTTCCCTGCAAACATAGGCCACTTGGGCAAGCACTAGTACTACAGAACACTACATATCACATGTCTAAATCTCCATCATATTTTGAAAGACCTACATTGAAAATTTTCTATTCCATGAAAATTGTCACAACTACTCATGTAGCTACTACTCTAATACAACTATCAAAACATCTACATCATCATCGACATGGGGATTTGGCTGGTCTCACCTCGAGGTCGGAGGTGGTCGGTGACGGGGACGACGGCGGGGATGATGCAGGGGCTCCTTGATTTCTGCAAAAAAAACATTATTATCCTCATCCTAGGACTTAGTGAAACCCTATATCTAAAACATCCTAGTTCTAGCCCTAACATTTAATAAAAATACATTGTTCTAACCCTAAAAATTGAAAAGACCTATACATTTACTAAAAACACCCTAGTTCTAGCCCTAACATCTATCCATCCATCCATATATCTATATATCCTCATAAACCCTAGAAAAATGCCCTGATTTTTTAACTACTGTCTACTTCTTGAATCACAGAAAAATGCACTAATTTCACATAACTTAGAGTTTGAAACCCTATGTCTAACAAAAAAAAATTTGTAAAACATAGTTCTAACCCTAATAATTTGTACTGCCCATCTATCCATCCATTTGTGTAAACCAAGTTCTAACCCTAAAAATTTGTAAAACCTAGTTCTAATCATCGACATGGGCATTTTCATATTTTATTTGATACCTATAATACTTAATGATAAAAGGTTCAAAAGACCGACATCGAACAAATAAAAAAAATCTATTGTATTCAAAAGACTTACATTTACTGAAATTTTTGTAATTTTCTGTTCTATTCTACATTTACTAATTTTCTATTCTATTCAAAAGAAGAAAATTTACTAAAAATTTCCTATTCTATTCAAAAGACCTACATTTACTTATTTTTTTCAATTCTAATCAAAAAACCTACATTTACTAAAAAAATCTCATATAGCATTCTAATACATTTCTATACCTAAAAATTTCTATTAATAAATTCTTTTACTAAAAAATTATATACCTAAATTTTTAAAAAGAGAGAGGTGGGAGGAGGAGGAAGAAGGAGTGAGGGCTTCGGGCGGCTGGGGGAGGGAGGAGAGAGGAGGGCAGTGGGAGGAGGAAGGAGGGAGCAGGGCGGTCGGAGGAGGTGGGAGGAGAGCATCGGGCGCCGGCGGGAGGAGGGTGGAGAGAGGAGGGACGCCGGAGGGATTGAGGGAGGAGGGCGAGGAGAGGAGGAGGGCAGCGAGAGGGAGGAGAGGAGGGCGGAGAGGGAGGGAGGGAGGGAGGCAGATACCTTGGCGGCGACTGTGGGTGCCGGCGGGCGATGGCGGTGACGGTGGGCGACGACGGGCGACGGCGGCGACGGCGCGCTACGGAGAGGGAGCGAGTGAGAGTGTGAGGGGAGAGTGAGGATGCGGGGTGTGGATATGGTACCCGTAGTAGTAGCGCTGGTTTGTACCCACTGCTACTGCTAAGCTCCATAGCAGTAGCGCGTTAAGGAAACCAGCGCTACTGCTATGATCAATAGCAGTAGCGCTTTTAGAGAACCAGCGCTACTACTAAGGCTAAGCATGTAAAAAAAGCATCAAAAATAGCATTGGTCAACAATGATCTTTTTTTGTAGAATCTAAATTGTCAGTATGAATCTTCGCCGGTTTAGGAACCGGCGAAGATTCATATTGCCACATATCCTACACATATAGTACAATGAAGATCAAGTGGTTGTGATAGTTTGAGAAGCACCATATTTATGGTGGTAAACATTCTGTTCGCGGAGCGAGGTGGGACTAAACTTGGGTCCTAGGAGGGGACTGAATTTAGCAGTAGCGCTGGTTGGAGGGAAGCGCTACTGCCAAGTACAATAGCAGTAGCGCGTTTTATGTAAGAGCGCTACTAGTATACCTAGCCTGTCGGCAACGGTGTGGCAATTATAGTAGTAGCGTGTTTTGTAACTACCGCGCTACTGCTATGTGCATAGTAGCAGCGCTCTTTCTGTGCAAGGTTTTTCCTTTAAAAAAGCGGAGCGAGGTGTGGCAATTATACTAGTACTGCTATGTACTAGTATAATTAGCAGCAGCGCTTCCTTTTAAAAAAGCCCTACTGGTAAGCTTTTGTGTATAAGGTTTTCCCTACTAGTGCTAGTTCCAGGACGAGGTAGCACTAATGTCTTTCTTAGATGTGACATGGTTATGTCACATCTAGATTGTGCCAAGACACAACCTTTTCCTAAATACTTTCTGCATCCGCTGTTATCAATGCTTGATCCCCATTAAAATATGCAGATTTTGGCAAAAAGTAAACATTGGGTAGGGTTTTAACTGCTAATTAGAATATTATTCATTCACCTAGGTCATTGCAATGTCTCATACATCATTTCTGTAGTCAAATTGGAGTATACAATGGAAAATTTTCTTCTCAAGAGAAAAGCACCTTGATGTTTGATGATGAGATATGTATTTCCAAATTTGGAATGAAATGCAAGGCATCACTATCAAGTTTTTCTTTCTTTTTTTTATTAAAGTGCGCATTTTGAAAGAAAGTTTTTTGTTACGTTGTTCGTTGAAAATTTTACTCAACGCTAAAGCGGTGCATCGGGGTATTTTTTTTTTTTTGCTCCAACTCCGCCCTTGGAGAGGTGGAGGTGGTGTGTCTCGTGGAGGCAATGACAGATGAGGGTTTAGGCGTGGTGTGGACGAGGACTTTGCCGTGTAACGCGGACTTCCCTTCGTATGGAAGGATTGAAAATTCATTAAACCAGTCGGTTTTTTTTTCTCTGGCTATTATTTCCATCGATGCACTGTTTCTAGCCGATGTGCAGTAGCCTAGTGGTTGGGCTACATTTCCCTCGTATTAGGTTTGATATGATATGGTATGTCTGAAATGCTATACAAATTGTGATATGTGTCTGTGTTTGTTATCTGTTATTGCAAGGATAATTAAAAAGTTAATTCAGAAAATTGTTGACCATTGCTTTGTCCAGCATTCCACTCGAGTGTAACACTCACATGGCAGCCGCTGAGAGCACATGCACGTGTTTTCTCGAGGACGTAGACAAGGCACTCTGCAAGGCCTGTCACATGGCACACCCTGGGAGCGCACCTAGGTGTTATTGCCGAGTGCTGCTATTCAGGGTGTGTTTGGTAGGGTGTATGAAGGGTGCATGAGTCCAAGAGTTCCCTTCTCGACCCATTTTTGGATGTTTGGTAGAGTGTATGAAGAGTGCATGAGTCCACACTAGCTTAGCACAAATACATTAGGAGCATGCATGAAGAGGGGTGTTGAGTTGAGCATGCATAAAGAGGGAACAACAATGCTGAGGTAAGAATGCAACCAAACACACCCTCAGACA
The DNA here is from genome assembly GCA_011799875.1 of Thinopyrum elongatum. Lineage (NCBI taxonomy): Eukaryota > Viridiplantae > Streptophyta > Magnoliopsida > Poales > Poaceae > Thinopyrum > Thinopyrum elongatum. The sequence goes on from CM022303.1 coordinate 79,614,095, forward strand.
CTGGGCAAAGACTTTACTCCTTCAAAAAAGGAAAATGTAAATGTTTGCCGAGTGTTCGTTACACGACACTCAGCAAATCGAGCCCCGCAGTAAGGGAGCCGTAAACTGCGGTGGTGAGGGACAGGTGGCAACATCTTTTCTAAGCATATTTTCTTTGCCGAATGTCGTGTGCTTGCTCTTTCAAGTACATTTTCTTTGCCGAGTGTTTTTTTTTTCATTTCTCTTTGCAAAGGGCAACCTTTACTGAGTTCCCTTTGTTAGTCCGTATATTTATTGTGGTACTCGGTAAAAGGGGCATGTCTGCCAAGTGGCCGCAGAAAGGAACGCTACAAAGCCATAGACACTTCACGCTTGGTGTTGGGTAGTGTAGCCTTATACGTGTGTGTTGTTCCTGGGGGCTTGGCATTTCAAAGGTACACAACGAACATTTCATGTCGCACCGCGCCACAAGGTAAATGGCATGTCGGGCCATGACGCCTCTGCGGACGCCTTGATAGCAAGAGCGCACATCTAAGTGAGAAGAAACAAGGGTTCATGGATCCAGTGGCTGAGCAGACATGTTTGATGAAACTACAAATATGTTTGTCGCAGCTTGAGCTTCACTAGATGTTGCCAAAAGATTCCCGGTGGCTTTTAAATCTATTAGTAATTTATCAGAAACAAACATATGAAGATAATGCGTGGCATTGTATATTAGTTATGCTAGTGACCTAGCTACAAGAAGGAGGAACATATATATGGGAGGTACTGAGACTTAAATGTGCTACAATCTTGCGACTTTGGGGCTTAATGAAAAGAATGTGTTCGTAATATCTGAGCCAGCTACTTGCTCGAATTTATTGCTGTAAAAGGGAAACACATCTATATATAACCATGGTAACCTCCATCAGTTGGATATGTACATGGATGTGAAGAGAGCACGGTCCAACCTACATCTACTTGAATTGTCACAGCCGAGCAAGCATTTTCCATGTTTGATGGTTAGAAGCGAGAAATTATATGCCCATGAAACTAGTTTTGAGTAGATCTTAAGAATGAGCGGCATCAGGATATAGTCTCTTTGGAGGTTTCAAAAATTCCGTGCCACCATGCAGTAATCAGCAGGGGAAAACAGTGGCCCACGCATGCACCCCCTCGTGATTGCGTTGTCATTCGGTTTTATTTGTTTGCTCCAAATTTGGGAGCTTTACTGCTTAACTGAAATTTAGTTACATTCAGCCACGAAGTATCTTACAAGGAAGGGCGGACTCTCATCCATCTAGCATTCAGGAAGCAATAAAAGTAGTAGAATATTTGGTGCAAAGGTCTGCAGGACAATTAGCAACCCTTGTAGCGCACCTAACTGAAAATGAGGCAAACCTCGCCAACTAGATCATCTGGGTAGGATAAGCTCTCCTGGTCATGAGTCTAGTGATTTCTGGCACTGCAGATAACATGCATAAATGTGATTATCTTGCCTCTATTAGTTTTCAGAACATTGTGTCAAGAACTATAGCCTTGACCATGTTTTTGGATGCAGCGGGGTCAAAGATAAAGCACTCATCTCGCGGTACTCCAACAGCTCTTTGCATGTGAACATAGAACTTGCGAGCTGCCCTTTCGCCGGTGTTCGCGGATTATTCGGACACCTTTTCTTGGTAGCTAGCCCCTTCGAGGGACTTCTCTATCGGTTCGGCCTACCATGCTCTATGCCGACGACCATCTATTTCTTGGACCTCTCCGCTCTAGAAAGCGCCCTTAGCCCTGAATATCAAAATCTTTGTTTGGCAATTGTTTCGGGATCACCTCCCATCAGGGATGGAGGTGATCAAGTGGCACATCCATGGGAATGGGTTGTGTCCTCTTTGTGATGTCCCGGAGACGGGGAACCACGTCATCTTCTCTTGCACGGTGGCAAGTGTTCTTCGTAGTTTTTCCCGTGAGGCTCTGGGCTGACTGGGAGGCCCTGGATCTATCAGGGTTCCTTCAAACCCGTGCTAATCAGATCAGGGGAAGGAGACGCCTATTCTGGCTTGTGTTTGCGACGCTAGCCTCCCCTGGCGCACGTACGCGCACAGCAGGGTGCCGCACGGCACCGCGTCCGGCTCCACGCCGGCCTCGAGCATCTCCAGGAATGCCTCCTCAGCGAGCTCGATCTTGCCAGCATTGCCGTACACCCTGAGGAGGATGGTGTAGGCGACAACGCTGGGCTTGTAGCACAGCAGCAAGAAAATCAGATGAGGACAGGATCAGTTTGGAGCAAAATTGGTGAGGTTTCAGCTCTACACGTTGCAGGTGGATCAAGAACATCGCATCGGGGTGCATTAAATCATGGAAAATTTGAAGAAAAAAATGGTTAAGATGCTGCGATTGTTTGGGGAAATTTGTTCTGTACCAGGAGCTTCATTGAGGAGAAGAAATCGTGGGCCTGGCGCCACCGGCGCTGCTCGAGGAGGATGATGCACATCTCGCGGAAGGTGAGCTTGGCGACGAAGGAGGACAAGGCCTCACGCATGCCGGAACCTCCGGCGGTGGGTTGGGGCATAGTGGCGCGGGCCTCGCGCGCGGCGGCGACAACATGGCGGGCGTGGACGTGGCCGGCGCGGTCGTCATCGACGTATCGGGCCGTCTGGCCCTCGGTGCTGCGCACCCACCGGGGCATTTGGGCGCCCGGCGCCCTGGCCGCGGCGCTCCTGGCGGAGGCGTCGTGCGTCGTCGTGGAGGAGCCGTCGGTACGGCGGAGGGCGGCGCCCCGGCGACGACGAGGAGGAGGAGGGTCCGCCGGAGGACAGCGACCATGAGGCGGCGCCGTCATCATCATCCCGGTAGGAGCAGGTGACGGAGATGGCGGTGGTGGGTGTGGCGAGTGGAGTGTGCGGAGGAGCAGCAGCAGAAGGCATCGGCGCCGTGGACGGACGCGGGAAAGCCAAGCGGTTAGAGCATCTCCAACAGGCGCAAAACACGTTTACAACAACGAAATAGGAACTTTTCGCGCGCCGCAGAGCGCTGGCTCCAGCGGCCGCTGCAAAACATTGCACGCGCGCGCCACTCCAGCAGAAGCGCTAAAATACAGCACGCGATACACATACGTACGTAAAAACAAGATACATAGATACAATGATATGTAGATAAAAACGATACATAGATAGTTCAAAAAGATAGTTTAAAATATAGATAGTTCAAAAACATGGAGGCGCTGGATTTATAAAGCGCGCCCGACGCCGCTCGCCAAAACTAACGCGCGGCGGACCGCTTTTTCGCGCGCGCGCAATCTTTTCCCTCGCGCTGGAATCTCCCGCGCCCGCTGGAGCGCCTGAAACCCCTCCGCGCATGCTAAAACCCACGTTTCCCCACGCGCGCGTTTTTTACTGCTGCTGTTGGAGATGCTCTTACGAGATAACGTTATATTTCTCCTCTCTTTTTTATCTCTGTGTAAATCAGATGGGACCCGCCTGTCAGTATCAAGGTTACTGTTTGGCTCTGCTCCGGCAAAGAAGAAGTAGTAAATTTTACCAAAATTTGGGAAGACGAGGATGGGCAACAAATTGACCCCAATCAGTACAGGTTGCAGAACCAAATGATATGTCAACACAAAAAATGTACTTTCCTTTGACTATAAACCCAAAGATCATATATTAAGTATCACAAACCCTTACAAAAACACTTTTGAAAAATACTTTCAATTTCTTAGAAGTACCGAAGTCTTCTTCTTTCTACATCGACCAGCGGTGCGCCATGAGCATATCTCATTGTCGTCATCTCTGGACCTCCGTCTGAGCGGAGAAAATTTGGTGAACCCAGGAGCTTGTATAAGCAGCAACATGAAGTTGTCAATGTAGACCAGAAGACACCCGAGGCAGCGATCTGTGTAACAAATCGCTGCCCTTGAGAGAGGGCTTATTGAACGCTCCAGATCAGGCCATGTGCTCTAAGGTCTTTGTCTGGTCGATATTTGTCTAGCCAGTAAATATATGCACAAATAGGCAGGGGAGACTACAAATTATATTTTTAACAGATAGTCACATATAACAAAACAATGATGACGGCGAGCTCAAATATCCATGGAGACCAGGTTTCCCATGCCCGGAGATGTGTCCCATGGCCGGGCGTGGGCCGACGTGGTAACTGTTTGGCCCATTAGAGCTAACTGTTTCTGCAATAGTGTGACCTAATATTCTAAATATTAATGAAAAAATAAATTTCATTGTATCTGTGTGTTACTGTAATAATTATAATAATTGGACTAACGGATAATTATTTTGCTATCTTCTGCAATTACTAAAATTTAGAATTCAGCCATATTTTGTGTGAGAAAAGAGTGTCTGCTCATCATTTTTTTCGAAAAGGAGGATAACCACCGGCCTCTGCATCCGGACGATGCATGCAGCCATCAGAGTGCCTGCTCACCTACGTTACCGATTTGCCGTGCTACCTCATAAAGAAATATGTCCGCATCAATAGTTCTCATATATATCTTCCTCCTCTTCACATGCCAGTAACCTAGCTAGTGTTTTGTCTTTCACCTAACAGATATTGCCACACTCTATTTGTACGTTTGGTTCTGAAAATTTACTCATAGAAATGAAAGGCATTGGGAACTTCTTGGACAGTGCCTGTTCAAGCTCAAGCTGCGAGATTCATGGTCTTAGGTTCATCAAGCATGTCCCGGACACAGGTGTCCAGTATCTTTCTATCGTGGTACCTCGATTAGCCTTCAGAGTTCCGTTTCCATCTGAAGGGAGTCGTCACCGGCGATCTATCATGTTGCTGCAGAGCGACGGCAGAAACGTACGACCCGTCTGACTACTTTCCGGCAAAGTGCATATCGGAAAGCTGGTTCGACTAACTTCAGATGCAAGGTCGCTTCAAGCTAGCTGAACATGGAGTACTGATCATGCTCCTCTGGCCGGCTTATCATCTAGCACGAAGCGAACCTGCTCGATTGGTAGCTTAGCACACACGGGCACGCTGAAACGTAGAAAGTACAGATGATGGTGCATATTCGTTTTCATAAAAGTTGAAGTTCACACAAGTTCAAAAGAACGAAGTTTGTAAAATTTGACCAAGTTTATAGATAAAATTATGTATATCTACAATACCAAATATATGCAGTATGAAAATCTATTTCATGATGATACATATTTGGTATTGATACTGATAAATCTTTCTATAAATTTGATCAAATTTTCCAAATTTTGACCTATTTTAAATCTAATGTGCACTACATTTTAGAAATACATCTACTCATCTCCCATGTGAAGATGAAGCCATCCAACCCTCCCAAAGTTGTGTCAAGGTCACACTCGACTCCCCGCCCTCGAGCAGTTCCAGCTTGCTCCGCCGCATTGCCGCCAACGTCAGCTCCCGGAACACCATCTCGCCGCCAGACTCCGTCATCCACCTAACCGTGGACGCCACCTCGTGGGATTCAACCACCTCCTTGTCGTACCCTTCCACCGCCACGGCCAGACCCAACTCTTTCTCCAGGAAGACCCTGATAAGTCGTTGCCCCGCGTAGAGCGGTCAGGTCAGCATGGGTACGCCGGCCATGACCGACTCTAGCACGGAGTTCCATCCTCAGTGCGTCAAGAAACAGCCCACCACGTCGTGCTCCAACACCTCGCGCTGCCGCGCCCACGATGTGACGACGAGACCTGTGCCCTTGGTCCGACGCAGAAAGCCATATGGGAGGAGAGCATCGGGTCTGGCTCCGGCGACTCGTCAGACTTCTTCGTCGGGTCGTCGCTTGGTGGGCTCCACAAGACACATAGAAACCTCTGGCAGCTCGCCTCCATGCCAATGGATATCACTCTGATCTGCCTCGCACTGAATAGACCGAGGCTGCCGAAGGAGAGGAACACCACGCTGGCCTTAGGCTGCGTGTCCAGCTACGCGAGGCAGTCTTGGCAGCGCTCCACGCCCACCTCCTCCGACTTGACCAGCGGCCCGATGCAGTACACGGGAGGCATCGGGAGGCTGGGAGGCGTGCAGAGCCTGGCGCGGATGGTGTCCATGGAGCGTGGCTCGAGCGAGCGGAAGGTGTTGGCGATGACGCCCTGGGACTTGTAGAGGTTGGCAGACACCCCCAAGAATCCCCTGTACGCCGCGTCGTCGCGGTCCATGAGCGGCTTGAGGGCGTTCGTCGCTGGAAACGAGGGGATCACTGGCACGTGCACCAGCTCCACGCCCATGTCCCGAAAGCTGGCCGCGCTCTGAGCATGCAGGTCCGGCAGGTACAGGAATTGAAGAAGAAGTAGACGGGGACACGAAGCTCCGCGGCGACGTCAATGGTGATGCAGCAGAAGAAGTCCACCACGAGGACAGCCGGGGAGGCATGGGCGAGGAATTCGCGAGATGCGGGTTGGAGAGGTGTGCGACCTCGAAGGTCACCGCCTCGGGGGTGTCCGGACTCCACGGGCGTGACGTCGACCCGCGGGAGGTGGTGGAGGAAGATGGACGGGTTGGCCGCAGTCACGCCAGCCAGGAACGGCCCCGTCGCGCCGGTGTCGTGCGGCAGCTTGACGATGAGGATTGTGACGGCGAGGCCGCGGGCCGCGAAGACCTTGCCGAGCTCGATCATGGAGACCAGGTGGCCCATGCCCGGCGACGGGTAGAGCACCACCGACTTATTCGGGTGCGCCGTGGTGGTCGCGGCGCCGTCCATGGCGCCAGCGATATGCCTGTTGGGTTGGTGAGCGGTGTTGTATGATGTAAGTTTCTGTGGGGCGGATGGAGAGGACGAACGTGAACCGGCCGTCTAAAGCGCAACTCAGCACTGTCGGTGGCCACTGGTCCCGGTAGATTCCTGCGAAAATTGTCCACCATCCAAACTTTCCAATACGAACTAGCGCTCCAAGAAAACAACCACGATATGTACCAAGATCGAGAAATGAAATAAAACAAGGACCCCGATGAGGTCTGAACGTTCGGAATTTCACAATCGCAAATTGAATGTTTTTATGGCAATTTTAATGACGCGAGGATGACAATTTTAGTTGACAAGCATGCCAAATCCGTGCTCAGTGTATTTTTTTTGCCAGAAAATTGCCATGCGTGTGAACTAATCTTGTCATCCTCGTATCATTAAAATTTCCAATCCAAAATGTTTGATTACCCATGGTTACATTCGGAACGTTCGGGGTTATCATTTCCGTAAAAACAATATGTCAACACTTACGGCTATTTTCTCTGGCCATCCAATCTTTAAAAAAATATGAACAAACAATACATTATTTATTCTGAAGACTGTACCGATACTCTCTAAGTTTCAAAAAAGAATGTGGAACAACTAAGTGAAGCGCATCTATAGTTCATTCAGTGGTGTCACGTATGTCCTTGAACTATGAAAATCATCCTCCAGGTCCTCCAAATGCAGTAAATATTTCATTCAGGTCCAAATTCTACCAAGCCCCCTCTCACCGGCCACTTTACACTGTGGAGCCTTGACCCGTCGGACAGGGGCCCGTAGGGTAACGACAGTTGACACGAATATGTTAACCCCCCCCCCCCCCCCCCCCCCCCCCCCCACCCCCCCCCCCCCCCCCCCCCCCCCCCGGTGCGCGAGCATCCACACACGTTCTAGTTCTAGATCGCCATTCCAGCGGCTTTCCCCAAATCTCTGTTCGAGCGAGGTGACTGGGAGGTGGTGGCGATGATGGCTCTCGTGTGATGGCTCCATGAGGATCCGCCTCCACAATAGATGAGGTTTATCCGTATTAATTCCTCGGTTTGTCTGAATCGGGAGCCGACTTGGTTAGGTTCTTTGAAATTGGTTTTCTTTTAGCAATTTCGTTTTCTTGCGAGGATAACGATTTCGTGCTAGTGTTGATTGTTGTATGCGGTGTTTGTGACGTTAGACTCCACCCCCCTCCCCTTGCACTAGTGCAGAACCGGGCTGTAGTCCCGGTTCGTAAGGCCCTTTAGTGCCGGTTCTGGAACCGGCACTAAAGGGTGGGGACTAAAGGCCCACCCCACCCCCCCCCCCCCTTTAGTCCCGGTTCAACACGAACAGGCGCTAAAGGACCACCACGTGGCACGAGCACGCGCCGGGGGGCCGGTGGCTTTTATTCCCGGTTGGTTACACCAACCGGGACTAAAAAGTTTAGGGGTTTTCGTTTTTTGATTTATTTTTTCTTTAATTTTGTGTTTTCCATTTAATTCATTTTCATTTGCTGGTATTTTACGATACTACATATTGTACACGTTATGCATATATATAAATAGAATTTCTCGTAGAACCGATCAGATATATATATATATCATCGAATGTCTCGCACGACCATTCACACATACACATGTATATATACAATTTCTCCTCTCAATTTGCAGATCATTACATGGAGGCATTAGGTCGATCTAGCTAGGTACCGGGTAATGGAATTCTCCTTTGGGATCTATGACCTGGTCGAGCAAAAATCCTGCTATTTCCTCTTGAATCGCTCGTACGCGATTCTCTGGTAGGAGCTTATCCCGCATGTCCTTCATCTTTAATGAAGAGATCAAAATATGCATGTATTATTAGTTGTGTGTATATATATTAGATAATGATGTAAAAATTGTGAATAGTGTTCTGGCAAACATACCCATCGGTTTCTATCATCTTTGCTCGTTTCGGACGCCATCATGAGAATGTTCTCGCAAACGTAATATGCACATAAATTAGTCCCCTGCGCCTGCTTCAGGGCCTTTACGAGAATAGAATTCAATCAGATAATAATTAATCAAGCATGATAATGGTATTGAAACTAGAATTAAAGAGATGTTAGCTAGCTAGTACTACTTAATTAATTACCTTGGGTCGCACCCATGTCAGCTGTTGTTTCCAATGACCTTTAACCTTTTTGATGAACTTTTCCCAAGCCCTGCCTGCCGGCAAAGAAAATGAATAAACGAGTTATTATTTAGTTGATATCAGGAAACAAACTAAAGAGGCCGACATAGTGCGATAATGATTGAAATTACCTGTCGAGCATCCCCTTCACGATTGAGTATTCTGTAGGTTCTTTAAGTAGTGAGTCCAGTGCTTGAACTTTTCCCTCGTCAACTTCAATGATTAACAAGATCCAGTGCAAACTGCATGCGCACACGTTTGTATTAAGCGGGCATGTGCATAACTAATCAACTACACTTATTAACATCTAGTAAGCAAAAACAGAATTTGTAGTACAAGACAGTGTCACTCATCCGAAGTTGAAAGGAAGTAGTATTTCTAGTTCGGTATTCTAGCAAGGTTTTCTCTGTGTATGGTCGATCATATTCACGTGACCATGTCTCTTCATTAATGGTATTTGGGTCAATGAACCCAATGCCATAGCGTCTAGCTTTTTTCATTTCATAGATATTCATTCTGCATAATACCTCAGAAAAGAATATAGTGAGGATAATTACAGTTAATGAACGAGCACTACAGCTAGCTAGAGACTTATCTTACAGAAAGAAATCACTTACAGACAATAGCAACTGACGATAGATTTGTCAAGTGCGTCTTGATTGAATAAGTAAAACATTTCTTGAAACTCAACCCACAGATCTTTTTTATGGAATTAATGCTCTGCCTTGACTTTCACCGTGAGGGATTCTTTATCGGTAGTCTTGGCTTCTCTCATGTACCATTGATCCAATTCATACATTCTCGTTGAGAGACTCTTGACCTCCTCAGCATTGACCATAGGTTCGCCGCGGATATATTTCCGTTTTAGTTCCTCCTCTTTAAATGTTTCGATGGGATCGATGCCTAGGAGTTGTTCTACAGTGACACCGGCCTCTTCAGCCTGCCTTCCATAATCGTCGGTTATTACCAGCTGATCGGCGCCGGTACTCACATGTGTTGGTACAATGAGCGGGGGGATCGATGGCACCGCCTGTTCTCCCAGCTGGGGAACAGTTTTCCCGCTTTTTTTGGCAGCTGCTTGGCTGGAGCTCGAGCTCGATTCCTTTTTTTGTGCTCGATATGACTTCTTGATTTCGCACTCATAGTCTGAGTCAACATGCTTCGGAGCTGGTGGTTGAGCCATACGAATAAAGTGGTCAATGACATGCTCAGGTACTTTCTCCTTTGGCGGCGGGGCCGGTTTCGGTCCAAAATGGGCCTTCACTTGGGCTCGCACTTCGATCTCATTTTCCTCTTCGGTCAGGTCGTAAGGCCGACGAGGAAGAGGCTTGAGGCTTGGACCAAATTGGTATCTCTTGCCTCCTATTGTACAGCTAGCCGCCGTAGTTGCGGCGCCTCTCTTCCGCTGTTGCTTAGGCGGCGGAGACGGCTGACGCGGTGCCTGGCTTGGAGGAGGAGGACTGGGCTGAAGCGGTGCCGGACTTGGTGGAGGAGGAGTGGGCTGACGCGGTGCCGGACTTGTTGGAGGAGGAGGAGTGGCCTGACGCGTTGGCGGACTTGGAGGAGCAGGACTCTGTTGAGGCGGTGGCTGACTTGGAGGAGCGGGAGTCTGCTAACGCGGTGGTGGACATGGAGGAGGAGCCGGCTGATGCGGTGTCGGTGGCCTTGGAAAGATGATGCAATCCTTTCTCCATAGAATGATACGATGTATGGCCTCTCCCAGTGTGCACTCGTCGTCACCTCTAAGAATGTCAAGCTCTAGACCCGAATATTGTGCCACCACTTCATCAAGCGCGACACGAGCATAGCCAGCTGGAATCGGATTGCAATGTAAGGTTGCTCCAGGGGCATTTGTATAAGCAACGCCGTCCGCCACCTTCATGGATATGTTCTTCATTTTAAAGTGTAGCTCACAATTAGTGTTATCCATGATGTCATCCACAAGGTATCTATCCATCAGTGCCTCATCGCCCAGGGCGGAACCCACGCTGCTTCTCGGCATGGATGGGACAGTGCTATCCAATGCTGGATCCGCTAGCTGCTGCCGCTGCTGAGACCCCCTTTCCTGGCTAATTGAGTCGATCTGCTGCAGCTGCCGCTGGAAAGCGAGTGCCTACTCCGCGTGCCTTGATTCTAGTCCTTGAAGGCGGTCTGCTTCCTGCTTCCTCTGCTCCTCCTCCAGCTTCCTCTTCTTCTCCTCCTGCATCTTCTTTCTTGCATGGCTTCTATAGTCGGCGTTCCAGTCCGCAAACCTCTCAAACCACGGAACAACACCTTTGCCTCGTGTTCTTCTCGGGTGTTCAGGGTTCTTCAGGGCGCGCGTAAGCTCGTCGTTCTCTTTGTTGGGCGTGAACACCCCCGTTCGAGCCTCTTCTATTGCAACAATTAAATCGAGGTCGGCTCCTTTAAGACTTTCCCGCTCCAAAACCTGGCCTATCTTTGGGTCCATCGTCCCCCCATGCGCATAGAACCAAGTCCTGGACCTGGGGGGCCAGCTCAACGTAACTGGAATGACCCCTGCATCAACCACCTCGTAGCCACCTGGCCCCAGCTAATGGTGCCATATCTTTTTCGCGGCATTGATCTTGTTTATTCTCGACCGTTCCTGAGCTACTTCCGATTCCTTGAATTTCATGAAAGCGTCCCAGTGATCTCTTTCCTTCTCCAGTGTTCCCTTGAATTCTGGAGTCTTCTTTCCTCCTTCGACGTACTTGTTCCATATACTTTTCTTGTGGTTGTTGAATGCTATCGCCATCTTCCTAAGAGCAGCGTTCTTGACTTTCTCCACATCTGCATCTGTGAAATGATCTGGTAGGGTGAAATGTGACATGAGAGATTCCCAAAGCCAATCTTTTGCTCTTTGGTCGACAAAAGTAAGATCTGGACGTTCCTTTGCTGGCTTTTTCCATTCTTGAATGGAGATCGGGATTTGGTCCTTCACAAGAACTCCGCACTGACGAATGAACTTGACCGCATTCTTCTTAGGCTCGCGCGGTTCGCCATTAGGTTTGAAGGCATCGATGTTGTACTTTACGCCATCCTTCAACTTTTTGGCCGGGCCTCGCACTGTCCTGCTGCCTGTAGAAGATTTGCTCGATCCGGAGGGTTGTAAGAAGAAAGATCGATTCGTTAATATATATATATATACAAAATCAATTAAAACATGTGATGATCACCAGATGCCTGCTTCTATAAATATACCTTGCCGGTATTTGTTATTTGAAGATCATCATAGTTCTGGACTTCATCTATTTGTTCGTCTTCATCGAATATCATATCACCCTCCTCGGTATTGTTTAGATATTGTGAACCGTCATCTTGTTCATTCTCATCTGGCCGGCTCGGGGAGCGTATGATCTCGAACAGGGCCTCTTCTCCTTCTCTGCCGGTATTGTCCGCCATAGTTTCTATTTAACTAAACCAGAAGAAATATAAAACAATTTAGTATGCATCTCGAATAATAGTAGATAATTGATATGCATCTCGAATAATAGTAGATAATAGATATGCATCTCGAAAGATAAAACTGAATCATAGTAGATAATATGTGCATCATCGAATATAATCTCGAATATTATCGAATAATATAATCTCAAATACATCGTCTCGAATATCTCGAATACATCACCAGCTAATGCAGATCGAATACTATCGAATAATCTAGTTCACTCGCAGTGGACACCCAAAGAGAAGGAACCACCACAGGATCATAGCTCCAGTGAGATCCCTAAAGAACCTGCCAGGTATTGGAGAACCTGACGTCCAACGCAACCATGTAGCGACGGACGTGCTCGTCCTCCTCCCTGACACAGTGACGTACCACCTCCGCGGTGGATGCCAGCCTCCGCACTGAATGTGGCCCACGCGCCCGCCACCAAAGAAGCTCTGGGTCAACGACGGGACCCGGGTTCCTCACCAAGATGCGCGCCCCTGAAGGTAGAACCTCCCAGTGTCAGCCCGGCGGAGCCCAGTCCCGGACATGGCACCTCTGAAGCAGGACGTCGTCGCGAACGGGTCGACGACGAGGATGCGGTCCGGGAATCGTTGACGTCGAGAACAAATTCTATGCAAATATGTAACATTTTTTAAATGTTTGGCTAGGAACAGGATTCAGAATCATAACGGATTCTCTTAGCCTTTAAGGGATTTAACAAAATGGCGCCATTCTGGATGCGCAGAAAATGGTCCATATTTTTCCTGATCTCATCTACCCTTCTATATGTCACGTTGTCTAGTGTCAAAGGATTCAAGAAAACCATGGCTTCATCATTAGCAAGAAGTAACAGGTGCATAATGGTACGAAGCTCTCCAAATTGTTTTGGAACGGAGTCCCGGATAGGATAATTAGCTTTTTGGTATGAAATTTGTACCAGAAAGTGAATTATTCTATCCAGAACTCCGTTCGAAAACAACTTTGAAGAGCTTCGTAGCATCATATGCCTGTTAGTTCCGGCTAATGATGAAGCCATGGATTTCTTCAATACTTTGACAGACAACGTGACATATAGAAGAATATATATATATATATATATATGAGATCAGGAAAAAAATGGATCATCTTGTGCACATCCATAATGGGGGCATTCTTTGATCATATATATTTCACTAGATCAAACTTTGACATATGATCAAATGTTGCATATGTCAAAATTCAAACTTTGACATATGATCAAACTTTGACATATGATCAAATGTTGCATATGTCAAAATTCAAACTTTGACATATGATCAAATATTGCATATGTCAAAATTCAAACTTTGACATATGATCAAACTTTGACATATGTGAAAATTATTGCATCTAGTTACATTGGATTAAATATTGCATCGTGAAATATGCAACATTCAAACTTTTTTCAATATGACAAACTTTTAATACATTCAAACATCTAAAACATCAAAACATATACATATATACATCTAAAACATCATAAATTCCTACTCAATAAAACATCTAAAACATCAAAACATAAAGTATAAAAAACTAAAATTCCTACTCATCTAATTACCATTTCTATATTATCTAAAATTCATCTAAACATTTCTATAACTAAAAGTATAAAAAACTAAAAAAACATTCATCTAACATTTATATATATCTAATTCATCTAATTAACATTTATATATATCTAATTCATCTAATTCAACTAAAAAACAGAAAGACAGAAAAAAATTAAGAAAATGTGTGTGTGTGTGTGAGTTCGATGGGAGGGGCGGCCATGGCGGCACAGGGGCTGCTCACATCGGGGCGACTACCGGCGAGGCGACATGACGGGGGCGGCGACGGGGGGCGGCGACGACGGGGGTGCGCGGCGACGGGGACGTACGGTGACGGGGACGGGGGGCGGCGACGGGGACGGGGGCGGCAACGGGGACGGCGACGGTGCGCGACAAGGACGGTGACGGCGCGCGACGGGGGGCGGCGGCGATGTCGATCGAAGCAGAGGAGACGAAGAAGAGAAGAGAAGAAACTGAAAATTCGTAAGTGTTGTATATATAAGAGGGACCTTTAGTCCCGGTTGGAGCCACAAACCGGGACTAAAGGTCAAATTTGGCCAAGCCAAGCGGTGCGAAGTTTAGTCCCACCTTGCCAAGCGAAGGGCAGCCGCACTGGTTTATAAACCCAGCCGCGGCTGCTCCTTCGAACTCCTCTCCAAAGCAGGCTTCTGGGCCTAACTCTGCTGCGCTACCCTGTGGGCCTACTGGGCCTTGCGGGCCTGCATCCTGGCCCAACTATAGGTTGATTTTCTAGTCGTATGCAGGCCGTTGTGGCCCAATAGGCGGGATCTTTTTTCATTTTTTTTGTTTTTTGTTTTATTTATTTTATTTTATTTCTGAGTTGTTTTTTGCTTTATTTAGAGTTTCTTTGTGAATATTTTTGCTTTAGATAAAAAAATTATAAACTTCTGTTAGTGCTAGTAGTTTTCAAATTTGAATTATCTGAAATTTGTGTGAATCACTAGTTTGTGAATAACTTTACTTTAAAAATAGATTTTTCAGTGATTCTTTTTTCTTATGTTTAATATTAGTGTGTTTTACCATTATATTTAATTTGGTAATATTTAGGTTATTTAAAAAATTGAAATGCCTTTGTAACAGATGAGTTTTCGTCCGAAACCCTGATACTTCGACAGAGATTGTCCATTTTATACACGAAGTTGATCCAATTTTACTCGTAACCCTCTCAACTTTTTAGCACATAGTATGTGGGTGAAATGATGATACCATGCGAACTTATAAACTTTTCAGAGTTCATTTGTAGTGCTTTTCAATTTCAAGGTCCTTTAGATAAAAAAAAATCAGTAAATGCATGAAAAATAGCAAATGAAGTCAGAAAGGGTTAAAAATTGATGACGTGGCTTTGAATGGTGCATACTGAACGCACAAAAAGTCTGGAGTTGAAATAAGTTTAAAAAAATGAAATGCCTTTGTAACAGACGAGTTTTCGTCCGCGTAACCCTGATACTTCGAAAGAGATTGTCCATTTTGTACACGAAGTGGATCCAATTTTTGCCGTAACCCTCTCAACTTTTTAGCACATGCTATGTGGATGAAATGATGATACCATGCCAACTTTCAACCTTTTCAGAGTTCATTTGTAGTGCTTTTCAATTTCAGGGTCCCTTAGCTCAAAAAAATCAGTAAAAGCATGAAAAATAGCAAATGAAGTCAGAAAGGGTTGAAAATTGATGACGTAGCTTTGAATGGTGCATACTAAACGCACAAAAAGTCTGGAGTTGAAATAAGTTTAAAAAAATGAAATACCTTTGTAACAGATGAGTTTTCGTCCGAAACCCTGATAGTTCGAAAGAGATTGTCCACTTTGTATACGAAGTGGATCCAGTTTTTGCCCTAACCCTCTCAACTTTTTAGCACACGCTATGTGGATGAAATGATGATAACATGCCAACTTTCAACCTTTTCAGAGTTCATTTGTAGTGCTTTTCAATTTCAGGGTCCTTTAGCTCAAAAAATCAGTAAATGCATAAAAAATAGCAAATGAAGTCAGAAAGGGTTGAAAATTGATGACGTGGCTTTGAATGGAGCATACTGAACGCATAAAAAGTCTGGAGTTGAAATAATTTTTAAAAAAATGAAAAGCCTTTGTAACAGATGAGTTTTCGTCTGAAACCCTGATAATTCGAAAGAGATTGTCCATTTTGTACACGAAGTGGATCCAATTTTTGCCGTAACCCTCTCAACTTTTTAGCACATGCTATGTGGGTGAAATGATGATACCATGCCAACTTTCAACCTTTTCATAGTTCATTTTGTAGTGCTTTTCAATTTCAGGGTCATTTAGCTCAAAAAAATCAGTAAATGAACTAAAGAATAGCAAACGAAGTCAGAAATGGTTGAAAATTGATGACGTTTGTCCGAAGCACAAAAGTACACATTTCAAATGCCAAAACACATAAGCACCCTAACTATTACAAAGATTCCCTACGTTTGTCCAAAGTGGGAATTTCCAGATATATATAAGTCCGGAAACTCACCAGAGAAGAAAGTGATAACTGTGAAGCCGGTCACATCCCAGAGTGGGATCTTTGGGTGTGAAACTTTTTCTTCGCATGTGTCCCTTTGCACCGTAACCATGGACAATCTTCATCATTTAACTGGATGCTCGGGTCAATATTCACTGTGAAGGGAGCAATTTCATGAAACTGTTCATAATCTTCTGACATGTCTGTCTCGTCATCCACTTCCACGATGTTTCTTTTCCCTGAAAGAACTATGTGGCGCTTTGGCTCATCGTATGATGTATTCGCTACCTTATCTTTTCTTTTTCTCGGCTTGGTAGACATGTCGTTCACATAGAAAACATGCGCCACATCAGTGGCTAGGACGAATGGTTCGTCTGCGTACGCAAGATTGTTGAGCTCCACTGTTTTTATTCCGTACTGCGGGTCTTCCGTTACCCCGCCTCGTGTTAGACTGTCCCATTTGCACCGAAACAAAGGGACCTTCAAACTACGTCCATAGTCAAGTTCCGATATCTTCTCTATGTAACCATAATATGTGTCTGTTCCCCTCTTGGTTGCTGCATCAAAGTGGACACCACTGTTTTGGTTGGTGCTCTTCTTATCTTGGGCGACCGTGTAAAATGTATTCCCATTTATCTCGTACCCTTTGAAAGTAATTATATTTGAAGATGGTAACTTGGACAACAAGTACATGTCATCTTCAACAGCGTCGTCATGCATGACACATGTCTGCAACCAACCGGCGAAAGTCCCCGTTTGTTCACGTGTAATCCAGTCGGCAGACTGCTCTGGGTGTTTGGAGCCTGGAATATTCTTGTGTTCCTCCATATACGGAGCTACCATGGCGGAATTTTGTAGAACTATGTAGTGTGCTTGAGTGAGAGAATGCTCGTCCATACATATTATTTGTTTCGGTCCTAGCGTTCCTTTTCCACCCAGTCTGCCCTTATGCCGGCTCATCTTCAATACACAACACCGAAAAGACCAAATTAATACAAGTTCATACATAAAGTTCATACACACTTATTCTCATAAAACAACATACAAACTCTCTAGCTAAAGCATTTAAATGCAACAACAAATGCGATCAAGATCGCAACTAAGATAACAATTGATCCAACAGCATAATGATACCAAGCCTCACTATCAATGGCATATTTTCTAATCTTTCTAATCTTCAAGCGCATTTTCTCCATCTTGATCTTGTGATCATCGACGACATCGGCAACATGCAACTCCAATTCCATCGTGTACTCCTCAATTCTTTTCAATTTTTCTTCAAATACTCGTTTTCTTTTTCAACTAAATTTAACCTCTCGACAATAGGGTCGGTTGAAATTTCCGGTTCACATACCTCCTAGATAAAAATATCTATGTCAACTTGATGGGCATAATTTTTCATAAACACGAAATGCAACAAATAGTTATAAAAGAGAATATACCATGGCACTATGTAAAACAAACAACGTACGGGTAAGAAAATTATACAAGTAACTATATATCTCAATCACACAAACATGATTTTTTTTCATATAAAAAAGATAAGAACAAGAGGCTCACCACAAGGTGGTGCCGGTGACGGGACGGTGCGGGCGATCGACGGTGGTTAGGACGGAGACAGGAAGGCACTTAGTAAACCACACCTACATATGCAAACTAAGAGTTATTTTGAGCTCAAATTGCATGTAAATCAAATAAACTACCACAAATAATTCCTCCCAAACTAAAACCCACAAATCACTATACTTATAGAGCATTGCAAGAGCTAATCTAGCAATGAGAGATGAAAGGACAAAGTTGCTAACCTTTGTGATCACTTGGATGGATGGGGTGCCTTAAAATCTTGACAAATTTTGGGAAAAATGGAGGATGAGCTCGAGAGGAGAGGAAAGGGGAAGAACAGAGAGCTCGGGCTTGATGAAGGGTTTATATAGGATGATCTTTAGTCCCGATTGGTTATACGAACCGGGACTAAAGATGCATCTCTAGTCCCGGTTCTTGCCACGAACCGGTACTAAAGGTGTTGGCGGGGCCCCAGCCTAACACCAGCCTGCCACCACCTCTTTAGTCCCGGTTCGTGGCACAAACCGGTACTAAAGGTTCAAAACAAACCGGGACTAATGAGCGCCGCCTGCCTAGCCGTTGGAACCGGCAATAATGGTCACATTAGTGCCGGTTCATTTGCAAACCGGGACTAATGAGCTGAACATTAGTCCCTTTTTCTACTAGTGTTGTGTGTAAGACCAAACTGCATGCGAGCTATTTTCAGTACAGATTCATCGTAGTGGGTTGTTTTTTGGTGAAGGGGCAAACAAGAGATATGTAGATCAGTGCATTGACACATTTGATGACTTTGAAGTGGACACTTGGTCTCTACTTGGGATTGCTAGTTTTTTAAGGGAGGCTATGAAGATGTGACTTGGTTGTAAGTTTATTGGTTGCTGCCAGTGAAGGATTGTGTGATTCTGACACAAATCATATGATACCTGGGGTAGCAAGATCAAAACTTTTGAACTCTATATGCATGCCAAAGAATTGGAGAGAATTTTTTTTAGTGATGGGAGAATGAGAGTTCTACCATTGAAGTGGACGACTCCTTTGATGAGACCAGCATGCATTTTGTGCGGCGGATCCAGGAGTTTGAGGTCAAGGAGGCTTTAAAAAGGATGAAAGGAAAGCAAGGCGATGGGCGCTGATTGTATCCCCATAGAGGTGTGGAAAGGCCTCGGGGACATAGCGATAGTATGGCTAACCAAGCTTTTCAACCTCATTTTTTGGGCAAACAAGATGCCAGAAGAATGGAGACAGAGTATATTAGTACCAATCTTTAAGAGCAAGGGGGATGTTCAGAGTTGTACTAATTACCGTGAAATTAAGCTGATGAGTCATACAATGAAGCTGTGGGAGAGAGTCATTGAGCACCGCTTAAGAAGAATGACAACCGTGACAAAAAATTAGTTTGGTTTCATGCCTGGGAGGTCGACCATGGAAGCCATTTTCTTGGTACGACAACTTATGGAGAGATACAACGAGCAAAAGAAGGACTAGCATATGGTTTTTCATTGACTTGGAGAAGGCCTATGATAAGACACCGCGAAATGTCATGTGGTGGGCCTTGGAGAAACACAAAGTCCCTACGAAGTACATTACCCTCATCAAGGGCATGTACGATAATGTTGTGACAAGTGTTCGAACAAGTGATGTCGACACTGATGACTTCCCGATTAAAATAGGACTGCACCTGGGGTCAGCATTGAGCCCTTATCTTTTTGCCTTGGTGATGGATGAGGTCACAAGGGATATACGAGATATCCCATGGTGTATGTTCTTTGCAGATGATGTGGTGCTAGTTGAAAATAGTCGGACGGGGGTAAATAGGAAGTCAGAGTTAAGGAGACAAACCTTGGAACTGAAAGGGTTTAGGCTTAGCAGAGCTAAAACCGAGTACATGATGTGCGGTTTTAGTACTACTAGGCGCGAGGAGGTGGAGGTTAGCCTTGATGGGCATGTGGTGCCTCAGAAGGACACCTTTCGATATTTGGGGTCAATGCTACAAAAGGTGGGGGTATTGATTACGATGTGAACCATCGAATCAAAGCTGGATGGATGAAGTGGCGCCAAGCTTCTGGCATTCTCTATGACAAGAAACTGCCACAAAAGCTAAAAGGCAAGTTCTACAGGACGACGGTTCGACCCACAATGTTGTATGGCGCTGAGTGTTGGCCGACTAAAAGGCGACTTCTTCAACAGTTAGGTGTGGCGGATATGCGTATCTTGAGATGGATGTGTGACCACACGAGTAAGCATAAAGTCCGGAACGATGATATACGAGATCGAGTTGGGGTAGCACCAATTGAAGAGAAGCTTGTTCAACATCGTCTGAGATGGTTTGGGCATATTCAGCGCAGGCCTCCAGAAGCTCCAGTGCCTAGCGGACGGCTAAAGCGTGCGTAGAATGTCAAGAGAGGTCGGGGTAGACCGAATTTGACATGGGACGAGTCCGTAAAGAGAGATTTGAAAGATTGGAGTATCACCAAAGAACTAGCTATGGACATGGGTGCGTGGAAGCTTGCTATCCATGTACCCGAATCATGAGTTGGTCGCGAGATCTTATGGGTTTCACCTCTAGCTTACCCCAACTTGTTTGGGACTAAAGTCTTTGTTGTTGTTGTTGTTGTTGTTGTTGTTGTTGTTGTTGTATAATGACATTCTAATGACCGGATGACATGAGCTGGTAAAGGTTTTAACTCCTACAAAGAGAAGGCCACTAGAAATTCCACCTTTTTATGAAAAAGTCATCAACCCAAATCAAAGAGCGGAGCTTCGGAGAAAATTTGATTGGGGAGAGGCGAAGGCTTGAAAGAAGAGTAATTGCTTACTTGGTGGTAAGTAATTTATTGGGCCCCAAAGTGCAAGGGTTTCTAGGTAGCAGCGAGTTTTTCACCTAACCGAGATATCAATCCATGGAAGTTCTTGTCTCTAACACAATTGTTAATTCGGCATTTTTTGTGTGTGTGTGTGTGTGTGTGTGTGTGTGTGAGAGAGAGAGAGAGAGAGAGAGAGAGAGAGAGAGAGAGGATACTGTCGCCGCCATGTACCGTCCCGTCTTCTCATTGTCATGCCGCTGCTAGAGACTAGTGGTCGGGCTAAGCCCAATCGCTGGTCAACGAAGGTGGCACTCAGGGAGGTCTCCCCTCCAGTAGCCTACAATGACAAGATGCAATCTATGGGCGACAACTTGATACTAAGGGTATGGTTGTGAAGCAGTGGTAGTGGCGTATTCGGCCAGGCGTCGGTTGCCGCTCTCCCGTTTATGGGTATGCATGCAACGGCGGCGACCTTCTATGTCCCAACAAGGCAGTCCTCCACTCGGGCACATGGGTGGTTGTTGCAATGAGCCAGAGTGCATTGGATTTTCAGGTCAGGCGGCAATGCTAAATATGTTTTTCCAACTTATTCTAACATCACAGGCAAAGATGGCAGAGCAAGAGATGGTGCGGCACCATCGGAGGATCCCGAATTGAGAATTGGTAGTGCTGGGGACCTTCCTCCCTTGTGAATAGTGTTGGGATCGCTGAAGGTGGTGGCAACAATACATGAGGACTTCGATTTTGTGTTGCTACTCGATTACCTAGTCTAGAGTTCTAGGATCTAAACATAAGATCTGACCCTTTTTGTTTATACCTAGCAATGGTGGTGTTTTTGCATCATTACCTTATTGAAGGCATTATTCGGATTTGTTCGAACTTGATCGTCAAGATGAAAACCAAGGATTTGGCCTTCAGTGTTAGACCCGACGCTCGCAGCGTCTGAGCATGATTCCCTACCTGAAGGTCTTAATGCTGGAGTACATTTCTCATCGTCGTTCTGATGTCCAGAGATGGTTGGTGGCCATGGCCGTTGTTGTTGTTCGCCAGTCACATTTTTGAGTGCTTCGCCTTTTTTTTTTTGACTACGTACAACTTCAGTCTTTTCCAACTTTGCTTTTTTTGGCGTGATCATCCGCGTGTGTGTGTGTGCTTGTTGGCGTTACTTGTGCAGATCCTAATAATGCAGTAACATGGTGTGTACTCATTGTGTTCGTAAGCCACATTTTATAAAAAAATACTCAAACGCTGAAGGTCTTAATACCTGGAGTACACGGCATGAAAATACAAAGAGGTGAAAAGAGCGTAGACTAAAGCCTATCTTCTCCGACCAGCAAATTAACCAATCGATTACTGGGCAAGTCAGGGCTTTATGCCTCTGCCGACGCCATGAGAACAAGGCAGATGGTGGTTACAAGAAAAAAGGATTCACGGTTCCAGTGGCCGAGCAGACGTGATCGATGAAACCAGAACTCTGTTTATTGCAGCTTGAGCTTCACTAGGTGTTGGATTCCAGATACCTCCCATATCTGTTAGTAATTTATCAGAACCCAACATATGAAGACAATATGTGGCATTGTATATTAGCCAGGCTAGTTGCACACAAGGAGGACGATATATATGGGAGCTATTGATACTTCAATCTGCTAGTACAATCTTGCCACTTTGTGTGGCTTAATGAAAAGTATATCCTTGTAATGTCTAAGCCAGCTACTTGGTCGAATTTATTGTCGTAGAATTGGGGAGATACATTCTCATATAGTCATATGTGCACGGTTCTGCTCATCTATATATAATAACCATGCTGACCTCCATCAGTTGGATATGTACATGTGTGTGCAGAGAGGGTGGTCTCCCCTGAATAAAAAAATGAGAGAGAGTGGTCCAACATGCATCTACTTAGATTGCCACAACCAAACAAGCATTTTTCATGTTCGCATAGCTAGAGGAGTGAAAAATATGTACCGATTAAACTAATTTTGAGTAGATCTTGAGAATAAGCGGCATCGAGAAATCGTTTCTTTGGAAGAACCAAACATTCAGGGCCATAAATCCAGCTGTAAGAAGCCATTGTCAACATGTCGTGACTATGGAAGTCCTCTTCAGATTTTTGTCCAATATCCTCTTCTAGTAAGACCTTGGATCTGACCAACTAACTGTAGTTCAGATGATTATATTCCTTGCGTTGGAAACAATCCTTGAGTGCTCAAGTCCTAAACTCAGTACTACTGGTCGCATTTTCTATATTTATTTTTGACCTTCGGCGATGTGCATTTAATGGGAGGAAACATTTCCATCAACTACGAAAACGTCTGTGGCGACTTTGTCAATCTCAAAATAATGTGCCGGCTAAATATCTTGAAGGTGCTCATAAGAATAAAATGTGTGCGTGCGTTCATAGAGTTGAATGTACGTGAGCGTGTGTAAAATGTGAAAGAAGCGTGAGGTCTTCAATGGTATAGCTGGCTAAGCTGGGTCATCTCTTCATAGCTTAATTCGTTGGATACCAGACAAAGCACTTGGATTCTGTCCTTTCTTAGGGATCTCCAACGTCAACCCGTCAATTTCACCACGCATTCATCTGCGGATAGGGGATCAGTCCGCAGACATGGATGTGGGAGGACGCCATCCAACCATGGTCGCATACATTTCAAACTCCATTTCAGAAAACCTTATCAAATTCGTGCAAATAAGACGGATTTCATATAAACATGACGGATTTCATACAAGTCGGACGAAAACGGTTACATTTTAGACATATTTTCAACTAAAACGCTAACATTAGTTGCACGTCCGGTCGTGCAGAGCTCCACTACCACGACACGGATACACTACTCTAGTCTACGGCCGGACGCGGCGGATCCCTTTGTCTCCCCCATGTCCGGCAGCCCGCTAATCGGACTGCCAGGAGCCCCGAAGGCATATTCTTTCCCCGTATCTTCCCTATTTCCGACAGCGCCGCTCATCGGAGCGGCAAAGAGGGTGCTTCAGCCGGATGGAAGGTGCTTCCGTGGAGCTCAGGTGGGTGCCCACGATGGTCTGAGATAAAAGAGAACTAGCCGGGTCATCGGCAAGGGCCTTCCTGGGAACCAAGCGGCGGCGGCTTCCCGTGTTCTACTTCTCCTCAATGATGGCGGCGGGCGCGGAGGTGCTGGCTGCCATCTCGACGGCATCCGCGCAACCGACTTCCTTCTCTGCGTGCATGGCGCGGCTGCGCGCGCGTCGACGGCGGATGGCGCGGCCGCAGGCACTAGATGGCGGCGATGCCCGTGCCTCCACGGCATGGAGCAACTCGCCACTCCTCATCGAGCTAGCCTGGAGCGGCGAGTTGCTGAACCACGCGCCGGCTTGGGGAGGCAACTTGATCCATCGGGCTAGGCGAGGGAGGTGGAGCAGCGAGCTGCGTCGCTCGTATCCGGCCGGTTCGGCGGGCCTCCCAGCCAGCTTGTATGCCGGAGAACTGCTCTTCGGAAGCCATCAGAAGAGTGGAGAAAATGGTGAACGCGGAGATGGTGGAGCGGTAGAGGGGTCCGATTTTTTCCCGGCGTCTGGTCTCGTTTAAATGGAGGGTGGACGGGAGGAGCTCGGCTGGCGTTCCGTTTAATGCCGGCCTGCTCATGAACGGACGTGTGGCCGGAGTATATTTCTCGGCTTCCATGCGGTTTTAATGGTGGCATTTGAATGCGGCCTGGAGGCGTGTTCAGCCGGGCGTGCAGGGGGTGGTGCCCTCGATCGGCGCGCCGCTTCGATGGCGGAGGTAGTGAGAGGTCGTGTCCTTCCTGAGCCGCTTTCAATGTGGACGACGCGCTCTAAAACGGTATGAATGCGGGCAGCTGGCGCCGTGCAGGAATCGCGCGGGAAGGGGATGGTTTTTGGTGGGTCAGGGCGGTCAGAAGCGGGCTTGGGACCAGTCCGGACTCCCGCAAACCTTCCCCACGTTTGTCTCCGGTTTGGGGGAGAAAACACGTACGGACCGTGCCGCGGACCGATACAGGACTGCGTTCGGTGACTTCCACGGTCCGGACAGCGCGATTCAAATGGATGCGGGCGGTTTGCGGGTCCGCCTTAGAGATGCCCTTACCCTACCAGGCCACCACAGTTTGGCTCGCATATTGTGATGTTGGTACAAGTTTAAGGTGCAAAACTCAAATGGTATTGTCACGGTGTTTCATGCATGCTCTACTAAGAATATTTGAGTGTGCATCCAGGAATTCCAACGCTCCCCAACTAACCATCGCCTAAACTGAATATTCAAGGGTACCGATTGTAATACTGTGCCCACGTGATCCTCCTTACATTGCACAATATTATATAGGGTGGGGTATTGTATGGCTAGTGGCGCCTCCCCTAACCACATATCCTCCCAAAATCTTGTTGTCATCCCATTTGTAGGGTAACACAGCAGAAAACAAAAAATTTCTGACCTACGCACCAGCCCAGGACCACTATGGAGACTGCATACAAGGTTTGATCATTTTCGTTACCGACTCGTAGTGCAGCGGAAGTAGAGTCGATGACGATCGTCGGTGCAGATCCCCGCAGCTACGATTTACAACCTCCCAACCGCGAGGATGTATACCCTCATCCGCCCCTCGGACAGCCCTCCGGGAGGCGGTCGGACAGTCCCTCGGACGGTGTCACGGACAGCCCTTCGGGAGGACCCTCGAAACTCGGACGGTTACTCAGACAGCCCTTCGGGAGGACACTCGAACAGCCCCTCGGGCAAAAGGACGAAACTACGACCTCTCTACAGAGTTGCACACATACGGTGTCATCTATCCGGCAGGGCTTCGCCGTCCAGAACTAGTTTCCACCGGAACCCTGACAGCCTTTCGGCACTACGAAACTATTTCGTGGGAGGGAGAGAGAATGCCAGATGATGCATGGCTTGTGTGAGAGAGTTGGAGTGGTGATGGAGAGCTCCTCTCCACCTCCTTATATAGTGGTGGAAGGGGTGAGGGGGGGGGGGCTGAAATTCAGCCCACAAAACATGCACCCACCAAACAAGGAAAACATGTTCCCACCAAACATGGAGAAAACATGTTCCCTTGTCCATGGTGTTCCCCCATGGGTCCCCATCTTCCTCCGAACACTTTCCACCATTTGTGGGGGCTGCCCCCAACCATGGGGGGCCCCCCCAACATTTTGTCCAGCCAAAAGGGGCTGCCCCCTAAAGGGGGCGCCCCAAAAAACAGCCCAAAAACAGCCCCCACGATCCGTGGGATCTTGTCCCCTCACGCTGGGACAACATGTTTCCCGCGACTATTATTTCTGAAAAATTCCGAAAGGTCCCAGAACATTTCCAGCACCCTCTAAAATTATCTGGACGCGCTCTGGAACATTTCCAGTATGGTGGTTTAATTTAAAACCATCTTTGTTTACCCGGTAAACAACTCCGGCAGCTCCGAAACTTTTTTTCGGTTTTTTCTCAAGAAAAATTCCAGAAATTACCAGACCAATCTGGCAACCTCCAAAACATTCCCGGTGCTTGCCGAAACCTTTTTGGGTCAATGGTTTTATCCGAAACAACTTTTCGGTTTTACCGAAACTTTTTCGGTGTTCTCTCCGGAACTTTTCCGTTGTCTCTGAAACTTTTTCCAGTGACTTTCTCTCGGACTCCTTGTCTAGTATTCAGCAGATAGACGACCCTTAAGCGTGTGACCCTATAGGTTCGGCGAAGTATAGACATGACCGGAACACTTTCCGATCAATGATCAGCATCGGAGCCGTGGACACCCATATTGACCCCTATACCCACACGAATAAATATTCGAGTGAACCTCCAGTTGCCGTGTGCTATTCTTGTTGCTTCGCGATATGTTACAAATACCCGAGGTGGGACATGTTGGCATTCCCGTGGAACAACAAATTGTCCACTATGCTAGTTACCTCGTTACCGGTATTGTTCTCTTTTCTCGTTACCGTGTTCCGGCATCCCCGTGATCAAATCACAAAGTGTCTGGCCAGACGATGATGGATACCATAACACCGAGAGGGCCCAGAGATATCTCTGCTTCGTCGGAGGAGCAAATCCCAATCTCGAGCTATCAAGTTACTTGACACACTTTTCCATGAACCCGTAAGCCGCCGTAATAGCCACCCATTTATGGATGACGTTTAACAAACCCCAAAGTTCATGAAGCAAGCATGAAGAAACCCGATACTCTCATGGTCTAAGGAATCATGCAAACGTTAACCATCTCTGTGTTATTAACCATTAACTTGTGACGAATGTATCTCATAGCATAACATCAATTCGGGTCGATTCAACACAAATGTTCTTCTAACATTGTGCCCTCAAAGTTGCTGGCATAGACATGCCCATGATCAGGAAAACAGGACCATCATGCAACACTTGAGCTCATCTTAGAGGCTAGACCAGGAATACATTTTACCGTTTATTATTCCACACGTGCATATGAGTCTTCCTCCGAGCCTCGTGGTTATTGTAGACTCGAGAACCATAGCAGTTATAGCATGGAACATAAACCTAATTATGAGCATGGAGATAAATAATAACATTTATTATTGCCTCTAGGGCATATCTCCTACAGACTCCCACTTGCACTAGAGTCAATAATCTAGTTAATGCTAATGCACTTCACACCTGTGGCATACCGGTGTAAATATGCTTCGCTTGTG
Source organism: Thinopyrum elongatum (assembly GCA_011799875.1). Lineage (NCBI taxonomy): Eukaryota > Viridiplantae > Streptophyta > Magnoliopsida > Poales > Poaceae > Thinopyrum > Thinopyrum elongatum. Next base: position 79,641,397 of record CM022303.1, read on the forward strand.
GTATAGCCTGATGTCCAACGGATCTGACGATTTTAGCTCTGTGTGTATCTTTGCATATCCTCGCGTTTTCACGCTTTCACAAAATTCATATTTTGTGTGGACTTGGTTTTTATGTATGTGAATCACAGGTCGAACCTGGATTCCTCAGACTGAGTTATGGAGCAACTACCTGCAGTAGTGTCCCATTGACAAAAGCCATCTTGGAACCATACTAAGTTCATGAATGAACTATATGATTCAACATCTTCTTTGTCGCTTTTAAAAGCGGCAACATACTTCGCCTCTGTTATAGAATTCGCCACAGTAACTTCTTTGGAACAATTTCCAACTACCGTGCCACCATATTGTGTGTTACACAAAAACCCTCAATTTAAATCGAAAATCGCTTGGAGCATGGATGAAGACTGTATCGATGTAACATTTTACAACGAACTCTTCATGATCTCCGCTTGCGAGAAAACATGTCATCAGTGCTACTATAGTACTCAATGACCTTTTTCACTGTTGTCCCATGATCAGTACTTTTGATCACTTTGGTATCTATACTCGCAACAACTTTGGGAGTATTGGACATATCTGGCTGTTTCACATACCATGGAATACATGATTAATCCAAACACAAAGGTGTGTGGAATCTCCATCATGTATTTTGCTCATCAGTGTTTAGGGACACCGAGTCTTGCAAAAACTCTTTCCACGTGACTTCGGCAAGAATCACTCCTTGGCGTTTTAAATGCTAAAAAGTTTTAGCATCTTGTCAATATGTATCTTTGCTTAGCCCCATCAGGTAAATCTATCTCCATAGATCATCATGTCTAATATCCAAGCTATTTAGCCTAAGTACTTCATCGAAAAACTATTTTCAAATGAAGTCCTAATTCATGTCAAGAAATTTATTTCCAATTAACAATGTGTCAAGCACACAATGTTTTTAGAAATATTATTATGCTCCCACTTACTTTCTTGAATCACAAGCATCTTCGTTACCCATTGATGAAGTCAAAAACCCTTTTGACCATTTCATCAAATCACGAAGATTCCAACTCCACTTTGCTCTCTTCTGTCCATTGCTGGAACTCTGAAGTTTGCATACTTACTAGCATCCTCTGGACTGACAAAATACCTTGGACTGTAACACATGCAAGTCCTTGGTTTTATTTCCATCATATGGAAATCCTATTGTCATCCAAGTTTCATATCTCATGACTGAAATATGTATTAATTGCTAGTTCAACCCAAACCGACTTTAAGCATCGCTACGGTGAAACAACCTCATCGTAGTCAACTCCTTGAACTTGTTATTGCAACAAGTCGAGCTTTATGGATAAAACATTTTTATCCGTATCAGTTTTAAGTTCCATAAAATTCGTTAGACTCTAAGTCTTTCGAAAGGTGTATCAAGATTTTAATCTTGAATCACTTATATGGAAACTATCTCGGATTGTATTGGCATTTAGCCAATTCCGGAGTCAGGGCCCATCAACGCTTCCTTGTGTATCGTAGGTATACTGTTGTCTAACAACAATATCTCGTCTGCGCACCTGAGAGGTTTGCACGAGCCTTGCCTACGTGGTTCAGCTGCAAGTTCGACCGAAGTCCATACATTTTATTGTAGAGACTTCCGTATCAGTCGCAGTAGGAAACCTGGAATTACTTCCAAGGTCTCTTTCCTTTGATCTGATGACGAAGATACTGTTTATCTTGTCGAGTTGCACTATTCGCCCACTCACCTTTTTGAAAGAACCATTTTCTTCAAAAAGCATACCGTTCTTTGTGGCAAACCTATTTGCCTCGGTATAGTGAGGGAGGAATACCCAATGACTTGGGATAACCTACAAAGTAGCACTTGTCTGATTTGGAATAGGTTTGTTACCTTTTACACAAGCCCCATATTCAAATGTTAAGAAAAGATATAACATGGTTGGGCGTACCGTACCATGGTGTCATTTCAACAGACCCGATGGAGCTCTTTTCAGTGTAAAAGCCGCAGTCTCTAAAGCATCACTCTTTAAAAGGGATAATGGCAAATTTATTTATGTCATCTTTGATCTTACCATGTCATAAATGGTTCGATTACACCTTCACGGACTTTTCACTCACAGTGGTGTTCCGGGAGGTGTAAGTTATGAAACTCTTTTCACAACTCATCAGACATTCGCTAAACTTGTAACTCAATTATTCCTTTCTGCAATTGAATTGTAGAAACAGAATTTTCTTGCTACAATAACTTCTACTTCATTTTTGAAAACCTTTCGAATGAATTCAAAAGATCCAGACTTACGTCTCATCAAGTAAATATCCACATATCTACTTGAGTCATTTCTGAAGATAGATAAATCCACTACTAACAACATTTATCGGACTACACACATCAAATGTATGATCACCGATAAGTTTGTTGTCCGTTCCTTATGGCCTGTGAGCGGTATTTCAGTCACTTCACTTTTCGGAGGAAAGTTGCAAGTGTCAGATGATTCAAAATCAAAGGACTTCAAAAAATCCATCATAATGGAATTTATCAATGCAGGTTTGTCCAATGTGACCAAATGTAGTGCCACACTTGTGTGGTATTCTCTTAGTCTTACGACATTTAGCGTCAGTGTTACGGATGTATCATATTACCATCAATATTCATAACATACGTCCCATTTTGGATGGAATCATGGCCCTTCATGTTATTCATAATACTGAACAACAATTGTTGTTTTTATGAACAACTCTTTTGCAACAAACTTTGTGCAATGGCTAGAGTGTATGAAACTCTAAAATAAATTATGAAAGTAAACCCAGAGGTAATGTATTATTATCAATATTCATAACATACATCTCATTCATAATGAAAGTATGGCCCTTATGTTATTCATAACATCGAACATAAAAAGTTCTCTTATGAACAACCTTCTTGCGAGATACCTTATGCATAGGGCTAGAGTGTAAAACTCTAAAATGAATTAAGAAAGTAAATACAGACGGTAATACACCGATGGAAGGTATAGTAACATTTACTATGTTCCCTGTGTATACCTAAACCTCATTCCTGGCTAGTCTTTCAGGCCATAGTAGTTCTTACATCGAGTTGCAACAGAAAGCAATCGAGCGGGTATCTTTGTGATTAACTCACAATACCCAAGAATTAGTGATTAACAATTTAATCATAATTCCCAAGAACTATATCTTTGACCAGCCTTCTATACATCAAAAACTTGTATGACATTCATACATGAGCTGGATATTCCAGTCTTCTTTCTTTTTGCCTTTATACTTCTAACAGTTTAACTTTTAGTATTTCTCCTACTTCCAGAAGAAGCACCCAACTTAAGAGTGGCGTTAGCCCCGGACTTCCTAGGCATGAAAGTTTCACTAACACCCTTCGGACACTTCCTTTCTCTTTAAGTTGTTGTTTTATTCACCTTTCATCATATGACAGGCGTTCTCCTGGATCCCTCTCTTATCAGTCTAATGCATAGTAAACTCCTTTACTAATAGTTTGCAAACAAACACTGCTTTGGATATCTCATATCTTTTAGCCTTTGCCTGTCTCTGAAAATGATTTTCAGATTCCATGAATATCACATAACTATCCAAACTTTTGAAGTTCGGGTCTCATGGAAGCAAACATATTGCACTTGACTGAAATGGAATTCTAGCTTTTGGATCGAAGGACGAGAGTCACATGATCCATAGCATAAGCGAGAGAATACCGAAAGTATGCGATGGGACAAAGTCCTTCTCGGCACTCTTGAGGACAATCCTCACATTACGTTACCAACCGTAAAGTTTTAACCAGATATTTAACAGCTATTCAATTTTAACAGGGAAGGTGGAAATGCGAGCCATTATTCTACAACTATTTTGCAAATCACACTTAGACAGAGTTCATAATTAATTGCACTGAGAATTAAACAAGTTAATTCAACAGTGCGCTCCCACTCAAATCAATATCTCTCATAATTGATTTGTGAGTGATACAAGACCCACACTTCGATTCAACGCCATTGATGTGGACATCACTGATGACGAGAATTTCAATTGGTAGGCAAACTTGCCGATCACATCTCCATGTGACTCTTGTTCATCTTTCGATGGGTGTGTTCCGAGCTCAGGACGATCCTGCCTGAACGTCAAAGACAACCAAGTGATGTTGCTGCGAGGTCTGACCTCACCCGCCTCATTCCTCTCGATTCGTTCGTACCCATGTGGACATGGCGCACCCCGAAAAGATACGAATTACATACGGTGCTACACTTGGGTAAACACTAACTACTTTGATATTTTGAAGTGAGAGATCACCCTAATAAAAAGCGACTACTGCGCAATCAAGAAGGGTGCATCATAAGGGATAAACATCTCAGGCAATTAATAATAGCATGATATGGTATAGCCCTTTCTGACGGAGAAGTCTTGTATTTCTTCGTCTTCGGCATTTGCGTCGGTGTTCACCTTCGCGAAGATTGCCACCACCTTGTCGATGCACCAGATAATATTGCTATCTCTATAGCTAATAAAATAATGCATTACACAAGATTGACACGCAGGTCATTTAAAGTGCAATCATATGGCTCCAGCCATTATGCCAAATCATGACACGCAGGTCATGTTAATCAATTTACATCATATAGACATCTCATACATAATCAAATTATTATGAGCACTGCTATACCACACCATATGCACATGCAAACCCTCCTGCAAAACCAAGTTAGACGCCTCTAATCGGTTCATGCAAAAACTTGTTTTACGTGGCTTCTAAGGTTTCGAAACAAACCGAAGCTACCAACGTCCATCATCAAGTATGATAATTCAAGCGCTAGATTAACAATGCGGGGTGCATGAAAACCGAGATAATAAAATCTCGAGCCCCATACTGAACTTCGTCATACGCATGACCCCCGTGCAGATCATATCTGCATTGCCCTTTCGTCTGCGAAACATCCATCTTTCATTGACTAAAGTGGAACCCAAAGAACTGTTAGCACTTTGTTGATCTGTCAATCAGCATACTCAGGAGCAGCATGAAAGGATCGCGGATTGCCAGAACTTTGTCAGATTCCACAATGCTGTCAAGATCAGGACTACGCAAATTCGAGGGAAGCAACAAGAACATCGGGTAACAGATTTCATCTGCGACCCGCACAAATAATTTTCAGTAATAGAACTCATCTACTACCTAATTATTTTGTGCAACACCCATACATCTCTATGTATTCTAGATCGCAACCTGCATCTACGCATAGCACGGCTCATGATGACACTGTAGGGTAATGCAGCAGAAAACAAAAATTTTCTGACCTACGCACCAGCCCAGGACCACTATGGAGACTGCATACAAGGTTTGATCATTTTCGTTACCGACTCCTAGCGCAGCGGAAGTAGAGTCGATGACGATCGTCGGTGCAGATCCCCGCAGCTAGGATTTACAACCTCCCAACCGCGAGGATGTATACCCTCATCTGCCCCTCGGACAGCCCTCCGGGAGGCGGTCGGACAGTCCCTCGGACGGTGTCATGGACAGCCCTTCGGGAGGACCCTCGAAACTCGGACGGTTACTCAGACAGCCCTTCGGGAGGACACTCGAACAGCCCCTCGGGCAAAAGGACGAAACTATGATCTCTCTACAGAGTTGCACACATACGGTGTCATCTATCCGGCAGGGCTTCGCCGTCCAGAACTAGTTCCCACCGGAACCCTGACAGCCTTTCGGCACTACGAAACTATTTCGTGGGAGGGAGAGAGAATGCCAGATCATGCATGGCTTGTGTGAGAGAGTTGGAGTGGTGATGGAGAGCTCCTCTCCACCTCCTTATATAGTGGTGGAAGGGGTGAGGGGGGGGGGCTGAAATTCAGCCGACAAAACATGCACCCACCAAACAAGGAAAACATGTTCCCACCAAACATGGAGAAAACATGTTCCCTTGTCCATGGTGTTCCCCCATGGGGCCCCACCTTCCTCCCAACACTTTCCACCATTTGTGGGGGCTGCCCCCCACCATGGGGAGCCCCCCCAACATTTTGTCCAGCCACATGGGGCTGCCCCCTAAAGGGGGCGCCCCCAAAAACAGCCCAAAAACAGCCCCCACGATCCGTGGGATCTTGTCCCCTCACGCTGGGACAAGATGTTTTCCGCGACTATTATTTCTGTAAAATTCCGTAAGGTCCCAGAACATTTCCAGCACCCTCTAAAATTATCTGGACGCGCTCTGGAACATTTCCAGTATGGTGGTTTAATTTAAAACCATCTTTGTTTACCCGGTAAACAACTCCGGCAGCTCCGAAACTTTTTTTCGGTTTTTTCTCCAGAAAAATTCCAGAAATTACCAGACCAATCTGGCAACCTCCAAAACATTCCCGGTGCTTGCCGAAACCTTTTTGGGTCAATGGTTTTATCCGAAACAACTTTTCGGTTTTACCGAAACTTTTTCGGTGTTCTCTCCGGAACTTTTCCGTTGTCTCTGAAACTTTTTCCAGTGACTTTCTCTCGGACTCCTTGTCTAGTATTCAGCAGATAGACGACCCTTAAGCGTGTGACCCTATAGGTTCGGTGAAGTATAGACATGACCGGAACACTTTCCGATCAATGATCAGCATCGGAGCCATGGACACCCATATTGACCCCTATACCCACACGAATAAATATTCGAGTGAACCTCCAGTTGCCGTGTGCTATTCCTGTTGCTTCGCGATATGTTACAAATACCCGAGGTGAGACATGTTGGCATTCCCGTGGATCAACAAATTGTCCACTATGCTAGTTACCTCGTTACCGGTATTGTTCTCTTTTCTCGTTACCGTGTTCCGGCATCCCCGTGATCAAATCACAAAGTGTCTGGCCAGACGATGATGGATACCATAACACCGAGAGGGCCCAGAGATATCTCTCCATCGTCGGAGGAGCAAATCCCAATCTCGAGCTATCAAGTTACTTGACACACTTTTCCATGAACCCGTAAGCCGCCGTAATAGCCACCCATTTACGGATGACGTTTAACAAACCCCAAAGTTCATGAAGTAAGCATGAAGAAACCCGATACTCTCATGGTCTAAGGAATCATGCAAACGTTAACCATCTCTGTGTTATTAACCATTAACTTGTGACGAATGTATCTCATAGCATAACATCAATTCGGGTCGATTCAACACAAATGTTCTTCTAACATTGTGCCCTCAAAGTTGCTGGCATAGACATGCCCATGATCAGGAAAACAGGACCATCATGCAACACTTGAGCTAGTCTTAGAGGCTAGACCAGGAATACATTTTACCGTTTATTATTCCACACGTGCATATGAGTCTTCCTCCGAGCCTCGTGGTTATTGTAGACTCGAGAACCATAGCAGTTATAGCATGAAACATAAACCTAATTATGAGCATGGAGATAAATAATAACATTTATTATTGCCTCTAGGGCATATCTCCTACAGACTCCCACTTGCACTAGAGTCAATAATCTAGTTAATGCTAATGCACTTCACACCTGTGGCATACCGGTGTAAATATGCTTCGCTTGTGGTATAGCCTGATGTCCAACGGATCTGACGATTTTAGCTCTGTGTGTATCTTTGCATATCCTCGCGTTTTCACGCTTTCACAAAATTCATATTTTGTGTGGACTTGGTTTTGTATGTATGTGAATCACAGGTCGAACCTGGATTCCTCAGACTGAGTTATGGAGCAACTACCTGCAGTAGTGTCCCATTGACAAAAGCCATCTTGGAACCATACTAAGTTCATGAATGAACTATATGATTCAACATCTTCTTTGTCGCTTTTAAAAGCGGCAACATACTTCGCCTCTGTTATAGAATTCGCCACAGTAACTTCTTTGGAACAATTTCCAACTACCGTGCCACCATATTGTGTGTTACACAAAAACCCTCAATTTAAATCGAAAATCGCTTGGAGCATGGATGAAGACTGTATCGATGTAACATTTTACAACGAACTCTTCATGATCTCCGCTTGCGAGAAAACATGTCATCAGTGCTACTATAGTACTCAATGACCTTTTTCACTGTTGTCCCATGATCAGTACTTTTGATCACTTTGGTATCTATTCTCGCAACAACTTTGGGAGTATTGGACATATCTGGCTGTTTCACATACCATGGAATACATGATTAATCCAAACACAAAGGTGTGTGGAATCTCCATCATGTATTTTGCTCATCAGTGTTTAGGGACACCGAGTCTTGCAAAAACTCTTTCCACGTGACTTCGGCAAGAATCACTCCTTGGCGTTTTAAATGCTAAAATGTTTTAGCATCTTGTCAATATGTATCTTTGCTTAGCCCCATCAGGTAAATCTATCTCCATAGATCATCATGCCTAATATCGAGGCTATTTAGCCTAAGTACTTCATCGAAAAACTATTTTCAAATGAAGTCCTAATTCATGTCAAGAAATTTATTTCCAATTAACAATGTGTCAAGCACACAACGTTTTTAGAAATATTATTATGCTCCCACTTACTTTCTTGAATCACAAGCATCTTCGTTACCCATTGATGAAGTCAAAAACCCTTTTGACCATTTCATCAAATCACGAAGATTCCAACTCCACTTTGCTCTCTTCTGTCCATTGCTGGAACTCTGAAGTTTGCATACTTACTAGCATCCTCTGGACTGACAAAATACCTTGGACTGTAACACATGCAAGTCCTTGGTTTTATTTCCATCATATGGAAATCCTATTGTCATCCATGTTTCATATCTCATGACTGAAATATGTATTAATTGCTAGTTCAACCCAAACCGACTTTAAGCATCGCTACGGTGAAACAACCTCATCGTAGTCAACTCCTTGAACTTGTTATTGCAACAAGCCGAGCTTTATGGATAAAACATTTTTATCCGTATCAGTTTTAAGTTCCATAAAATTCGTTAGACTCTAAGTCTTTCGAAAGGTGTATCAAGATTTTAATCTTGAATCACTTATATGGAAACTATCTCGGATTGTATTGGCATTTAGCCAATTCCGGAGTCAGGGCCCATCAACGCTTCCTTGTGTATCGTAGGTATACTGTTGTCTAACAACAATATCTCGTCTGCGCACCTGAGAGGTTTGCACGAGCCTTGCCTACGTGGTTCAGCTGCAAGTTCGACCAAAGTCCATACATTTTATTGTAGAGACTTCCGTATCAGTCGCAGTAGGAAACCTGGAATTACTTCCAAGGTCTCTTTCCTTTGATCTGATGACGAAGATACTGTTTATCTTGTCGAGTTGCACTATTCGCCCACTCACCTTTTTGAAAGAACCATTTTCTTCAAAAAGCATACCGTTCTTTGTGGCAAACCTATTTGCCTCGGTATAGTGAGGGAGGAATACCCAATGACTTGGGATAACCTACAAAGTAGCACTTGTCTGATTTGGAATAGGTTTGTAACCTTTTACACAAGCCCCATATTCCAAATGTTAAGAAAAGATATAACATGGTTGGGCGTACCTGAGGAGGCCACACCAATTAGTCCGGACACCGTCACCAATTAGTCCGGACACCGTCAAACCCAAGGCCAGCCTTGGTGTTAGAGAAAGGAAAGTCGAGGACAGAGCAGATCATCGAGGTTGAGATGGCAGGTCTCAGCGCGGAAGAGGGTCCGGCGGAGACGAACCAAGTGAAGAAACAGGGATTGAAGGAACTGGGCGCCGACGTGACCTGCCAGGAATAAGAGAAGAAGATGAAGACGACGAGGAGAAGGTACTCGTAGGAGTATATCACCTTCATACTCTCCTGGAACATCGACTTGAAGATCCCGAATGCGCCGCAGGACGACGAAGAGGTGTCTGAGGAGATCAGCAGCATGCGCCTCCATGCCATCTCGTACTTCACAGAGCTCCATGCCAGGAAGAGCGCGCTGCAGGAGTTCGTCAAGGTCCAGGTCGCCGACCTTGGCTATGCCGAGATGCCTGAGGAGGCCACCGAACCTCGAAAGATATACGACGACGAGGATGGGGCGGAATTGGTTTATCTGGGGTTCGGTATCTACGATGGATAGCTTAATTCTGTTTGGCGGTTTGGAGCCGTGGTTAATTGATACTCCACTGACTACAATAAGATGGAGTAAATTGCAGAAAACCACCAGTTTGAGGGCTAGGTTAGCAGAAATCACTACGTTACAGTTTCTTGGCAAAAAACACCATCTCTCTCGTAAACAATTTGCAAATACCACTGATCGGCGGATCGGGCACCGATAAGTGGGTTTATGACAGGTGGGGCCCATTTTTTGCCGACGTGGCACTATCGGCTGGTCGGACAGCCGTTAGACGGCGTTAGGCGGCGCTCTCGCACGGTGAACTTAAGTGATTTGCTCCTCTGTCTCTCACTCTCACTCTCACTCTGCTCTCGCACGCTCTCGCTCTCGCTCTCGCTCTGTTCTTGCTCGCCGCCGCCGCTCCGCTCTGCGTCGCGCCGCCGCCGCCGCATCGTCATGGTGTCCTGGAGTGAAAGCGACGACAACAGTGAGCACACTAGGGAGTACATCAGCTCTGGTTCTGACGACGGCAGAATGCTGGTAAATTCGTCGACCTATTGTTAGGGTTAGGGTTTGTTCTATGATTTGGGGATTTTTTTTCTCAAAGGAGCTTGTGTGTTAGCTGATGAAATGTTATGGATTTCTTTGCACTCCCAGGTCCCTGCTTCAACTGAGGACTCCGATTTCGAGGGCCCTGAAGATGAAATGGTTGTTTTGTGCCATGGTCACGGGAAGTTAGCAGAGAGGCGCGTTGCTTTTGAAGGAATTCTAACTAGCAGGAGGTTTCTCTGTTGCTCTGAGAAGGTATATGCTTCTAGGTGACAGCACAGTCATTGTTAGAATTTGGCCATTGTTTATTTATTGTTAAGTTGGGAGAGTGTTCAGGCAGTCATTGTTTACTCTTTGGAGAGTGTTGAGTCAGTCATAGTTTACTCTGAGGAGAGTGTTTAGGCAATCATTTTTTTACTCTAGCAACAATGTTAATTAGATTAAAGGACAGTGGATGCATGGGTTAGTTTATTCCTAATAGTAGCACATCATTGTATAATTGAGAGCAGAACATCAGTGCTTTCTTTTTGATGTACCTTTAGGTTGGAAGCTTTTAAATATAGTATCTTTAGCTTTGTTTGTGATGAAAGGTTTTAATATGGTTTTGCATACTACCTTATTTCAGGAAGGTAGAGACTGTGGACTAGTTAAGTGGATTGATCCTGCTTGGCCCAATACCCTTGAGAATGCATTGCACAAGTTATGGTTGATGTATGAAGAGAGCAAGAGACAGAGGGCTGAGGACAATCTCATGAATTCTTTTGCTGTTCATAACCTGACACAAGAGAAGAATAAGCTGCAGGCCAGCTATGAGAAGCTGGTTGAAGATGTCAATGCACTTGTGGATGCCCAGCAACATAGTGCAGAGATAGAAAAGACAGATGCTGAAACCAAGAAGTTGCAGGAGAAGTATGACATGGTGAAGAACCTGGCAGCTGCTCAGGCCAGTGTCATTAGGAACATGAAGCTCAAGCTAGCTGAAGAGAGGAAGAACTTGCAGATCCAAATTGATGAGCTGCAGAAGAGTGCTGAAGAGAGCTATGTGAAGCTGCAGGAGAGCAATGTGAAGCTGCAGGAGAGCAATGTGAAGCTGGAGGAGAGCAACTTGAAGCTGCAGGGGATCAAGGCCATCCTAAATGAATGATCACCTGGCTGTGGAAGAGGGCACTATCATTTGGCATTTTCTTACCTTTTGTAGGGTGTGGTTGGCTATGCTGTAATGATATTATGGTTTTAATTTCTTGAACTATGGATCTGTAATGTACTAATCTAGTACTATGATTATGTATGGATTTGAATTAATGCTAAATGTGATGGTATTTAGAGTTGATGGATGAAATCTGATCTGTTTAGAATTTATGTATTTGAGCCATCAAAAAGGGTTTTTAGGCATCTTTGGGGGTTTTGTCGACATCTAGCCTTCACTAGGGTTTTTAGGCATCTTTGATGATTTTGTCGACATCTAGCCATCAAATAGGGTTTTGTCGACATCTAGCCTTCACTAGGGTTTTTAGGCATCTTTGATGGTTTTGTCGACATCTAGCCATCACTAAGTTTTTTGGGCATCTTTGATGGTTTTGTCGACATCTAGCCATCACTAGGGTATTTTGGCATCTTTGATGGTTTTGTCGACATCTAGCCATCACTAGATTGTTTTGGCATAACCTCACCACAAAATGTAGCAGAACAGATTTGGTCTTAAGCTTAATCATAAAATACCTGAAGCATCATAGTATCACAACTTAACTTAAACATCTCAACTACATGACCATGACAATAGTTTGACACAACCAAATTGAGCACTAGAAGAGTTTTCACACAACCAAACTGACCATCATCACAAGAGTTTTCACACACCTAAAATGCATCATTCCCATGGAGCACCTGAAGCAGTCAAGTAATCTCTAATTTTCTGGGTGGGCTTCCTGATTCTCTGGGAAACACCAGTTGGCCTTGGAGGCAAGAAAGATGCCCTTGCTCCCTTTGCAGCAGCTGAAGATCTAGTTACTGCTATTTTACCCTTTGTAGCTGTCCTCTTTGGTGGTGCAGTAGAAGCAGCAGAAGGGCCCCTCTTCTTTGCTGGTCCAGGTGTTGTTGCAGAAGCAGAAGAGGCCCTCTTCTTTGCTGGTGGTGGTGCAGTAGCAGAAGAAGAAGAGGCCCTCTTCTTTGCTGGTCCAGGTGCTGTAGCAGAAGAAGAAGAAGAAGAAGAGGCCCTCTGTGCTGGTGGTGGTGCAGTAGCAGCATCAGTACTAGAGGCCCTCTTCTTTGCTCCTGTTGAAGTAGCAGCAGCAGAAGAGGCCCTCCTTGCTGGTGTGGCTGCATCAGGTTCATAGGAGCTGCTGCTTGGCTACAAAAAGATCAAATAGTGTAAGAACTGCAAAGATGAACAGGAAGATGAAATTTAGTCATTATTAGGACATTGGTTACCTCATGCCTGTTCTTTCTCATTTCCAGTGATCGATTCAAAGCATCATTACAGTTGGTGTATCTATGGCCAACCTTTTTCCAATTAGAGCAGGTAATTGAGGCCATCCTTGAGGTGTCTTTGGGAGCTGGCTTCTCATATTGGCCCTTTCTCCTCTTAGTCTGTGCCCTTCCCTTGTGTTCTTTGAAAATTGGAGCCTCAATGTCCATACTGTCTGTCCTTGGCCACATATCAGGTCCAAGTATAGGATATATAATGGGACTGTAAGCTGCTAGGTACATCTTTTTTTTTTGAAGAAATCATGAACAAAGTCCTCTGGCTGAAGCTTAGCCTTGTGTATGGCAGAAACATCATGATTGCAAGGAACTGCTGTCATATCCCACTTCTTGCACCCACAAGTCCTATGTTGTAGGTTCACAGCATAAGTTCTCTCCCCACTAGTGACTTGGTAAGGACTGGGCCCAGCCATCAAAGCATGACAGTTCCTTGCAAACTTCTTTGCTTCCTCTAATTTCTCAGCATATGTTGGACAAATTTCCCATCTTACAGTCTCAGTCTTTGTTCTATTTGCATTGAACTTGACCATTAACTTTGTCCTAATTCCATCCACCATGGTCCTAATTGGTTTAGCCCTGACATCTATAACCCACTTGTTGAAAACCTCACTTAAATTGTTAACAACTAAGTCTGTTTTGCAGTTCATATCCATTGCATGTCTGGCCCAAGTGTGTTTAGGTATTTTGCTGAGCCATTCCCAAGCAGCCTCACACTCATTCTTTAATTCAGCCATTGCAGTTTTAAAACCATGTTCAGTGTATGAATAACTAGCTGCATCCATGTATTTCTTTAATTCAGGCCCTCTAAACCCAGCATTTTGAAAGTTCTGGTAGATACGTCTAAGACAAAACCTTTGGGGACAATTGGGAAACACTCTGGTAATGGCATTCAAAAGGCCATGTGTGTGATAGTACATAAAACTTATTATCTGTGCTTGTGATGTATAACTAAAGTAATTACACGAAAGTAAATACAAGAAAGTAATTACAAGAAAGTAATTACAAGAAAGTAAATACAACTGATTACCTTCTGCCTATCTGAAATGATTGTGTAGTTCCCAAACTTCCCAGATTCTCCACCTAATGCTTGTCTCAACAGGTATAAAAACCAGGTCCAGGAGTTAGTGTCCTCCTTATCAACAATTCCAAAAGCAATGGGAAAAATATTATTGCTCCCATCTCTTCCAGTTGCAGCTAGAATTTGTTGACCAGTACTGAGCTTGATGAAACAACCATCTAGACCTACAACAAATAAATGAAATCACAATTGATTAGCACATGAAATCAAACATTAGTAGCACTTAGCACAAATACTATTGACTTACCTATGAATGGTCTGCAGCCATTGAGAAACCCTTCTTTGCATCCATTCAAGCATATGAACAGTGCATGAAACCTAGGGTTAGTGCTTGGATGCTCCTTCAGATATCTTGTTGTCACAATGCATCTTGAACCTGGATTTGTATCCAGCACAGCCTGTAAATAATCCCTAATCCTGGTATACTGGGCTTTCTGATCTCCTAACACAACACTCTTTGCTGCCCTCTTTGCCCTGTATGCCATGTGTGTTGATATTTCCACACCATACTTGCTCTTTGTAGTATTAATAATAGTTGTGATTGTTCTGCATGGGTCATTTCTGATAGCCTCCTCACAGAATTTTGAAGCCCACTTAGCAGTGACTTTAGTGTTCTCTGACATAGAAGGGCATGTCTGCACCAAATACTGCTTCCTAATTGTAAATGCCTTCTCATTTGCAATCTGAGAAGCTGCTATATAGAAGGGGCATTGCTCATCTATGCAATGTGCTATCACCCTATCACTGCAGTTTCTATTTTAGACAAAGTTTCTGTTTTGAGCAATGTGCAGGGTTTGAAGTGCAGTTCTGAACTGGTACACATTTATGAAGCAAAGATGCTTCATAAATTGCTCCTCTGGATGAGCTCTGTCCTCATCAAACCATATCCTCTTCTTCATCTTCTTTGCTCTGCTTTTTCTACCATTGGCAACACATATGCCAATGCCTCAGCACCATCATCATCTTCCTCACCAAGGTCTTGTGGTTTCTTGTCCTCATCTGATGATGGAATCCAGTCCTCCTCAAACATGTGTTCTATACTCCCATGTGAATTGCTTGTTGGGCCTTTTCTGTGTCTCTTGGCCCTTTTCTTCTTTGGTACATCTTGCCCTGGCTCATCCTTTTGTTCCTCTTCCTCCAATTCCTCCTCCTCTTCCTCTTCTACATCCTCTTCTTCACCTTGTGGCACATACAGCTCATCATCCACCTCTGAGTCACACATTTCCTCAACATCTGTGTCCCCTTCAAAATGAAGTTCTGGGTCATTCCTCTGTCTTCTCATCTCCTCAAGCCTAGCTATGATATCACCATATTCTATCAGATCATCATCATCACTGTCCTCTTCATTGTCCATCACTGCAGCTTTCCTTTTCAAACAAGTCTCCTCCAGTCTTTCTTTCTTGTTCTTCCTAAACATTTCAATTTCCTTTCTCCTTTTCTCCTCCATTTCTTGCTCTATTAACAGTTGCTCCTCTGAGTTGTCAGTCACATGGTATTCTTCCACTACTGCATCACCTAAAGCAGGTTCCATGCTCACATTAATTCTGCTCTGCTGTGTGTCAAACTGCAAGGGCATTGGCTCTTGTTCTCCTCCTACATCACAACTCTCAGCTTCTACATGTACATTTTCAGCATTGAACAACACTGCTTCATCATCTATCTGATACAATTTGGGCTCTTCAATTTGTTCTATTGGGGTCTGCAGCTCAATGACATTAACACTGGTATTTATATTGGGAACTTTCTCTGCACTGGCCCTAACTATTGTCACATTCAATATCTTGATATTCTGCTCTGCTATGTGGTCTAAAATTTCCTCTAACTTATCATCATCATCATTTTCTTCCATTCCTTCAATCCCTAGCCCAGGGTCCCTCACATAATATATATAATCTCTAAAACCATACCCTTCTGTCTCCATCAGTGCTACCAAATTGTAATATGTGATGTCTGACATCATCATACTCCTTTCAATATTATCTCTATCATGAAAATGCATCCTCAATTCCCAAACCTCATCTTCAAGACTGCAAATAATAATACAACAGTGCAATATAAGTACTTAAGGGAAAGTGAAGCAAGCTAGTGCAGACCAGAGCAGAACATCATTTGAGTGCAACAATTCATATCCTTCTATTTACAGAAACCCTAGTTGTAAGCATCTAATTAAAGAACTATATCATTCTAATTACAGAACTATAACACACACAAACCCTAGAACTACATTAACCCTAACCCTAGCAATAGAAGGGGAATGTGACTGGGGAGGGGAATGGGATTGGGATCTCACTAGACGACGCCGGAAGATGAAGCAATGTGCTGGCTTCCAACTAGATTTGCCTTCACCGCCGCGGCGAAAGATCTGGCCGCCCGGAATTCCGCCGAGTACTGCGGGTCCTCCTCCTCCTCTTCTTCTGCCATCGCCTTCGTAGGGTTCGAGCTCCCGCACAACTTGCCAGTGGACGGCGGGGCGCCACCGCCAGCATCGCTCGATTTCGCCGGACTCATGTCTGCGACGAGGGGGGGGGGGGACGTGCTCTAGGTTCGCACGAGCGGGAACAGGGGAGAAGAAGGTTGAAACAGGGGAAGAAGACGGGGGAAACGGGGGGATAAGAGGAAACAGAACGAACGGCGCGCTAACGCAGTCTAACGGCTGTCCGACCAGCCGACAGTGCCACGTCGGCAAAAAACAGGCCCCACCTGTCATAAACCCACTTATCGGTGCCCGATCCGCCGATCAGTGGTATTTGCAAATTGTTTACGAGAGAGATGGTGTTTTTTGCCAAGAAACTGTAACGTAGTGATTTCTACTAACCTAGCCCTCAAACTGGTGGTTTTCTGCAATTTACTCCAATAAGATGTCCCTGGTCAATTTTTTCAGTAATATCTTGTATATGATGATTGCAATTCTATCTACTGTGTTTCACAGCAACCATATATATATAATTTGTTGTTGAGAAATTCATAGAGGGCCGACCAGAATGTAGACAATTTCAAGTGGACATCTATGAATGAGTACTAGACAAATTGTAAGGGCTTGGTCAATGGTATGCTTCAAACCTGATGCCCCATTGTCCAACTAGGCTCGGATGCCACGTGGAGTTGGTATGGTAGCCTTGCAGTGTGTCAGAGTGGCTTGCAGAGGAGGCGGCCGCTTCATGGGAGAAGGAAGAAAAAGAGAGGAGAAAGAGGGGAAAAGGAGGTGAGAGATGGAACTGGGTGCTCACATGGGAGGTAGCAGATGACACCAGTGTGGGGGCATGGTAATGGTTGGCCCAGTTTAGCGCGTTGGGTGATAAGTACCAAGCCGATGGCTCGTTTTCTTTTCTACCTAGGTGGATGGGCTGGCGCATCATTGGGTGATGCTTCCTTTGTTCATGCCCTAAGCAGGCAACTGAAACCTGCCAGCGATGATGTCAAGAGTGTAAAGTGATCTTGTAAGGCTGTTAGCAGAACCAGATAGCACAACCTGGAACATGCTGATGAAGTCAATGACCAGCAAGCACCAACCAAGACACCCTCGTGCAGATGAGTTTGCCACTAACAACTAAGACACGGCGGTAGCATGCCAGCAGCAAAGCATAAAGAGGGTTCATCATGCACATGATCATGCACATCATCTAACACACACACGGAAAAAAAAAAACCTCGTGTGTGAATTGCCTGCGATATTAAGACACTTTGGCCCATATACTCATTCATAGATGAATGAAACGATAAGATGACAGCAGAGCAACATAAACTTGCCTTGAATATGACAAAATTCCAATAAATGATAGCTTGAGCATGCAACTATGTGAAGATCCACCACCATACTGTACCATTCTTAATTAGTCCTTGCTGCCAATAAGTGAAACGTGATAATGTGATGGTTCATCTCAACGACAGCAGACACATTATTTTTTTTTACTAAACATGAGACGAAATTAGTGTTGGGATCTCTATGCTTCTGCCAGATCTCAAGGAACATATGCTGCAGCAGATGGATCTGTTTTGTTTATATCTGCAACATTTGCTGCAGTGGCCAGCACGAAACGAGTGGGGTGCTGGCTCCCTCTTGTGCAATACCGACTTCTCCATCACTTGATGTGATCAAGCGTGACACTGGGAACATTCAAAGCCATCTTATACACACTGGACTGTCACTGGATGCTTGATCCCCAATTTGTCTGATTATGTTGCGCCTATGTTCTTGTTTACATTTCAGTCTTTGTTGTATCTGTTAAGAGCTAGTGTACCTTTTTGTTTACATAGACTCCACTTTGTCGTATTCTGGGTGTGCGATGGTGCCCCCAGTTTGTAATGTTTTGGTTTGAACCATGTACTACAAAACTAGACCTGCTGTATCAGGATTCTTTCCAGGTAATGGAGCCGGAGAGCTTTCTGCCTGTTGATCTAAAAAAATGTGAATAAGGATATCCTTTCGAGCTAAATTCTTGCCAAACTCCTACAAAAACTCTTGACACATGGTAGGGCAATTTTTATTTGGGAAAGTAGTAGGAGGTGTTCCCTTAGCCTTTGGAACATGCAGAGCATATGGGACTAGCAGATGAGAGTGCCAACTCTGTAAGTTTTTTTAACCGCTATTCTGCTTGTCGCTACAGGTCAAATTAATGTGTTTTAGTACCACTACCATTCAACTCTGCACCTGCGGGAAGCATGGCTGCGTGAAATTCCTGTTAGGATCAAACCAGTATATGTACTTGTACGTTCCAATGTGCTGCCGAACCCCGCCTCCATGGCATCCGCATCGCCTCCCCTCCAAGCCCCTCGCCTCCTCCCGCTGCTGCCGAACCCCGCCCCGAGCCTCGGCGGGCCTCCTCCTTCACGACGGCGATCAACTGTTCGAGCGGCGGCTGATGTATTTTACACAATGCATACCAAGTGTTTGACAAAATTCATAGGCAATTATATGTTTTACTCCATTATATATAGGGGATCGGCTAGGTCCGGCCAAAACTTAATGGCAACATATCTCGTGAATCCGAGCTATTTGTGTGTCCGTGTATCCCCTTTCTTTTCATCCCCACGATCTTAATCGTACGAATTATCAGAGTTTGTGGTAATTTTACACTAACACGCCCACCCTCCGACTAAAACCAACAACTTAATTTTGCAACAATACCCCAACTTCTGTATGCGTCGTGCGCCGCCGCTGCCGCCGAACTGCAGGCACCTCTGATTTCGATCGACTTGATCCTGACGTGCACCGGCACACACCCGGCCGCCCCCATGCAGGTAGCATCCCAATCCTTTACATGCTCCTCTACTCCCATGTTAACACGAACCAGACAAGCACCAACAAGTGCCCCATGCTTGTACTTCCCCGATCTGATCTATCTCATGTATAACTGAAATATTCTGCTGCAGTGGCGACTAGAGACGGACAAGTAGCAAGTACCCCTTGCAATCAGAGACACGTGGGGGATTTAGTATAACTGAAACTTTGAGGTAAAACAACCGACAAATTCAGTCCTTGTGTATACAAAGTGTATTTTGAAAGGCTAATTCTGTAGTTACATGTGCAGAAGTATGGATCCAATAAATAACATTCAAATGCATATGAGCCTGGGAGGATTTAGTACGCCCAAAAAGAACACAGACATACCTCTCTTTGTAAGTTCAGTTTGCACTAACAACTGAAACTATGCATGCATTTGCCAAAAATACTGAACGCATGAAGTTACTTATTTCGGTTTATTCTTGACATTGCAGTCTTCTTTTACACCTCAATGTGATGAGCATTTGAAGCCTAAAGTGGGTATGACATTTGAAGGACTCGAGGCCGTGGAGAAGTTCTACAAGGCATATGCACATCAATCAGGTTTTGGCGTTCGTATCGGAGAGCAGAAAAAGATTGAGAATAAGGTGGTCCGGACTAAGCGTTTCATGTGTAATAGAGAAGGATTCAAGTCAAAAGATATTAAGGAGATTAATGACCCCTTGAGGAAAAGACGTAAGCAGACAGACACGCGATGCGGTTGTGATGCCCATATATTTGTTAGACTTTGTGGGGAGAACACCTACAAGATAGACTCATGGATTGAGCATCATGTTCATGGTCTTGTATCACCTGATAAGCGTCATTTGATCAGATCCAATCGTAGAGTTAGTGAGAGGGCAAAGAATACTTCATACACATGTCATAAGGCAAGCATTGGAACCTCCCAGGCATACAGGCTCCTGCAAGTTAGCGAGGGTGGAATTCCGAATGCTGGGTGCACAAAGAGGGACTTGCAAAATTACTATAGCGGACTCAGATATAAAATCAGAGACGCAGATGCTCAAATGTTTGTGGCCCAATTAGCTAGAAAGCAGGAAGTGAATTCAGCATTTTTCTATGATTTTGAGGTGAATGATGAGGGGAACCTGGTGCGTGTGTTCTGGGCAGATGCCACAAGCAGGAAGAACTATAGTCACTTTGGTGATGTCATATCCTTCGATTCTACATACACCACTAATCAGTACAACATGATATTTGCACCATTTACAGGGGTTAATCATCACTTACAAAGTGTCTTTTTTGGTGTTGCATTCTTATCAAATGAGAAGGATGAGTCATACATTTGGTTATTTCAGACCTTCCTAAAAGCAATGGGAGGGGTAGCACCTAGACTCATCATAACTGATGAAGCTGCTAGCATCAAGAATGGTATTGACAAAGTTCTTCCAGCCACTATGCATAGGTTATGCATGTGGCATATAATGGAAAAGGTGCCTGAAAAAGTTGGACCTTTGATTAGAGAAGATTCTGAATTTTGGCCGAGGTTGAACTCATGTGTTTGGGGTTCAGAAACTGTAAGTGAGTTTGAATCACAATGGAATTCCATCATTACAGATTTTGGGTTGGAGGATAACGAGTGGTTAGCTAAGAGGTTTACCATTAGAGATACATGGATACCAGCCTACTTTATGGACATATCTCTTGCGGGCTTGCTCCGAACCACTTCAAGGTCAGAAAGTGCAAATTCTTTTTTCAACCGTTTCATTCAGCGTAGGCTTGCTTTTGTTGAGTTCTGGCTTAGGTTCGATACAGCTTTAGAATGCCAATGTGAGGAAGAATTAATGGCAGACAACAGAAGCATGCATACCACCCCACAACTATTTACGCCATGGACAATGGAGAAACAAGGTAGTGAGGTATTCACATATGAGGTATTCGAGAAATTTCAGCTACAAGTTATTGCTGCTAGAGATCATTGTTGTGTTCAGGGTATTACACAAGATGCGGGGTTAAAAATGGTGACCCTGAGAGGTCGATCTGGTAAGGTTAGGGATGTCTACTATGACACTACAACCATGATAGCAAATTGTCCATGCAAGTTATTTGAGTCAATCGGTATTCCATGTCGACATATTATCCAAGTGTTGAGGATTGAGAACCAAAATGAGCTTCCCAACTACTACATTATGAAAAGATGGCAGAAACGATGCAAGAGGTAAAAAAATGCATGTCAATCAATTTCTTATTGTAATTCCAAAATCATAGGACTAACAATATCTTTTTTCCTTTGCAGGGAGAATGTTTATGATGAACAGGGAAACCTACTAGAAGAAAAGCCCACGGATTCACTAGATGCAGCCACGAGAAAGAAGATTTCGACTGTACGTGATAAGATGGAAGAGCTGATTCAAAAGGCAAAGCACTCAGATGAAGGCATGGATTTTTCA
This sequence comes from Thinopyrum elongatum, assembly GCA_011799875.1. Lineage (NCBI taxonomy): Eukaryota > Viridiplantae > Streptophyta > Magnoliopsida > Poales > Poaceae > Thinopyrum > Thinopyrum elongatum. Next base: position 79,663,141 of record CM022303.1, read on the forward strand.
ACATCAAGTGTGTTGAGCATTGAGGCGCCTTTAGACCAAATGGTCCCTGCAGCCACACAGAACACTAGGCAAGAGGAATATGAGGCTTTTATTGGTTGTAATATTCCTACAGAAGTTCATATACATCCACCAACTGATGTTCGTACCGTGGGGAGATGCAAAAGAATAAAGAGTGGAAAGGAGATCAAGGAGGGTGATAGGAAAAGGAAGGACAAAGAAGCGAAGGTAAAGGTTGCACGCTTGTGCAAGACATGCAAGCAAATGGTGTTTCATGATAGTCGCAATTGTCCAAGCAAAACTATTCAAGGGAAAAGGAGCTTGATTGCAGAAGATGTGCAACCAAATGGTGCTTCCTGATATGAAAATTTGTCCAAGAAAATAATGATTTAATCTATGTTATATGATTTGCACTTTGATATACTGAAGTCATATAATGGATGAGAATTTGTGTTATATCCAATTAAAGTTTAGTTGATTTCTGACAAGTTTTGATGCTTGTCAAATTGTTACAGAATATTGAACATATGTATCCACTTAATGTTTTTCTACCAAGTATGGAAGCATGATGACATTTCTGGCTTCTATGTAACTTGAGAGGCTGTGTAGTGGCAGTACATGCATTTTTATTGCCCCTTCATATCTGTTAGATGGTTAAATATGAAGCTGAAGTTCAGGATTTTAAATGTTGACCATGCTTGCTGTTGCACCAATATTTTTCCTCGGACTAGCATCGTACATGGACAAACTATGTAGTTTTGTCAATTTATTTGATCAGCCAAGAAGTAGGGCAAATGTTCAAGAAATTTTCATAGTGTCGCGTCGCTTATATGTTTGATCTCAAAACTGAACAAGGACATCGCAAGCCACTTCTCGTAGTTCAGAAGCTTTACTGAACAGTATTTGCTTCGACCACGTAACTCAGAAAGTTTCAACACATAACGGATCTAGTCACTTCATTTTGTAGATGTTCAGGGGAACCTTTCATAGTGACTTTTTGCTTATGGCATTGATCTCAAAACCGGACAATGCTGTTGCAGACCACTTCCTTTAAGTGAAAAGGTTACTGATCAATACATGTTTTGACCACATGAACTCACCTATTTTTTTTCAATGCATAACTGAACTAGTCACAGAATTTTTTCACAGTAGCAGAGAAGGCTTATTTTTTGCCAAATGCCAAGCAAACTGACAGGAATTTCACTAATATGACTATGTGAGCAAGAATTGCACTAGTACAATCTGTTACAGCCTACTGCTTCAGGATATAAGCAAACTGACATGCTATAGGATACAAGCACTGCACTAGTACATATTCGGCATGCCTACATCTCTACAGGCTATAGGCTATAAGCAAAGGAATTAAGCATCACACTAATACATCTGCTACAGTCAACAAACAGCTTCCTACAGACGTCATGCTACAACATCAGGACTGTCGTGGTTGTAGGAGGCTATCCAGGGGGTGTTGGCGCCGCATTTGAGACGAGTCGTCACCGTCGCGGAACCATCAATTCGCCATGGCTTCGTCATTGAGACGGCCGCCGGATCTCCGTTGTTGTCGCTGGTCGCCGTTGTCGTCGCTTCTTGGTTGCTGTCGCCAAAGGACTTCATGGGAGCCGTCCAGCCCAAGGTTGCTATCGTACGAGGCCTTCGGGTTGGGATTTAGGTTTTGGAGCGACGGCGCGCGGGATTTGGCAGGAGAGGATCAGAGGATTTGGGGCCTCGGTTGAGGATCGTGGAGGACGGACTTTGGGGGGTTTGCTGCAAAATAAATGGTTGTTAGGTCCGAAAGCGGGCGGCTAATTGTAAATGTTCATGTTGCTGCACGGGAGGCGCATGATTTAGTGTTAATGGTTGAGATCACAGGGATACATGGATACACAATAAGCTCGGATTCACGAGATATGTTGCCAAACTTAATGGAATAAATATACTCCACTAAGTGTTTACTCCACGGGATCGTCCGTAGGGGATCGGTTGGAAATGCCCCTAAGCCCGCCAGACAAGGATTATCAGGCCAGGTCCAGCTAGCTCATAGTGACTTTGCAAATGAAGGGAGTGGAGCCAAGCTTCCCAGTATGCACTTCATTGAAAGTACTCAAATGGGTTGGGCTTGATCCCTATACGCCCCTGCCGGTGCTCGGCCTCAACATGACAGTTCACCCGTGAGGATTCCCTTCAGATATAAAGGGAAATCTTCATGCCATTCGAGGTGCTACAATAGAAGGATTGCGGGAACCAAGTGTCGGGATGTGCTTGACGAAACCAAGACTATGATTTTCGTAGCATGAGCTTGGGCAGATGGTGCCCAAGATGTTCCCAATGCCTTTCATTTCAATGATTAGTTTTTATCTGACCCATACATATAAATACAGTGTGTGGCATTCTCTGTTATGATGGGAATACGAAATTCTTGGTTGGGGGCATGTGAGAAGGGGAAGATATATATGAGAACTATTGATATGGACGTCTTTCATTATGATGAGGTACCACAACAAATGTAGCTGGGTACGTTCTCTATCTCAAATGATATATGCTCGAATTCCAAAATTTTAGTCATTGCAGAATATACCAAAATAAATATTGTTGGTTACAACTATTATTTCTGTGTGTGTATATGTCAGAGATGGAACACATGATTCCATAAATCAAGCCGTCGGAGCAAACTTGCTGGCCCACTGAATGCTTACATCTGCAGGCAGGTCCACAAACCACACGAAGAGCTTGACTATCCTTTCCAACCCAACCATGGTTTGCTTGGGGATTGTGATGATGCGGGTACAGGTTTAGGTTTACTATGCACCATACTAGCATCCTTTTTCCCTGGTCCTGAAAAAAGAGGATCTTGCTCTTGGCGGCACTTGGACGTCCTCAGCCTTAGCCGCTGGTCTCTCGCATGTCGTCGGCAACTCCTCGCCGCTTCCATCGCCGGCGAGTGCGGTGGCAGCGGGGCCTAGTTATCTAGGTCGCGGCCGTGGGCGTGTGTGCTCATGGGCGTCTTCCGCACAACAAGAGATCTTAGTGGCGGCCGTCGCGAGCGGGTTTTTTGTGACACGATTCATTGTTCCTCGCAAATCTTGCTGCCATGGCTAGCACAAATATGGAGCGAGCCACAGATCCCTCCGGTGCGGCGGCTCCTTGTGTGCATTGGATCCAGGGTGTCGTGACCTGCTTCTTGCGGTGGCACTTGTTGGTTGCTGCTCCTTCGGCACTGCTCCTCGGCGACCTTCAAGCAGGACAAATCACTACATGGCGGCAGCCCCATGGCTGCGTGGCACCGATCACGAATCGACGGCATGGCAAATTTGGTACGCGAACTAGGCCCACCAAAGGTTCTTCGTGACGGTATCCTCTCTCCATATCCGGTGGGTGTTGTTAGAGACTCTCCCTCCGGCCAGTTTTCCTTCGGCAATGAAATGCAATTTATGGAAAGCGGCTTGATGCAGAGGGTATGGTTGTGTAACGGCAGTAATGGGATTTCTAGTCTGACGTATGTAGCTGCTGGGATCACGGAAAACTGATGGTGACAAAACATGACTTCGATTTGGTGGTCCTCGAGTAACGAGTCTCGAGTTCCCGGGTGAAAATTCTAGGTTTGTCCCAACTTGGTTCTATCAGGCAATGATGATTTTTTTTTTGCGTTGCTACTATGTTGAAGACTTTGCTTGGATATGCTCGAACTTATTTTTTGGGGTGGAATCTTAAATTCTGGCCTCCGGCAGTTGGATCCGGTGAAGCCAGCGCTTGAGCGTCATTTCTTTCAGGAAGGCGTTGCCACTGACAAACGTTGTTGTCCCTGTGGTATAAAAAGATGGTTGGTGAGGATATGTTCAGTTGTAGTTTGTCGATCACTATTTTGATCGCTTTAGATTTTTTCTTTCTGGCTCTAGCATAGCTTTGGTCTTGTATGGCTTTGCTCTTTCTGGCATATTTTTGTGCGTTGGTGTTGGCTATGTACATTCTAGTCAAGGTTTTTTTTTCTTGTTGCCGTTGTTTTTTCGGTAGGGACCAAAATAACCGGTTTAAAAAAAATGTCAGAAATTTTGTATTTTTTTGTCTGAAATGGTAAAACGGATTTTGAATTCAAAATCAAACAGTGTTAAAATATATATTATTTAACCGATCATGTTAACTAACTATTCACCTATTGCAGCGGTAGTTCCAGCATACCCTATGTCTGAGGTCGTGGGATCGAGTCTCATGGCCACTAATCTTGGTATTGCTTTTTAACAGCGAACTGCCCACTGGTAGAAACTAAAAACATGAAAATATATGCGTGATTAATGGAAGCATCGGTTTTCGAGCAGTTTCCAAAAATCTTGGGCGAAAAAAAAACACTGATCCTAGTTATGTAGATGCCGGGTGTGTGCTCATTGTATTTTGTACCCACTTGCTGCTTCATTTTGAGTTAATCCACCATCTATCCAAAGAAGACATGTTTTTAATGTTGGTTTGCATGCTCTAGAAGGTAATACTTGTAGGTGCTTGCAAAATTTCGGCATGCATTCTGAGAAATGCAAAGATAGAGAACTATTGAATGTAGAGAAACCTCTAGTGCCAGCCATTGCAGGTCAAACTGCACTTGAATACCAGGGTCATTCCACTCGGCAGCTGCGGGAAGAATGGTTGTGGGAAATACCGTTGTACGTTACAGCGTGCTGGTGTGTGCTAAACTACCAATCGACCAGGTTCGCTTTGTGCTAGCTAATAAGCCGGTGAGAGGAGGAGGATCAGGCCAGGTTCAGCTAGCTCGCAGTGACTTGGATTCTAGATACTTGAGGGAGTTGAGCCAGCTTTCCTATATGCACTTCTCAGACGGCTTGTGCCTGAGCCCTGGATGCCTCTGCCGGCACACGGTAGCAACTGAAACCGAACCAGTGGCCGTGACGTGCTTGCTGAAACCGATAGCATGATTTTCACAGCGTGAGCGTGACTGGAAGTTGTCCAAGAAGTTCCCAATGCCTTCCATTTCTATTAGTTGTTTATCGGAACTAGACACAAATACAGTGAGCATCGTTCTCTATTAGGGTGGTAAGACGAAACACTCGGCTAGTCCGCTAGTGGCAGCTGAGGAGGAAGATACTATATATGAGAATTTTTGACACGGACATCTTTTTTTTTTTTGCGGGGACATCTTTCATTATGTGGTAGCACCATGACGTAGTTGAGCAGGCACTCTAGCTCACAAAAAAGGCTGAATTCTGAAGTTTTTGTCATTGCAGAAGATATCAAAATAATTATTTGTTGGTCAAATTGTTTTAGTTACTACAGTCATACACACAAATACAAATAAATTTAGTTCTCCAGATATTTAAAATATTTTGGTCACAATATTGCAGAAACAATTACCACTAATGGGCCAAAAACGTATACAAGTGACGAGCAGGCCACCATCTGGCAACAGCATACCATGGGCACATTATTTTGCATGCCAGTGAGGGACATATGCTTGACATCTCACTGGTATTTTCTTAATGAGTCCTCCTCCTGGTTTTCAGCTATTCATTTGTTTCTTTCGGGCTTAAGGTCGGTTTTCTCTTTTTTTAGTATATATTTTCTTTTGTTTTTTAATTTTTTTCTTCTTTTAGTTATTTTCCTTCCTTTGTTTTTTTTGGAAAAGGATTTTCCTTCCTTTGTATTTGTTTCCATAATTTTTTTCAAATACATGAATTATATATTCATGTACAAACTCATTTCATTTTGCCTAGCACATACACACACACATATATATGGTCTCACAAGTCCGGGAGCATGTGTGGCTGGCACACGATGACCCGACGCTCTGGTTGAATATGGAAAAATGTGCAACAACGATTGATTTTAAAGGCAATGGTTACAAGTGGTTTCAAGGAAAAGGACGGCCACTTGACTTAGGGAAAATTGAATGTGCCAACAAGGTGACAATCTACCCAACTACACTGACATTATTGCGGGCCAACATTATTACACCACGACTAAGAAATGTGCTTACTCCATCTGTCACATAATAATACTATAATATAGTGCATATTAGTTTTCATAAAAGTAGAAGTTCACACAAGTTCAAAAGGACAAAGTTTGTAAATTCGACCAAGTTTACAGATAAAATTACGCATATCTACAAATGATTATGTAAAATCTATTTCAAGATGATATATATTTGGTATTGATATTGATAAATCTTTCTATAAATGATTTTTATTTTCAAAATTTAAACTTTTCTAAAATCTAATATGCACTATATCTCTACTACTATTAAACAAGCGAACATATTCATCGCTAAGTGTACCCAGTCTAATCTACACGTAACAACACGAATCAATAACAGCCTTACGATTAAGATAACTTAATTAGATCTAACCGTAAAAATAAAACCAACCCTCAGTCAAAGCTGCATTTAGCAATTTGTTAGTGCAGACGAAAACTCTGCCAGAAGCGAACGAAAGGTTCACCGCACCCACGTCGCCGAAATTAGCGCTAACCTCCATCTAAATCTCCCCCAAAATTAGAACTATCCTCTCCGGCCACACATGTCTACCACGATGCGGTGGCGTCCACTCCCCCTCGCGTCTCCAGCCGCACTGATCTCCTCCCTCAGCACGACGCGGGCACACGCAGGGCCGCCGCCGGCGAACGAGGCAGCGAGCGACCCCGTGGCGCTGCGGCGCCCTACATCCCTCGCCTCTTCGGTCTGCTCCCTAAGCACGAAGTGGGTGCATGCAGGTCGGCCGCCGGCGAACGAGCCTGCTACGCGGCAGCATGGAGCCCTCTGCTCCCTGCCGGTTTGAGATCCGCACCGGTCTCCTCCCTGCTGGCCGTTCTGCCCTCCACTGCCCCTGTCTCCTCAACAACGTGCAGAGGTTGCTGTCGCACTCACCAAGGGGAAGATCGCCGAGTACTTCGTCTAAATCTGCTTCAAACGACCTCCGCTCTGTGCCAAGAAGTGGAAGTATTTCATCCCTCACACATGCTTCCTGCCTCACAGTGATGTAAGTATCACATCCCTCACATGTTCTTCGTGACTCGATTTCTTCTACAGCAAAGAGTATATGTGGATCAATTACTTCATGTCCCCTAACAAATTACATATCCTATCTGACAGTGGGTTATTTTTCTCCTTCGAATTGATGAGCTGCGAGATAATGCCACAGAATAACATAAGTATTTCTGTTTTAAGTGTGTATGCTATCCTGATAAAATCCTCAGAACGCAGAAGTGTGTGCATTCTTGGTTCCCTGCACCATATTTTTGTTCATGTTTGAGAGATTGGTGTTGAGCATGTGAATCTGAGCTTCACATACTTTGCCTGAGAAACTTCAGTTATTGATAAGACGACAAAGGATGAAAAATATTTAGCAACGTCTGAAGCATTTTAGTGTAACTACATTCTTGCACTTTATGTCTCATTGATAATGTTCCGTTGCAAGTATGGATGCAGCAGGTGTGTGTTCAGATCTTCTTTCGGAGATTACTTATCCATCTTAGTATCTTACAACTTCATATCATGATTTCTTTAAGATGTCTTGGTGGCAAACAGGGACCATTTAAAGGGAGCACACAAAGCTGCAGAGGCACCAACTCCAAGGAATCAGTATGGTGCCGTGTTTTCAGTATTCCTAAAATAATTGAAGTAATGGTGTGATTAACACTACCATTGATGGATCAGTAGTTGCTATTGAGAAAATCATCAAACTCTATTAAGCTGGATTCCTTTTTTAGCAGAAGCTCGCTTCGACATCTTATGAATTTTGGATGCCCCGAACAGTAAGGTACGGGTAGTTCCTGGTTGCTCTCCACATTATATTCATTTGAACACCAAGGATGTGAGTAGATTCCTATGATTTTTATTATAGGAATGATTGTTTAATGTATCCCCTACCCCTTTTTATCTATACTTAAATTCTCAAGGTTTGAAATCAACATTACTTTTCTTATCTACAGATTAGTGAGACTATAATATGAGAGATTCAAATAGAGACTTAGTGATCGGAGAATTAAGTGACTGTCTGCAATGTTTCTAAACATAGTATTCTCTGCAATGGGATTTATATGTATCTCAGTTCTGGTATTTGATTCTTCTGTTGTGATAAAAAGAACCTTTTTTTTATTTATTTCTATTGAACTTTTTTCTTTCTATTTCCTGTACTCCTTCAGTAACTACAACTCTCATGTTGCATTTGCATTTACTATTTCACCTCAAAGTGAGGATTTTCGTAAGTCATTCTTTGCTCTTCTCAAGTTGTTTGTAAACCTTGTGCTAGAAAAATAGCAATCGTTGATTGCTAGAGATTTGCCCTTTTGCCATGGTAACTGAAAATTCATCTACATAGGACATTTTTCAAGAGATGAAGAACTACTACAGGGAAAATATATACATCTACATGTCAGTGAAACTTAGGAGAGAAGAATGGCATTGCCAAATGGGCAAGGCAAACATCCACACCTGGAAAAAAGGTATTTCAAACTCGGCTGAAAATATAGAATTGTGGTACTGCAAACTGTTAGCATGATCTCTGTTTCTAACAATAATGCCATGATTTCTGCTCAAAGATCACTGTCCAAGAGCATAGGTTTCAGCCACTGAGATGAGATCCCCAACGAAAAAACAGAGGAATTCAGCTGGCGCACCTGGATTTATCATCTGGTGAGTAAATTTAATTGGAACTGATATACCCACTTTTTCTGAAAACAGGACATAACAGAACTTATACTATGAATGGAATGGAACCTTAACACTTAACCATCCCCTGGTTACTATAATTAACCATGGCGGATTCAGTACATTTGTTAACCATTTTTAAGAAGAGATGGAGCTACCCATGGTAGTGTGACTGTGTGAGAGAGACAATGCCTTCCGGTTCTAATTTTCTAAAGAAGATTCAGGTATGACTTCACGCCGCTGCTGCTGCTGCGCCCATAATGCAAGCGCTGCTGCCACCGCAACCTCAGGCCACGAAGAGGACACAAAAAAAGGCTGGTGCAACTGTCTCCAGCGTACTTTCAGATTTTGATATAGGTTGAGACGAGGATTTCTTTCAAATGCACAAAGTAAAACACATGTGCTGGGCCAGTGATTTTATTCATGATGATTTCTGTTGAATAATTTCTGAATGCCAAATGAAACTATGTGTCTTTGTGCATTCCAAGAGAACAGTTTGTCTCTTTGGTACACAGAAGATACTCTTCTGATGTAACTTTATACAATGGTTGACCATGTCGATGACATGGAGAAGCTTGCATCATCTTCGTTCAAACATACCCATCTTTTGAAACATCATGAATGTTATAGAGTGTATGTTCCTTAAATCGATATTTGAAGTATATTAAATGTAGTGGCTTGGAGATTCTTATTATGTACTCCAGTTTCTTCATATCTTACATATGTCCCTCTAACTCTTATGTTAATTTTGCTTGAATGTCCAGTTGCAATATCCACTTTCGGGATTATGGGTTCTACAATTGGAAATAACTGGCAGACTGCTTCTTGTGATCATTCCTTGCATGCCCTTTTTCTTCTTTTGTATTTGATCATGGACTGTTATTCAAACTTCAGCTGTCTCCGAAAGATTTCAAAGTGGAGAGGGTTCATGTAAATCTGCACACATCCATTGAATTTAGTTTTTCCTTTCTTGCGTGGTGTAATACTAGGTGTATTCTAAAGCAAACACTGAGCAAAATGCAATGTAAGTTGACATGTTAAGTTATAAACATGTTAACCCTGGTACATGATTGATGTTTTAGTTTATTGTAATATATTTTTACAAGAAGTTGAGTAGAGGACCCTCTCTGGCCTACAATGTGTATGGTGGTGTACAAACTTAATATTCGCCTCGAAAGAGGCGTGCAAACCTTATAATATACAGCCTTCTCTCTCTGTCGGCAATACTAAGAAACATGAAACGCAAAATACATGCCATGTTTTGGATGTTCTAACTTATAATATATAGCTTTCTCTGAGAATTGTGTGTCAAGTAATACTAAGTTATGAGACTATGAGTTACTTGGACTTTGTTGCATGGTGCGGACAAGATGATTGCTAACTAGAACAAATAGAACCTAAAATTATACGTGAGTTGCACGTGCACATTTACTAGTATATTTTGGGAATACATCTCCTCATCTCCCGTGTGAAGATGAAGCCATCCAACCCTCCAAAAGTTGTGCCAAGGTCACACTCGACTCCCCGCCCTCGAGCGGTGCCTCTTTGCCCCGCCGCATGGCCGCCAACGTCTGCTCCAGGAGCATCTTGCCGTCGTCAGACTCCATCATCCACTTGACGTTGGATGCCACCTCATCGCCTTCGACCACCTCCTTGTCGTACCCTTCCACTGCCACAGCTAGACCCAACTCTTTCTTCAGGCAGACCCTGATAAGTCGTTGCCCTGCGTAGAGCGGCCAGGCCAGCATGGGCACGCCGACCATGACCGACTCTAGCACAGAGTTCCACCCGCAGTGCGTCACGAAGCAGCCCACCGCGTCGTGCTCCAGCACGTCGCGCTGCGGCGCCCACGATTTGACGACGAGACCTGTGCCCTTGGTCCGGGCCTGGAAGCCCTCCGGGATGAGAGCGGCGAGGTCCGGTGACTCACTAGACTTCTTCGCAGGGTCGTCACTGGGTGGGTTCCGCACGACCCACAGGAACCTCTAGCCGCTCGCCTCCAGGCCAATGGCTATCTCTCTGATCTCCCTGGCGCTGAACAAACCGAGGCTGCTGAAGGAGAGGAACACCACGCTAGCCTTGGGCTGTGTGTCCAGCCATGCGAGGCACTCTTGGCCACGCTCCACGCCCACCTCCTCCGACTTAACCAGTGGCCCGATGCAGTACACGGGAGGCGTCGGGAGGCCGGGAGGCGTGCAGAGCCGGCGCGGATGGTGTCCATGGTGCGCGCCTCCAGCGAGTGGAAGGTGTTGACGATGACGCCCTAGGACTGGCAGAGGTAGGCGGACACTCCAAGGAATCCGCTGTACGCCGCGTCGTCGCGGCCCGTGAGCGGCTTCAAGGCGTGCGTTGCCAGGAACGACAGAATCCCCGGCACGTGCACCAGCTCCTCGCCTATGTCCCGAAAGCTGGCCGCGCTCTGAGCGTGCAGGACCGGCAGGAACAGGAAGAATGCCAGGACCTGGGCGCCGGACGTGAAGAAGAAGTAGACGGGGACGCGGAGCTCCGCGGCAACGTCGATGGCGACGCAGCAGAAGAGGTCCACCACAAGGACGGCTGGGGAGGCGCGGGCGAGGAAGTCCCGAAGGTGCGGCTTGGAGAGGCGGGCGACCTCAAAGGTCACCGCCTCGGGGTGGCCAGACTCCACGGGCGGGATGTCAACAGGAGGGAGGCGGTGGAAGGAGATGGACGGGTTGGCTGCGGTGACGCCTGCTAGGAACAGCCCAGTCGCGCCGGTGTCGTGCGGCAGCTGCACGATAAGGATTGTGACGGCAAGGCCACGGGCCACGAAGACCTTGCCGAACTCGATCATGGAGACCAGGTGGCCCATGCCCGGCGACGGGTAGAGCACCACCTGCTTATTCCGAGGCACCGTGGTGGTCGCCGCGCCGTCCATGGCGCCAGCGATACGCCTGTTGGGTTGGTGAGCGGTGTGATGTGGTGTGGTGGGTGGAGGACGAACGTGAACCGGCGTCGGTGGCCACTTGCTTCGCTAGCCAGTACTAGTATACTACACCGTTAAAGTCAACTTGTTTCGGTGGCCACTGGTGCCGGTAGATTCCTGCGAAAATTGTACACCATCCAAACTACCGCTCAAAGAAAACAACCACGATATCCACCAAGTAAGAGAAATGAAATAAAACAAGGACCCCAATAACGTCTGAACGTTGGGAATTTGACCATAGCAAATCGAATGTTTTCGATGGCGATTTTAGTTACGCGAGAATGGTAATTTTGGTTGGCAAACATGCCAAATTCATGCTCGGTGTATTTTTTGTCAGGAAATTATCGTGTGTGTGAGTTAAAATTGATTTGCCATGGTTAAATCCCGAACGTTCGGGATTTATCAATTCCGTAAAACAATATGTCGACACTTACGCTATTTTCCCTATCCATCCAATCTTTTGGAAAAATGTATAAATTATATTTTATTTATTCTGAAGATTGTACCTATACTCTCTAAGTTTCAAAAAAGAATGTATCGATCTTTGGAACAACTGAGTGAAGCGCCTCAATAGTTCATTCAGTGGTGTCACGTTGTTCTTGAATTATGAAAATCATCCTCCAGGTCCTCCCAGTGCAGTAAATATTCCATTCAGGTCCAAATTCTGCCAAGCCCCCTCTGACCGGCCGCTTTGCATTGTGGGCCCTTGACACGTCCGATAGAGGCCCACATGGTAACGACTATTGACACAAATATGTAACCCACCCACCCACCCCCCTCGCCATCCCCATGGGTTCTATTCCTAGATCGCCGTTCCAACTCCTTTCGCTAATCTTTGTTTGAGCGAGGTGACTGGGAGGTGGCGGCGGTGATTGCTCTCGTGTGACGGCTCCATGAGGATCCGCCTCCACAATATATGAGGTTTCTCCAAATTATTTCCTCGGTTTGTCTGAATCGGGAGCCGACTTGGTTAGGTTCTTCAAAATTGGCTTCGTTTTAGCAATTTGTTTTTCTTGCGCAGATAGTGATTTATTGCTAGTCTTGATTGTTGGATGCGGTATTTGTGACGTTAGCCACCCCCCCCCCCCAACCCTTGCACGTAAGACCAATCTGCTTGCGAGCTATTTTCAGTAGAGATTCATCATCGTGGGTTGCTTTTTGGCGAAGGGGGCAAAGAAGTGACATGTAGATCACGCATGGACACATATGATGATTCTGAAGTGGACACTTGGTCTCTCCTTGGGATTGATGATTTTTTAAGGCAGCGTGGCTATGAAGATGTGACCCGGTTGGAATCATATTGATTGCTGCCAGTGAAGGGATTGTGTGATGGCATGCCTATGATTGTGTGTGATGCTGACACAAATCATATGATGCCTGTGGTAGCAAGATAAAAACTTTTGAACTCTATGTGCATGACAAAGAATTGGATAGGTTTTTTAGTGCCAATGACATTCCAATGACTGGCTGACATGAGCTGGCAAAGGTTTTAACTCCTACAAAGAGACGGCCACTAAAAATTCCACTTTTTTATAAAAAAGTCATCAACCCAAAACAGAGCACGGAGCTTCGGAGAAATTTTGATAGGAGAGAGGCGAGGCCTTGAAAGAAGAGTAATTGCTTACTTGGTGGTAAGTAATTTGTTGGGACGCAAAGCGCAAGGGTCTATAGGTAGCAGCGAGCTTTTTCACCTCAGTGAGTAACCAAGGTATCAATCCATGGAAGTTCTTGTCACAAAAACAATTGTTAGCTCTGCAATGTGTGTGTGTGTGTGTGTGTGTGTGTGAGAGAGAGAGAGAGAGAGAGAGAGAGAGAGAGATATATATATATATGTATATATATATATATATATATAGAGAGAGAGAGAGAGAGAGAGAGATAGAGAGCATAACGTTGTCAGGCCGTGCTAGAGACAGTGGTCGGGCTAAGCCCAATCACTGGTCAACGAACGTGGCACAGAGGGATGTCTCCCCTCCGGTAGCCTGCAATGGGAAGATGCAATATATGGGCGATAACTTGATGCAAAGGGTATGGTTGTAAAGCAGCGGCGGCGTATTCGGCCAGGCATCGGTTGCCGCTCTCCCATCTATAGGTATTAATGCATCGGCGGCGACCTTCTGCGTCCCAACAAGGCGGTCCTCCACTCAGGCACACAGGTGGTTGTTGCAATGAGCCAGAGTGCATTGGATCTTCAGGTCCGAAGGCAATGTCAAATATGTTTTGCCAATTGATTCTAACATGACAGGGAAAGATGGCAGAGCAAGAGGATGGTGCAGGACTGTCGGAGCATCCCGAGTTGAGATTTGGAAGTGCTTGGGACATTCCTCCCATGTGAAAAGTATTGGGATCACTGAAAGTGGTGCCGACAATACATGACAACTTCAATTTGTTGTTGCTTTTCGAGCACCCGATCTCGATTTCTAGGATAAAAAAGGTCAGACCCTTATTGCTTATATCTAGCAATGGTGGTGTTTTCGTGTCATTACCTTATTCAAGGCATTGTTCAGATTTGTGTAAACTTGATCTTCAAGCTGAAAACCTAGGATTTGGCCTTCGGTGGTTAGACCCGGCGCTGGCAGCGTTTGAGCATCATTCTGTTCTTGAAGGTGTTAATGCTGGAGTATATTTCTCATTGTCGTTCTGATGTCCAGAGATGGTTGGTGTCCATGGTCGTTCTTGTTGTTCATTGATCGCTGTATTGAGTGCTTCATTTTTTTTTTTTTTTCTGTCAAGGTACAACTTCTGTCTTTTACGACTTTGCTTTTTTTTGGTGTGATTATATGTGTGTGCGCGCGTTGGTTTTAGTCGTGCACATTCTAATAATGCAGAGACCGGGTAAGTACATATTGTGTTTGTAAGCTTTATTTTAACTCAATAAAATCCACCTTTTATTAAAAAAATACACAACATGAAAATGCAAAGACGCGAAAAGAGTGCAGTTTAACGATAAATCACGAGTGGACATGGTGCCATGCGAAGATATAATCCTGCCGGTCAGATCCCATGTGATTGATGCAGTTTTAATACACAAAGCGTGTATACTAATATTTCTGCACGGTATCCAGGTAGTATAGTTTTCCTATTCGCTCTAAGCGCATTGAGTTTTTGTTAGGCTGAATGGGTACCTGCAACACACTCCCTGCAGCTTTGTGTGGATCAGAACGCATTGAGTTACTCTCCATTTATGTGCTACCAGCTTCAGGCGAGAGGGGAAAATATCAGATGCTACGACACATTACATGCTACCACGCTACCATTTTTCAAATATCATATTTAAATTTTTCACAAAATTCCAAAAAAAATTCTGAGTGTTCAAAAGGCATGTGTCTACAGTCTGTAAAAAGTTCGAATCAAAATTCGAAGCACACATCGCGAAAAAAAAAGAGAAATTCAGTATGAATAGTGCCACAAAAAGACAAAAGCCAAAATGACACTATTTAAGTTCAGATTTGTCCTTTTTGTTTCCCCATGTGTTTTTCAGATTTTTGACTTAAAATTTTTACAGGTTGTCAACATATGTCTTATGAACACTCATAATTATTATGTCAGTGACCAGACGTATGCTGCAATAATCCAAATTACTATGTCAGTGACCAGACGTATGCTGCAATATGATGATACCTGGCCAACATCCCGTTTGCCATTGATCCCACCATAATGATGTTGAGAATGGCTCATTATCACAACCCACCCTAGCATATGTACTCACGTTTCATGTTAATTTGCTAGTATTATTTGCATCCTTATCAAGTACCTTTGGTAGTAATGAAGACCACAACCCTGCTGTTCCTAAATTTAATACTAGTTTCTTGCAATCCAGTTTTTAAAGCTCGGAATATATAGATGTTTGTGTTAACATTTTTTATTCCAAGTAATGTTATATCTCCTCAATAAGAGTAGTAACTAAATTGTCTTAGGCCCCTAACATTATGTATGTGACTTGAAAAATGGAAACATCATATATATGCTGAACCCTACGTGTCCACTAGGGGAGGCACTATTACAATCCCAACAAGTACTATGAACAACTTAAAAAACAAGTACTATGAACAATGTTTGTTAACCCCATGCGTTTTAATTACCAACATTCAAGGTGTGCAGGGAAACCACTGGGCCATTAAAAACAAGCAGCACCTAACATTGATATCTCAAGTACGTATCCATCTTCATTTAAGATGACCAGCCACCAGCCCATATACCTGTATTTGCTGAATTAACCTAGCATAGCGTTGGCGTATTCATTTAATCGCTATATAAAGTGCTAATCACATAGCATGCATGGACTGCCCCGATTACATCCTAGCGTGGCACCATGTCTCAAAAATCCGCGTCCGTAGTTTAAAGTCTATCCACTCCCACGAGCAAATAACTGATAAATTAGTAAAGGTACACGGCCAACTTTGCTAGTCGTGCCTCACCACAAAGTACAGGGAAGTCCGGCCTTTAGACCTCCGCCGACGCCATGCAACAAGAAGGTAGATGGAGGTTACAAGAAAGAAGGATTCATGGATCCAGTGGCTGAGCAGATGTGATCGTTGAACCTGAACTATGTTTGTGGCAGCTTGAGCTTCACTAGCTGTTGCCAAGAAGATTCCTGATACTTCCAATTTCTGTTAGTAATTTATCAGAACCAAACATATGAAGAAAATATGTGGCATTGTATATTAGCCAGGCTAGTGGCACGCAATGAGGACGATATATATGGGAGCTATTGAGACTTCAATCTGTTAGTACAATCTTCCCACTTTGTGTGGCTTAATGAAAAGTATGTGCTTGTAATGTCTAAGCCAGCTACTTGCTCGAATTTATTGTTGTACGATGGGGGAGATACATCCTCATATAGTGTATGTGCACGGTTCTGCTCACCTATATATAATAACCATGGTGACCTCCATCAGTTGGATATGTACATGTGTGTGAAGAGAGGATGGTCCAACATGCATCTACTTAGATTGCCACAGCCAAACAAGCATTTTTCATGTTCGGACAGTTAGAGGAGAAAAAACTATTTAGCGATGAAACTAATTTTGAGTAGATCTTGAGAATGAGCGGCATTGAGAAATCGTTTCTTTGGAAGAACCAAACATTCAGGGCCACAATTCCAGCTGTGAGAAGCCATTGTAAACATGTCGTGACTATGGAACTCCTGCGCAGATTTTTGTGCAATACCTTCTTTTAACAAGACCTTGGATCAGGCCAACTAACTGTAGTTCAGATGATTAGATTCCTTGTGGTGGAAACAATTCTTCAGTGTTTGAGTCCTAGACTCAGTATTGCTGGACACATTTTTCTGTATTTATTTTTGGCCTTGGGAGATGTGCGTATAGTGGGAGGAGACGTTTCCATCAATTACGAAAACGTCTGTGGCGGCTTCATCAATCTTAAAATGATGTGCCGGGTCAATATCTCGGAGGTGCTTGTAAGGGTTGTGTGCGTGCGTTTATAGGGTTGAGTGTGTGTGAGCGTCTGTAAAATGTGAAAGAAGCGTGAAGATGTCTTCAATGGTATAGCTGGCTAAGCTGGGTGGTCTCTTCATAGCTTAATTCGTTGGATACCAGACAAAGCACGTCCACACAAAGGCAGATCTAGGCCCCTCCTCCTCCCAACCCTAGCCGCCCCTCCTCCTCACCGCCCCCCCCCCCCTCTTCCCTTCCTCGCCGCCGCTTGAGGCAGCCACCGGGCAAGCCCGGGGCGTCAAGGATGGTGGCGGCGGGGCCTCGGTTGCCCTGCCTCTACGTGGGGAACCCCGGATCTGGAGCGGCGGCTCCATTGGCAAGGCACGGCCGGCTAGCAGCCGTGCGGGCGGTGGATCTAGCATCCCGGCCGTGCGGGCCGTGGGATCCGGTGGTCGTTTGCGGCCGGCGGCGGCTTCTGCGGCGGTCGGTGCGCGCGATCTGGCGCCTCCCCTCCTCCCCTGTTCGGCGTGCAGGCCAGCCTGGTCGGGCCGCGCTTCCTCTTGGTCGCCGGTTCTGTACAGGAGGCGCTGCTGGTGGAGGGGATCTAGTTCGGGCAAAATCCCTGGCCGGCCATTACCGGCCGCGCCGACGGCGACGCCTGAGGGCGCCGTTCCCCTCCTTGCAGGCGTCGGTATGGACTGATATCCTCACTTCCCCTTCCGCTAGGTCTCCCGGGCGAAAGCCCTAACTTTGTTGGGCGGCGGCGACGCTCATGGCGCCGTTCGCTTCTTGAAGGCGCCGCTTTGGGAACCTTGGGGTTGGGTGGCGCTTGTGGGTGGTGGGCGACGGCGGTGGTGCGGCCCTATTCTAGCATGGATTTACGTCCATTGCTTGGAGATGGACTCGCGTAGGTGGAGGTCGTCGTCTGGCGTCGTGGTGGCGTCAATGGCGGAAGACCTGCCAAGGCTCGCATAGGTGGAGGTCGTCGTTTGGCGTCGTGGTGGCGTCGATGGCGGAGGACCTGCCAAGGTTGTCACCTCAATCTGCTCTGAAGATGGACCAGTGGAAGATGGCGGCGACGACACATTTGAGTGCGTCGGACCGGTTTGAGCCCCGGACCCGGCAGATGGCTCGGTCGGGGACTCCGGCTTTAGATGTTAGGCTTAGGTGAGAGGTCTACGTATGTGGCCCAGCTTGCACCCCTTCATCATTTGGATAGGAGTAGCGGCAGATGTTGCCAAGATGGCGGATTCAGGCATATTGTTGTTCTACTTTGTAAGCTCTTCGAGAATAATCAATAAAATGGCCGCATGCATCTCCCAGATGCGGAGACCGGGGTCATCCTCCTTTTCTAAAAATAAATAAAAAACAAGACAAAGCACTTGGATTCTGACCTTTCTTACCCTACCAGGCCACCACAGTTTGACTCGCATATTGTGTCGTGGGTGCAAGTTTAAGGTGCAAAACTCAAATTGTATTGTCACGGTGTTTCATGCATGCTCTACTAAGAATATTTGAGTGTGTTTTCTTCAATTCAAAAATTGGTTCACCAAGATATATACACAGTCACAGAGCCGAAAAGTGCAAAGACGGAACACTAGTGAAGTAGTGAACTTGAACAGAAAATTTCCAGATGAATTAGGACTTGGCAAGCAAATTAAATTTATGAGTTTGATGTGCAAATCAAAGCCCATCCAGCACCACGTGCTCCTCTCTCCTATGACGTACTTAGCTGGTCATGGCCGTGGCGCGTATGTGCCCGCTGCCAACCTACATGCTTATACTGTATCTCTTTGATGTGACTTTATAGGTCAATAAAAACTCCCTTTATCAGATATCCCGCTGCCAATCATGTCCTTTTGAGTACGACATTATGAGTGAGAGAAAAACTCCATTTACCAAAAACCCATTTCACGTGGCGCTTGTCACTACACCAGAGATAGCTCGTGCTCCTAATCAATGAACTTTGCTTGGTACATAAGCACTAATCTGCATTATCAGTGTGTGCAGCTTTGGGCGACTTCGGGTTCTTGCACTTCGTTGAAAAATAATCGTTGGGTCAGGACTGCGCCAACAATGCCTTGACGCCTCCGCTGGCGGCCATGACAACAAGGCACAAGGCCAGTGATTACTGCCCGCAGATAGAAAGGGCACTCGTCAAGATATTCAAGGTGCCAAGAAAGAAGGATGCATGGATACAGTGACTGAGCAGGCGTGCTTGATGAAATCTAAAACATGATCGCCACAACTAGACGTGCAATTGTCGTTGTCAGAAAAGTTTCCAATACCTTCCATTTCTACAAGTAATTTATTGGAATCAAACATAGGAAGAAAGGATGCGGCATTGTCTGTTTGGGTGTGAAGGCAGAGTGAGGACGAGGGAGATATATATGAGCAGCTTCCAGAATAAGGTAATCATTTATGGTAGGTGAACATTCATTGTGGTCCTGCTCCCTGGTACTTGAGACCCACACTAGTAGAAAACAGGGCTTTGGTCCAGGCCTACCCAGCCCATTAGTCCCGGTTCAGTCACAAACCGGGACCCATGGGGCATACGTCCCGGTTCGTGCGCCCAGAGGGCCGGCCGGGCCTCGTGGGGCATTGGTCCCGGTTCGTCTGGACCCTTTTGTCCCGGCTCCAGACACGAACCGGGACCAATGGGCCTCGCTCCTGGCCCACATCCATTGGTCCCGGTTCGTGGCTGGAACCGGGACCAAAGGGTGGCCTTTGGTCCCGGTTCCAGCCACGAACCGGGACCAATGTTGTACCTATATATACCCCCTCGCCCGCAAGCAGAGCACTCCACTGGTCTGTTTTTTCTAGCCGGCTAGGGGAGGGCTTTGTGGTGCTCTAGCTCACCTCCTATGCACATGAGGTGTTCGATGAAATGCCCGAGCCACACTACTTGAGCTTTCTTCTCTCCAAGCTCGACCCCCAAGCTCCATTTTCCTCAAGATTTGTCTAGGTTTAGCGGTCCGTCATGTCCTGTCCCCGTCTTCACTGCCGTCGATCGCCCGCACCGATATCGTCGCCGGCACCACCGTGGTGAGCCTCTTGTTCTTATCTTCTTTCTAAAAGAGAAAAATTCTTACTTGTATGATTTAGATAGATACTTGTATAATTTTCTTACTTTTATTATTGTTTGTTATTATATAGTGCGATGGTTTTGGTATCCGCCCCCGTCGGCCCTCGTCCTATCTATGATTCGGATGTGGTATATATTATATTTTATAACTATTTGGTTCATTTATTGTTTACTACAATTATGCCGACCAACGTGACATAGATTTTATTTATCTAGGAGGTATGTGAACCGGAAATTCCAACCGACCCTATTGTCGAGAGGTTAAATTTAATTGAAGAAGAAAACAATTACTTGAAGGAAAAAATAAAAAAAATTGAGAAGGAGAAGATGATATTGGAGTTGCATGTTGCGGATGTCGTCGATGATCACAAGATCAAGATGGATGCAATGCGCTTCAAGATTAGAAAGTATAGGAAATATGCCATTCATACCGAGGCTTGGTATCATTATGCTGTTGGATCAATTGTTACCTTGGTTGCGATTATGATCGCATTTGTTGTTGCATTGAAATGTTTTACATAGTTTCAATGTATGGTTTAATTAGATGCTCTGGAGAGCTATATGTTGTTCAATGAGAACTATGTATGTACTTTGATTTTAATGTGATGATGAACTTCTATTAATTTGGTCACTTATCTATTCATGATGTTCTGTAATGGTTATTGACACGCTTAATTATATATAATGCACATAGATGAACCGGCAATGGATGTACGGTGACAGACACACCTCCGAGTACATTAAGGGCGTGCATAATTTTCTCGAAGTGGCTGAGGCAAACAAGCATAATGATTTTATGTGTTGTCCATGCCCTATATGTGGGAATACGAAGTCTTACTCTGACCGGAAAATCCTTCACACCCACCTGCTTTATAAGGGTTTCATGCCACACTATAATGTTTGGACCAAACACGGAGAAATAGGGGTTATGATGGAAGACAGCGAAGAAGAAGAGGATGATGACAACTATGTGCCCCCTGAATACGGTGATGCTGCAACGGGGGAGCTGAAGATCAAGAGGAACCAGACGATGTGCCCGATGATGATCTCCGCCGGGTCATTGTTGATGCAAGGAGACAGTGCGAAAGTGAAAAGGAGAAGCTGAAGTTCGATCGCATATTAGAGCATCACAAAAAAGGGTTGTACCCCAATTGCGAAGATGGCAACACAATGCTCGGTACCGTACTGGAATTGCTGCAGTGGAAGGCAGAGAATGCTGTGCCTGACAAAGGATTTGAGAACTACTGAAAATATTGAAGAAGAAGCTTCCAAAGGATAACGAATTGCCCGACAGTACGTACGCAACAAAGATGGTCATATGCCCTCTAGGATTGGAGGTGCATAAGATACATGCATGCCCTAATGACTGCATCCTCTACCACGGTGCGTACGAGGATTTGAACGCATGCCCGGTATGCGGTGCATTGCGGTATAAGATCAGACGAGATGACCTTGGTGATGTTGACGGCGAGCCCCCCAGGAAGAGGGTTCCTGCCAAGGTGATGTGGTATGCTCCTATAATACCACGGTTGAAACGTCTATTCAGAAACAAAGAGCATGCCAAGTTGATGCAGTGGCACAGAGAGGACCGTAAGAAAGACGGGAAGTTGAGAGCACCCGCTGACGGGTCGCAGTGGAGAAAAATCGAGAGAAAGTACATGGCTGAGTTTGCAGGTGACCCAAGGAACGTATGGTTTGGTTTAAGCGCGGATGGCATTAATCCTTTCGGGGAGCAGAGCAGCAATCACAGCACCTGGCCCGTGACTCTATGTATGTATAACCTTCCTCCTTGGATGTGCATGAAGCGGAAGTTCATTATGATGCCAGTTCTCATCCAAGGCCCTAAGCAACCCGGCAACGACATTTATGTGTACCTAAGGCCATTAGTTGAAGAACTTTTACAGCTGTGGAATGGAAAAGGTGTACGTGTGTGGGATGAGCACAGACAGTAGGAATTTGACATGCATGCGTTGCTGTTTGTAACCATCAATGATTGGCCTGCTCTCAGTAACCTTTCAGGACAGACAAACAAGGGATACCACGCATGCACGCACTGTTTAGATAACACCCAAAGTATATACCTGGACAAATGCAGGAAGAATGTGTAACTGGGGCATCGTCGATTTCTTCCGACCAACCATCAATGTCGAAAGAAAGGCAAGCATTTCAAAGGTGAGGAAGATCACCGGAAGAAGACTGCCATGTGTACTGGTGATCACGTACTTGCTATGGTCAATGATTTACAGGTAATCTTTGGAAAGGGTCCCGGCGGACTATCTGTTCCGAATGACGCTGAGGGACGCGCACCCATGTGGAAGAAGAAATCTATATTTTGGGACCTACCCTACTAGAAAGACCTAGAGGTCCGCTCTTCAATCGACATGATGCACATGACGAAGAACCTTTGCGTGAACCTGCTAGTCTTCTTGGGCGTGTATGGAAAGACAAAAGATACATCGGAGGCACGGGAGGACCTGCAACGTTGGCACGAAAAAGACGGCATGCCTCCAAAGCAGTATGAAGGTCCTGCCAGCTACGCTCTTACCAAAGAAGAGAAGGAAATCTTTTTTGAATGCCTGCTCAGTATGAAGGTCCCGTCTGGCTTCTCGTCGAATATAAAGGGAATAATAAATATGGCAGAGAAAAAGTTCCAGAACCTAAAGTCTCATGACTGCCACGTGATTATGACGCAACTGCTTCCGGTTGCATTGAGGGGGCTTCTACCGGAAAACGTTCGATTAGCCATTGTGAAGCTATGTGTATTCCTCAATGCAATCTCTCAGAAGGTGATCGATCCAGAAATCATACCAAGGCTAAGGAGTGATGTGGCGCAATGTCTTGTCAGTTTCGAGCTGGTGTTCCCAGCATCCTTCTTCAATATCATGACGCATATCCTAGTTCATCTAGTCGACGATATTGTCGTTCTGGGCCCCGTATTTCTACACAATATGTTCCCCTTTGAGAGGTTCGTGGGAGTCCTAAAGAAATATGTCTGTAACCGCGCTAGGCTAGAAGGAAGCATCTCCATGGGCCATCAAACAGAGGATGTCTTTGGGTTTTGTGTTGACTTCATTCCTGACCTTAAGAAGATTGGTCTCCCTCAATCGCGGTATGAGGGGAGACTGACTGGAAAAGGTATTCTAGAAGGGGACTCAATAATATGCAGGGACATGCATTCTTGGTCTCAAGCACACTACACAGTTCTACGGAACTCTACCTTGGTGACCCCGTTTCTCGATGAACACAAGAACATTTTGCGCTCCAAACACCCGGAGCAGTGTGACGACTAGATTACATGTGAACACATCAGGACTTTCGGCAGCTGGTTGGAAACATGTCTCAGAGAAGACAACACTGTTTCTGATGAGCTGTACTCGTTGTCCAGGGGACCATCTTCGACTGTATTGACTTACAAAGGATACGAGATAAATGGGAATACATTTTACACGATCGCCCAAGATCAAAAGAGCACCAACCAAAACAGCGGTGTCCGCTTTGATGCAGCAACCAAGAGGGGAAATGACACATATTATGGTTACATAGTGGACATATGGGAACTTGCCTACGGACATGATTTTAAGGTCCCTTTGTTTAAGTGCAAATGGGTCAATCTGTCAGGAGGCGGGGTACAGGTGGACCCACATTACGGAATGACAACAGTGGATCTGAACATTCTTGGGTACACAGATGAACCATTCGTCCTAGCCAACGATGTGGCGCATGTTTTCTATGTGAAGGACATGTCTACTAAACAGAGAAAAAGAAAAGATAAGGAAGCGAATACATCATACGATGAGCCAAAGCGCCGCATAGTTCTTTCAGAAAAAAGAGACATCGTGGGATTGGAGGGCAAGACAGACATGTCTGAAGATTATGAAAAGTTCCATGAAATTCCTCCCTTCAAAGTCAAGGCTGACCCAAGCACCCTGTTAAGCGATGAAGAATATCCATGGTTACGGCGCAATAAGCAAAGGACACAAGCGAATAAAAAGTGAAGACAGATGAAGTCAGAAAGGGTTGAAAATTGATGATGTGGCTTTGAATGGTTCATTTTGAACACACAAAAAGTCTGGAGTTCAAATAAATTCAAAAAAATGAAATCCCTTTGTAACAGATGAGTTTTCGTCCGAAACTCTGATACTTCAAAAGAGATTGTCCATTTTGTACACGAAGTGCATCCAGTTTTTGCCGTAACCCTCTCAACTTTTTAGCACATGCTATGTGGGTGAAATGATGATATCATGCCAATTTTCAACCTCTTCAGAGTTCATTTGAAGTGCTTTTCAATTTTTGGGTCATTTAGCTCAAAAAAATCAGTAAATGCATGAAAAATAACAGATGAATTCAGAAAGGGTTGAAAATTGATGATGTGGCTTTGAATGGTTCATTTTAAACACACAAAAAGTCTGGAGTTCAAATAAGTTCAAAAAAATGAAATCCCTTTGTAACAGATGAGTTTTCGTCCGAAACCCTGATACTTCGAAAGAGATTGTCCATTTTGTACACGAAGTGCATCCAGTTTTTGCCGTAACACTCTCAACATTTTAGCACATGCTATGTGGGTGAAATGATGATGCCATGCCAATTTTCAACCTCTTCAGAGTTCATCTGAAGTGCTTTTCAATTTCAGGGTCATTTAGCTCAAAGAATGAACTAATATAAAAAAGAATGAACTGGAAAACTTTTATGAAACTCTAATAGCAAAAATAATAAACTAAAAGAATGAACTAGAAAACTTTAATGAAACTCTGATAGAAAAAAGAATGAACTAGAAAACTATAATGAAACTCTAATAGCAAAAGGAATCAACTAAAAAGCTTTTATAAACCTCTAGTATTATTGAAATTAAAATTATATAAAATTTATGCAACTAAAATTATCAAAGTATTTTCTGTTCAAAACTTTAAAAGCAAAAATAATTTTCATAAAGAACTTTTTTTGTTAGAAACTTTAATAGCAAAAAGAATTATCATAAAGATTTTTTTTAGAAACTAAAATAACAAACTTCCGGCGAGGCCCATCCATTTCCTCGCCTAAAAGAACTAGAAGTGTTTTTGAATATAATGATAAAACACAGTAATATTAAATAGCAGGAAAAAGAATCACTCCAAAATCTATTTTTATAGTAAAGTTAATCACAAACTAGTGATTCACACAAATTTCAAAGAATTCAAATTTAAACTATTCAAATTGGAAAACTAATGGCACTAACAGAAAGTTTATAATTTTTATTACCTAAAAGCAAAAAGAATCGCTGGAAAACTGCAAAAATAAATAAATAAAGCAACAAAGAAAACAGAAAAAAATGCCACCTACTGGGCCACCACGGCCTGAATACGACTAGAAACCCAGCTAATTGGGCCAGGATTCAGACTCGCAGAAGGCCCAGCAGGCCCACAGGCATATACAGAGTCTTTAGGCCCGTAAGCTTGCTTTAGAGAGGAGCTCGAAAGCTCAGGCGCACCGCACCTTATAAACAGATGCGGCTCTCTCTCAGCTAGCGAGGTGGGACTAAACTCCCACCACCACGCCGCTGTGCATGGCTATTGGTCCCGGTTGGTGGCACAAACCCGGACCGATGCCGCCCTTTGGTCCCGGTTCGTGGCACCAACCGAGACCAATGCCCCCTTTAGTCCCGGTTGGTTCCACCAACCGGGACCAAAGGTCCCTGTTTCCCACCCTTTGGGCTGCTGAAAACAGACCTTTGGTCCCGGTTGGTGGCACCAACCGGGACTAAAGGGGATTATTGGTCCCGATTGGTGCCATGAACCGGGACCAATACTCTGGGTATATAAGTAGCACTTAGGAATTTTCAGAACCGCCTATCCTCACTTCGATCTCTCCTCCTCCTCTCCCCCCGACGGCGGGGAATCCATCCACGACATGTCTACAGGCTGCCCGAGCTAGCCGTCGCCGACGCCCTCGCCGCGCCCTGCCCCCGACGCCGCCGCTCCTCGCACCCATCTGCCCTGACCCGACGCGCCGACGCGCCGCGCGTGCCCCTGCCCCGACGCCGTCGCCGCGCCGCCCCTGGCCCGCGCCCCTACCCTCGTCGCCGCGCCGCCCCTGCCCCGCGGCGTCAGCGCCCCGGTCCGCGCCGCCCCGCGCTACGGTCCGGCCGGCCCCCTGTTCATATACATTTTTTTCATATGATTTTGTTAGATGATGTTGATGATAGAGATGATGATGTTGATGATAGATGTTGTATGCTTTTTTTGTTCATATAATTTTTTTTGTTCATATGATGATTTTTTTTCATATATATATTAATTTTTTTATTTAGGTTGTTAGTAGATATCGATTTTAGGTTAGTTGATTTAGTGCATTTTAGATTAGTAGATTTTAGGTTAGCGAAGAGGAAAAAGGAAAATAAGGAAAAAGAAGCAAAGAGGAAGAAGGAAGAAGGAAGAAGAAGAAAAAGAAGGAGAGGAAAAAGGAAAATAAGAATAAGAAGAGGAAGAAGGAGAAGAAGAAGGAGAAGAAGAGGAGAGGAAGAAGAGGAGAAAAAAAATAAGAAGAGGAAGAAGAAGAAAAAAAAAAGATCGCCGAGGGGTCGAGAGGGGGAGGTTCGAGGATCGCCGAGGGGTCGAGAGGGGGACGAATGTAGGGTAACGCAGCAGAAAACAAAAATTTTCCGACCTACGCACCAGCCCAGGACCACTATGGAGACTGCATACAAGGTTTGATCATTTTCGTTACCGACTCGTAGCGCAGCGGAAGTAGAGTCGAGGACGATCGGCGGTGCAGATCCCCGCAGCTAGGATTTACAACCTCCCAACCGCGAGGATGTATACCCTCATCCGCGCCCCGGACAGCCCTCCGGGGGGCGGTCGAATAGTCCCCCGGACGGTGTCGCGGACAGCCCTTCGGGAGGACCTTCGAAACTCGGACGGTCACTCGGACAGCCCTTCGGGAGGACTCACAGAACTCGGACCGTCACTTGGACAGCCCTTCGGGAGGCACTCACGAACAGCCCCTCGGGCACTAAGATCGAAACTACGACCTCTCTACAGAGTTGCACACATACGGTGTCATCTATCCGGCAGAGCTTCGCCGTCCAGAACTAGTTCCCACCGGAACCTAGACAGCCTTTCGGCTCTACGAAACTATTTCGCGGGGAGGGAGAGAGAAGCCAGATCATTGCAATGGCACTTGTATATGAGAAGGGATGGAGTTGTGGGCAGCCCACTCTCCTCTATTTATAGGAAAGCCAAGGGGTAAAGTTGGCATTCACAAATACCAAAAGTACCCCCACTTTATGTCATTTACATAAAGAATAAAGCAAAAAGGATTGCCATGTGGAGCTCCATGGAGCTCCACCCTCCATGGCTGGCCACCTCTTGGGGGGGCCCCCCTAAGGGGGCTTCCTTAGTGCCTAAGGCTTCTAGAAGCCTTTTGGGAAATTTCCCAAAAGGTGCTTTCCATAAAATTCCCAAAAAGCACTTTCACTATTCACGACGACATTTTTCAGCGTCCGTTCGAACTGAAAATATTTATGTGGTCTTAGAACATTTCTAGTACCCACTAAAATAATTTTCAACGCGTTCTGGAACAATTCCAGTTTAGTGATTTCATCTGCGAAAAGCATCTGAAGCGGTTCCGGCAGCCCCGAACATTTCCGGTTTTTCTTCCAGAAAATTCCCAGAAGTTTCCAGAATGATTCTGGCATCCTCCAAGAATTATCAGGCATGTGCCGAAACCATTTTGACTTAATGGTATCCCCTGAAACAACTTTTCAGTTTCACCGGAACTCATCTGGTGACCTCTCTCTGCGGAACTTTTCCGCTGTACGAAACTTTTCGGTGTCCGAAACTTTTTCGGTGATTTTCTCTCAGACTCCCTGTCTAGTATTCAGCAGATAGATGACCCTTAAGCGTGTGACCCTATAGGTTCGGTGAAGTATAGACATGACACGGAAACCCCTTCCGATCAATGATCAACATCGGAGCCGTGGACACCCATATTGACCCCTATACCCACACGAATGAATATTCGAGTGAACCTCCAGTTGCCGTGTGCTATTCCTGTTGCTTCGCGATATGTTACAAATACCCGAGGTGAGACATGTTGGCATTCCCGTGGATCAACAACTTGTCCACTATGCTAGTCACCTCGTTACCGGTATTGTTCTCTTTTCTCGTTACCGTGTTCCGGCATCCCCGTGATCAAATCACAAAGTGTCTGGCCAGACGATGATGGATACCGTAACACCGAGAGGGCCCAGAGATATCTCTCCATCGTCGGAGGAGCAAATCCCAATCTTGAGCTATCAAGTTACTTGACATACTTTCCCATGAACCCGTAAGCCGCCGTAATAGCCATCCAGTTACGGATGACGTTTAACAAACCCCAAAGTTCATGAATCAAGCATGAAGAAACTCGATACTCTTATGGTCTGAGGAATTATGCAAACGTTAACCATCTCTGTGTTATTAACCATAAACTTATGACGAATGTATCTCATAGCATAACATCTATTCAGGTCGATTCAACACAAATGTTCTGCTAACATTGTGCCCTCAAAGTTGCTGGCATAGACATGCCCATGATTGGGAAAACATAATCATCATGCAACACTTGAGCCAGTCTTAGAGGCACGACTAGGAATACATTTTACCGTTTATTATTCCACACGTGCACATGGGTTTTCCCCAGAGCCTTTATGGATATACGGGCTCGGGAACCACAGCAGTTATAGCATGGAACATAAACATAATAATTAACAGGGAGATAATAAATAACATTTATTATTGCCTCTAGGGCATATCTCCTACAACGAACACAAATACCGGTATGGGAAGCCTCTCGTCAAACCTGGTCATCCTCCTCTAACAACGATGATGTGAAGATTCCATCAGTGGTACATGGACACCTGCATGTCTGGGAAGGATATTTTGAAGCTGAGAGTTAAAGAGGAGCACGACCTCGTTGGAATTGATCTGTTGTCTGTTCCATTTGAGGAGTTCTTCCAGTTTTTCAATCAAAAGGACCTCGATAAAATAATCATCACTTGCTACTGTCTGTAATTATTACTTCTGTAATTAAGTCTCTATATATAGCTCAGCTCTTTCATTGCATGTATATATAATTATCCTCACTATATTATTGCAGATTGAAGATCATCGAATGCAGAAATGCACAAATCTATGATATTGGGTTCATTAACACAAATCTCATAGATGAATGGACGGTTAAACATAATGCCAAAGAAACCGAGGCCAACTTGCTACAATCGTTGCTTCGAAATCAAAACAAAGATAAAATACTCTTTCCTTACAACTTCAAGTGAGTGTTACTGTCTTGTGCATATTTGGTTTCCCTTATTACTTGAGGTTATAGTAATGTAATTGATGAGTTATGCATGCGTGCGGAGCTTCCACTTTATTCTCCTAGAGATTAAGCTTGAGCAGGGACTAGTAACCATCTTAGACTCGAGACGAAAAGATCCCAAGGAGTATGCGGCCATGACTGAAATGCTCCAGAAGTAAGTTCAATCGATCATTATCGCACCATATCGGCAACTTTGTTCATTTCCTGATATCAAGTAATTATTTTCTTTGTGTCGCAGGGTTTGGAAAGTGTTCACCACAGAAGCTCCAGGACTACCGGGGGAGCTGCGATTTACACACCCGAAAGTAAGTACTACTAGCTAGTTCCACGCATCTCCCATTGATTCTAGCTAGTTTCATGAATACCATTTATAATGCTTGATTATCAGTTTGATTGATCTCTATTTCTCGTAAAGTGGTTGTGGCAGGAAGGCGGGAATAATTTTTGTGGATACTACATTTGCGAGTACATCTACAACGCGACGACCCCTAAGCGGGGCTACTCTGAAAAATAATATGAAGTGCGTAAGTAATAATATTCACAATTTTATTTTATTACCATCATTTGTGTTGAGTTTCATTCATATACATGTATTGACCCCCTTCTTCAAATTAGATGTGGCAGATGCGGGATGAACTCCTATCACAAGATCGCATAAAAGCAATTCAAGAGGAATTGGCGGGATTCTTTCTTAACCACATCATCAATAAAGCCGGAGAATACCATGTGGAACTTGACATCAGATGTTAGTGATTGTAAGAGATCTTATATTGTATATATGTAACTTGTTCGACCAATCTCTCGGAGAAGGAGGAGGTCGATCACTTCTCTCTGTATATGTTCATGACGATCTTGTGTACTTAATGGTTTCCTTCATTTGCTTACTAGCTAGCGTGTCGAGTCCTCTCTATACGTATAGTACGTAGCGTCGACCAAGCACGGAGATAAGAGAGAACACTTCTCTCTATTAGCTAGCTAACACAATATATGAAACCACTAAATTAACCCTACAAAACCCCCAAACCCCCCCCCCCCCCTTTCAATAAAAAAAAACAAAAACCCCAGCCCCTGAACTGCTGAAGCGTGGACGCTTTTTGGTCCCGGTTGGTGCTACCAACCGGGACAAAAGGCCCTCCTTCCTGGGCAAGCTGCAGCGGCCACGTGGAGCCCCATCTGTCCCAGTTCGTAAGCGAACCAGGACTAAAGGTATTGGGATTTAGTCCCGACCCTTTAGTCCCGGTTCCAGAACCGGGACAAATGGGCCTCTGGAACCGGGACAAATGGGTATTTTTCTACTAGTGCCAGCTAAAAAAAGTCCCTCCCATGTCGCTGCTGCCGGCGACCGAGAAGCAAACCTAGCGCCGCCACAGGGGTCCCCTCCTACCTCTCCCCACTCCCTCGTCGTCACCAGAGGGTGCGGCCAGGCGATGCCTGGTCTGTACCGACGGAGGCGGGGTCTTCTTCGTCCCCTCCGCGGGAGATCTGCACAGGCAATATCTGACGGGCCGGGACGCGTCGACGTACGGGATTGGTCGGCAATGACATCCTAGCGCCCGTGGGACTGGAAGCCACGTGGTGGTGGTGCTCACTTCGGGTTGGATTTTTGGTTGCAGTGACAGGTCCAGATCCGATCCCGGGTGGAGCGGTGCTCAGGCGGCGTCCCTATGCGTTGCGGCTGTAGCCTCCGGCTACATGGCCAGCAGGATGCGGGCTTCGGTGTGCAACACAACTTGGTGATGGCTTGCGGCCGCGGCCGTGGATCTGGCGCCCGTCTATATCCACCCCGGCGTGGCTTGTGGCTGGTTGGCCGTGGGTGGAGGGGCCGGCGAGGGTTGGTTGGTTGCCCTCTGTCGGCGTAGGATGGATGCGTTCGCCTTCACAGCGCGGATCCAGTTAGCTGCGGGGTCGGGATGGCTATTGTGGGTGAAAACCGTGTCGACCTCGGTCATGGCAGACGATGGCGCCGTCTTGGGCGTCGTCTCATTATCGAATGCATCGTCGCTTGC
The DNA here is from genome assembly GCA_011799875.1 of Thinopyrum elongatum. Lineage (NCBI taxonomy): Eukaryota > Viridiplantae > Streptophyta > Magnoliopsida > Poales > Poaceae > Thinopyrum > Thinopyrum elongatum. The sequence goes on from CM022303.1 coordinate 79,694,540, forward strand.
AATCGTCGTCACCTTGGTCCAACTGCTCCGGGGGAAACCCTAGATTTGGGACTCCCTGATCAGACGATGATAGGGCCTTCAGGGCCGTCCTCCCTTTTGGGGGCATAGACTTGGACCAGAAGATGGCTGGAGGGGACAAGAGGATGATCGGTGTTGCATCTACCGCATCAACGACGACGGTTCGTAGCGGCGTGGCGCAGCGGAGCCTTGGTGATGGATGCGCTTTGTTGGACGCGCGTAGGCGGTGGTGTTATCTGGCATTGTGGTGGCATCGACGGCAGTATGGTCAGGTAATGAATGCGTTGATCAGTCCTGAAGGTGTGATGGCCTCCAGTTTGTAATGTTTTGGTTTGAACCACGTACTAGACCTGCTTTATCAGGCTTCATTCCTAGTAATGGATTCTTCCTGGTGATCTAAAAATGTGAGTAAGGATATCCTATCGGACTAAACTCTTGCACAACTCCTCCTACAAAAACTCTTGCCAGAAGTAGGGCTAATTTTATTTGGCAAAGTAGTGGGAATTGGGAACTGTTACTCTAGCCTTTGGAACATGCTGAGCAAACGGAGCTAGCAGATGAGAGTGCCAACTCCGTAAGTTTATTTAACTCCTATTCTACAAGTCGCTGCAGGTCAAATTTATGCGTTTTAGTACCACTGTCATTCAACTCAGGGCCTGTTCCGCAATAGCCTAGCTCCCACAAATCTTCAAATCCGCGCTCCGCTCGCTGGCTCGCGCTCCGCTGAGATTTCCCGATCTGAAACATGTTCGGCAGCCGAACTCTGGCTCCCATCGCTAACTGGGCTTTTGGTCTCGGAAAGCTGGCCCAAGAAAATTTATGGAGCGGAAAACGCACGAGCGAGAGAGAGACATATCGCACTTACCGGTATGTTTCACTTATCGGTGGCCGGTCGCTGTAATTTCCACAAACTCCTTCATTTTTCTGGATCTGCAGAGCTCAGTTTTAGCCGCTCCAGAAAATTGAACTGCGGCCTGCTCCACTCCGCGCTTCTGACTCTGTGGAGTTAGTCTTTGGCGTTGCTCCGCCCTCTCCAGGAGCGGAGTTGTGGAGTAGAGAGAATCCGAACAGGTTCTCAGTACCTGCGGGAAGCATGTCTGTGGGAAATGCCTGCTAGAGTTAAACCACCATCTGTACTTTCTACGTTTCAGTGTGCCCGTGTACGCTAAGCTACCAATCGAGCAGGTTTGCTTCGTCCTTCGTGCTAGATGATAAGCCGTCCAGAGGAGGATGATCAGTCAATGTTTATCAAGTTCGAAGTGACCTCACATCTGAAGGGAGTTGAACCAACTCTTCGATATGCACTTTGCCGATAAGTATTCAGACGGGTCGGGCCTGATCCCTGCATGTTTCTGCCTGTGCTTGGCAACAACATAGCAGATTGCCGTCGACGACTACCTTCAGATGGAATTGGAACTCACGATGCTATTCGAGGTGCCACCATAGAAGGATTCATGGAACCATGTGCTGGGACATTCTTGATGAATCCAAGACCATGATTTTCCAAGCTTGAGCTACAACAGGCGTTCTCCAAGAAGTTCCCAATAGCTTCCATTGCTATGGGTAGTTTTTATCAGAACTAAATGTATAAGTACAGTGTTTGGCATTCTCAATTAGGGCGGTAAACACTAGAATAATGGCATGTGTGGAGGAGAATGATATAGATGAGAACTATTGATACGGTGATCTTTCATTATGAGGTACAGCATGGTAATGTAGGTGAGCAGTCACTCTATCTGAAACAAAATATGACCCAATTTCAAATTTTATTCATTGCAGAAGGTACCAAAATAATTATCAGTTGGTCAAGCATTTCAGCTATTCAGTAATATACATACAAATACAAATAAATTTATTTATTTTCAGCGACATTTAAAATATTCAGGTCACCCTATTGCAGAAGCAGTTACCAGAGATGGGTCCAAAAGGCCACCCAGTAAGCAGGCTGCCCGTCACTCGTCACTGGCAACACCCATATCAGTGATGGACACATTATTAACATGCCAATATGCCATCGAGGGGCACATATACTCAGCATGTCGTATTTGTTCCAAGATTTTTTTTTCTAAACAAAGGATTTCTACACATTTATAGAAATCACCTTGGCACATTACTAAAACCATCTTAACATATTTACAAAAACCACATCGGCACATATCACACATGTCATACATCGCACATTCATGTTTTACAAGCATCACATATACAAACACATATAATGCAAGATTCATCAGAGACGACGTTCATAAGTTTCTTGTAACGAAACTGTAAGCACAACATTAAAATGTGCGGCCGATTTGACCAATTTTTTTATGAAATTGTCAACACAATAGCACCGTCGAGTTCAGTCAAGCCTGGTTAGCACGATTTCAGCACAAAGCCATGCCCTAATTGCATGTACTGTGACCAAAGAAGCTTAGCTATTATCAGTCTTTTCCTTTCCAAAAAAATAACCGAGACAATTTTGTGTGACCACAGCTGCAGCCAGATGCTCAGATCACAGCTGATGAAGAGCTTGACACTGACCTTTCCAACCCAACCCCTGTGAGCCATTCCGGATTTTGATGCGGATACTAGTTTAGTATGAGAAACTGGACATGTTTTTCACGGTGTTTTGCATGCTCTACTGGGGAATATTTGAAAGTGTTTGCAATAGTTTGGCATGCATGCGTGCATTTTTCACCAATGTACGAATGGCTGATAAATGCAAAGGCGGAGCACTATTGAAGACAGAGCAATCTCTAGTGCCAGCCGCTGCAGGTCAAATTAAATGCGTTTCAGTACCAGATCTTTCAATTCGGGACCGGCCAGAATCTTGCGATCGGCAAGCATGCATGGCTCCGGGACATGCATGTACGCCTCTGCTCGCGCTTGGCAGTAGCATGGTAGATCGCCGGCGATGACTCCCTTCAGGGAGAAAGGGTGAACTGGAGGCTATTCTAGGTGACATAATAGATCAATATGGGAGACTAGTGGCGGGGGCGTGCGTGACGAAACCAAGACGATGCCTCTCGTAGCTTTAGTGTGACAAGATGTTGTCCAAGAAGTTCCCAGTGCCTCCCATTTCTATGAGTAGTTTATCGTAACCACACGTATAAGTACAATGCATGGCTTTCTCCATTAGGGTGGTAAGACGAAACACTAGGTTAGTGGCATGTGGGAAGGGGTGAAGATATATATAAGAACTATTGATACGGAAATCTTTCATATGAGGTAGCACAGTAATGTAGGTGAGCAGGCACTCTTATCTCAAACGAAATATGACCGAATTCTGAAATTTTATTCATTGCAGAAGGTACCAATATAATTATCTGTTGGTCAAAGTATTCAATTTATTGCAGCCATTATATATAACAACACAAATAAATTTATTTATTTTCAGCGAAATTTAAAACATTTAGGTCACCCTCTTGCGGAAGTTGTTACCAACGATGAGGCCTCCTAGTGCGGCCTGTCAATCGCCAATGGCAACACTACTGACAGGCACACTATTTACATGCCAATGAGGGGCATATATACTCAGCTTGTGACTGATATTTGTTCCAAGATTTTTTTCTAAGAAAATGATTACTGCACATTTATAGAAATCACCTTGGCACATTACTAAAACCACCTCAACACATATACTAAAACCACCTCGGCACATATCACCCATTCTAGGTTTACATACATCACACGTTCACAGTTTACATGCATCGGATATGCAAACACATATAACAAGATTTAACAGAGACAACGATTATAAGTTTCTTGTGACGAAATTGTCAACACAACATCAAAATGCGAGGTCGATTTGACAATTATTTTTATTGAATTGGTAACACAATAGCACCGTCAGGTTGAATCAAGTGTGGTTAGCACGATTTTAGCAGAAGCCCTGTCCTAATTACATATACGGCGATCATAGAAGCCTAAGCTACTATCGGTCTTTTCCTTCCAAAAAAGAAAACACAAAGGGTCAGTTGCTGCGTTAGTGTACACCGTGGGGTTAACTGGACCAAACAGTAGGCGCACATTTTTAGGGCACCCGTTTTATGGAAAATGCTATATGGCGCTTAAGAGTGCTATCCGGGAGAACTTGCGCACCCACATCCCGCGGCTGGTTCCTATCTTGGAGGGCGCATATAGTAGTCTCTTCTTCACCGGTTCCCACCAGTTATTCGGGCCGTGTTTTTCTCGTACGCTCTTTTACTGTATTAGGATAGGCCGTATCTACAACGTCCCGTATACTTGTGGGTCATCAGCATCTTCCTCTTTTTGAAACAAGTGGCGCTTCCGGTTCTGTGTGTGCTGCAAGCAGCTTTGTCTTCTATGTACTGTCATATCTCTAGAGTCAATAATTTTCTAGGAGGAACTACTGAACTCAATCACTTGCTGATGCTACTCCCCAATTTTCTGTTGAGGTCTATCCCATGGAGGTAATCAAATTGGATCAGTGATCAATTTCTAGGTTTCACTGTAAACCGAATTGGTTACTTCCAGTTACATAAATCAATAGTTCAAACCGCACTCAATGGTACGGTGAGTCTGCTAACAAATTAGACGGGAAGAGCTTGCTGTATCGAGTTCGTTGAATACAATTTATTTGAAGCGTATTTTAAAAAATTAAAAAATTGTTTGAAAATTTCAGGCGGAAGAAAATCCATTTCTTTTTCAGAAACTGGAATTTCCGGCCCATCGAAAAAACAGAATAAGAAAGAAAAAACAATGGTCACAGCCCATGAAACTGTCCCCCTGCAGGCAGTTGCGTCGCAAGAATAAAGCAACACCTCGGGCCAACCCTGTCCTACAGTGACGAACAATGCAGAACAGTAGCTACAGTGACGAACAATGTTGCCTAGGGCCTCGCTATGGCTTGCCCGCACCGTTAAGAGCATCTCCAACAGACGCGTAAAAAAAATTTTGTAGCACTGAAATAGTGTTATAGCGCGCACAGGAGGGTGGTTGCTTTTCCAAGCGTTGTAAAATTTAGCGCGCCTCTGTAGCGCTTCACCAAGCGCGGTAAAATCCAGTGCGCTCTTAGCCGGCGCCTAGAAAAAAATATGAAACAACACATAGGGAAACATTTATAGTTCAAATTCATAGCATAGTTCAAGCGCCAAACCACAAGCAAGTTCATACGATCCTAAATAAAAATAGATAAAAACGATGCTAGACTACTCCTTGTCCTCCTCGGTGGTGTAGTCCGATGACGTAAACGCGTCGACCCATCGAGGATCTTAATCGTCCCAGCTCGACGCATGTCCTAGGTCGATGGGCATCCGCCAGTTCCTTCCGCACACGCTTGGCCGCCCGACGCACGGCTCGCTCCGCCCTCCTCTATGCCCAGAACTCATTCTCGGCGGCTGACGGTGTCCTGGATAAGGGGGTACTAACCAATCGGCCCATTCTCCTCAGGTTGGGCCGACGACCCTCATTCATGGTCAAGATGGACTCCAGAGGCCCTACGCAGAAGGCATGATCAAGACTACCTCCACCGAAGACTTGACGTATACTCCAAGATCTCTCCTGCCGCCTTGCTCCTAGATACCGACCTTGTAACCCTAGATACCCTCCCTGGCATGTATATAAGCTAGAGGGCTTAGCCCGTAGAGGGAACATAAATGCAAAATCATTCACCTAGCCTTAGAGTTAGACCATACATTACGATCTCGAGGTAGATCAACTCTGTACTTGATACATCTTCATTAATATAAACAAGAGCAGAACATAGGGTTTTACTTCTATCGAGAGGGTCCAAACCTGGGTAAACATCGTCTCCTCAGTTCCTGTTACCCTCGATCCAAGATCCATAGCTGGGGACCCCCTACCACGAGGTCTGCCCATTTTGACACCAACACTGGTGCTTTCATTTAGAGTTCCTCTGTACGATCACCAGAAGGATCAATGGCTCACCTGCAGATCAACTGCGCCAATGGCCATGGGAGCGTTTACGCCCCCGACCAGCTTTTTATTTTCGGCAGCATGGTCTTTTGCGCCGACTCGACAGGTCATCTGGCCTCTATCGAGAACCACACCCCAAGAGAAATCGTGACCTTTGGTGGCCTCTAATACACCGCGGATTCCCGCGGCAAACTCTTCCTGTCGGGATGGGCCCCCGGCCAAATTGAGAGCTCGTCCGGCGCCGGAGGCTCGACTCCGGAACCGATCTCTGTCGCGCCATCAGCAGAGACCCCCGACGCAACCACTCCGGCCAGTCTCCTTCCGATCTCAAGTCCGGACGTAGATCCGGCTCTCCCACCTCTGAAATTACGTCAGGATTAGAATTCACCTTGGCGTAGAATCTGGAATTGCGCCCAGATCCCCTTCGCGCCGAAGACGCGTCAAGTTATACACCGGGCATACTTCGTCCCTTTGGGGGCCACCACGTGCGGCTCCTCAGTGAGGAGCATAGTGAGCAGGGGAGTTAGCTGCTCCTCTGGTAGTGGGGCTGGGCATCGCACTTTTTGCGCCGAGGCCAGCCACTTCTGCCAGCTTAAGCATAAGCGATTCATCAGAATCTACCCGTCAATATAAAAGACAAGAGTTTGGGTGCGTGTGATAGAACACTTACTGGGGGGGCGTCGTGGACGTCCCCGAAGCTGGAGCGGGAGCATACGGCGGTTGAGCATGACGTTGATGACGTCGGCGAGCTGGAGGTTCTTTGTGGTGGCCCACCACTTGATCCTCTTGATCATGGCCTCCACTGTTGGGAACGCAGTAGAAAACAAAAATGTTCCGACCTACGCACCAGCCCAGGACCACTATGGAGACTGCATACAAGGTTTGATCATTTTCGTTACCGACTCGTAGCGCAGCGGAAGTAGAGTCGATGACGATCGTCGGTGCAGATCCCCGCAGCTAGGATTTACAACCTCCCAACCGCGAGGATGTACTCCCTCATCCGCCACTCGGACAGCCCTCCGGGAGGCGGTCGGACAGTCCCCCGGACGGTGTCGTGGACAGCCCTTCGGGAGGACTCACAGAACTCGGACCGTCACTCGGACAGCCCTTCGGGAGGACACTCGAACAGCCCCTCGGGCAAAAGGACGAAACTACGACCTCTCTACGGGGTTGCACACATACGGTGCCATCTATCCGGCAGGGCTTCGCCGTCCAGAACTAGTTCCCACCGGAACCCAGACAGCCTTTCGGCACTACGAAACTATTTCGTGGGAGGGAGAGAGAATGCCAAATCATGCATGGCTTGTGTGAGAGAGTTGGAGTGGAGTTGGAGAGCACCTCTCCTCCTCCTTATATAGTGGTGGAAGGGGTGGAGGGGGCTGAAAATTCAGCCCACTAAACATGGGGAAAACATGTTCCCACAAAACAAGGAGAACATGTTCCCACCAAACAAGGGAAAAACATGTTCCCTTGTCCATGGTGTTCCCCCATGGGGCCCCACCTTCCTCCCAACACTCTCCACCATTTGTGGGGGCTGCCCCCCACCATGGGGGCCCCCCCCAACATTTTGTCCAGCCACAAGGGGGCTGCTCCCAAAGGGGCCCCCCCCAAAAACAGCCCAAAAACAGCCCCCACGATCCGTGGGATCTTGTCCCCTCACGCTGGGACAAGATGTTTTCCGCGACTATTATTTCTGAAAAATTCCAGAAGGTCCCAGAACATTTCCGGCACCCTCTAAAATTATCTGGACGTGCTCTGGAACATTTCCAGTATGGTGGTTTAATTTAAAACCATCTTTGTTTACCCGGTAAACAACTCCGGCAGCTCCGAAACTTTTTTTTCGGTTTTTTCTCCAGAAATTACCAGACCAATCTGGCAACCTCCAAAACATTCCCGGTGCTTGCCGAAACCTTTTTGGATCAATGGTTTTATCCGAAACAACTTTTCGGTTTTACCGAAACTTTTTCAGTGTTCTCTCTCCGCAACTCTTCCGTTGTCTCCGAAACTTTTCGGTGATTTTCTCTCAGACTCCCTGTCTAGTATTCAGCAGATAGATGACGCTTAAGCGTGTGACCCTATAGGTTCGGTGAAGTATAGACATGACACGGAACACCTTCCGATCAATGATCAACATCGGAGCCGTGGACACCCATATTGACCCCTATACCCACACGAATGAATATTCGAGTGAACCTCCAGTTGCCGTGTGCTATTCCTGTTGCTTCACGATATGTTACAAATACCCGAGGTTAGACATGTAGGCATTTCCGTGGATCAACAACTTGTCCACTATGCCAGTTACCTCGTTACCGGTATTGTTCTCTTTTCTCGTTACCGTGTTCCGGCATCCCTGTGATCAAATCACAAAGTGTCTGGCCAGACGATGATGGATACCGTAACACCGAGAGGGCCCAGAGATATCTCTCCATCGTCGGAGGAGCAAATCCCAATCTCGAGCTATCAAGTTACTTGACACACTTTTCCATGAACCCGTAAGCCGCCGTAATAGCCACCCATTTACGGATGACGTTTAACAAACCCCAAAGTTCATGAAGCAAGTATGAAGAAACTTGACACTCTCATGGTCTAAGAAATTTTGCAAACATTAACCATCTCTGTGTTATTAACCATTAATATGTGACGAATGTAACTCATAGCATAACATCAATTTGGGTCGATTCAACACAAATGTTCTTCTAACACTGTGCCCTCAAAATTGCTGGCATAGACATGCCCATGATCAGGAAAACAGAACCATCATGCAATACTTGAGCTAGTCTTAGAGGCCAGACTAGGAATACATATTACCGTTTATTATTCCACACGTGCATATGAGTCTTCCTCCGAGCCTCGTTTTATTTGCAGACTCGAGAACCATAGCAGTTATAGCATGGAACATAAACCTAATTATGAATAGGGAGATAATCAATAACATTTATTATTGCCTCTAGGGCATATCTCCTACAGACTCCCACTTGCACTAGAGTCAATAATCTAGTTAATGCTAATGCACTTTACACCTGTGGCACACCGGTGTAAATATGCTTCGCTTGTGGTATAGCCTGAATGTTCAACGGATCTGACGACTTCAGCTCCGTGTGTATCTTTGCATATCCTCGCGTTTTCACGCTTTCACAAAAGTCATATTTTGTGTGGACTTGGCTTGATATGTATGCGAATCACAGGTCGAACCTGGATTCCTCAGACTGAGTTATGGAGCAACTACTTGCAGTAGTGTCCCATTGACAAAAGCCATCTTGGAACCATACTAAGTTCATGAATGAACTATATGATTCAACATCTTCTTTGTCGCTTTAAAAGCGGCAACATACTTTGCCTCTGTTATAGAATTCGCCACAGTAACTTGTTCGAACAAATTCCAACTAACTGTGCCACCATATTGTGTGTTACACAAAACCGTCAATTTAAATCGAAAATCGCATGGAGAAATGATGAAGACTGTATCGATGTAACCTTTTACAACGAACTCTTCATGATCTCTACTTGCGAGAAAACTTGTCATCAGTGCTACTATAGTACTCAATGACCCTTTTTCACTGTTGTCCCTTGATCAATACCTTTGATCACTTTGGTATCTATACTCGCAACAACTTTGGGAGTATTGGACATATCTGGTTGTTATACATACCATGGAATACATGATTAATCCAAACACAAGAGTGTGTGGAATCCCCATCATGTATTTTGCTCATCAGTGTTTTTGGGACACCGAGTCTTGCAAAAACTCTTTCCATGTGACTTCGGCAAGAATCACTCCTTGGCGTTTTAAATGCTAAAAGGTTTTAGCATCTTGTCAATATGTATTTATTGCTTAACCCCATTAGGTAAATCTATCTTCATAGATCATCATGCCTAATATTAAGGCTATTTAGCCCAAGCACTTCATCAAAAAACTATTTTCAAATGAAGTCCTAATTCGTGTCAAGAATTTTATTTCCAATTAACAATGTGTCAAGCACACAAGATTTTTAGAAATGTTATTAGGCTCCCACTTACTTTCTTGAATTACAAGCATCTTCGTTATCCATTGATGAAGTCAAAACTCCTTTGACCATTTCATCAAAACACAAAGATTCCAACTCCACTTTGCTCTCTTCTGTCCATCGCTGGAACTCTGAAGTTTGCACCCTTTCTAGCATCCTCTGGATTGACAAAATACCTTGGACTGTAACACATGCAGGTCCTTGGTTTCATTTCCATCAGATGGAAATCCTTTTGTCATCCATTGTTTTATATCTCATGATATGAAATATGTATTAATTGCTAGTTCAACCCGAACCGAATTTAAGCATCGCTACGATGAAGCAACCTCATCGTAGTCAACTCCTTGAACTTGTATATTGCAACAAGTCGAGCTTTATGGATAAAACATTTTTATTCATATCAGTTATAGTTCCATAAATATTCGTCAGACTCTAAGTCTTCCGAAAGGTGTATCAAGGTTTTAATCTTGAATCACTTATATGGAAACTATCTCGGATTGTATTGGCATTTAGCCAATTCCGGAGTTAGGGCCCATCAACGCTTCCTTGTGTATCATAGGTATACTGTTGTCTAACAACAATATCTCGTTTGCGCACCTGAGAGGTTTGCACGAGCCTTGCCTACGTGGTTCAGCTGCAAGTTTGACCGAAGTCCATACATTTTATTGTAGAGACTTCCGTATCAGTCGCAGTAGGAAACTCCGGAATTACTTTCAAGGTCTCTTTCCTTTGATCTGATGGCGAAGATACTGTTTATCTCGTCGAGTTGCACTATTCTCCCACTCACCTTTTTCAAAGAACCATTTTCTTCAAAAAGCATACCATTTTGTGGCAAAAACTTTTGCCTCGGTATAGTGGTGGGGGAATACCCAATGACTTGGGATAACCTACAAAGTAGCACTTGTCTGATTTGGAATAGGTTTGTAACCTTTTACACAAGCCCCATATTCCAAATGTTAAGAAAAGATATAACATGGTTGGGCGTACCATACCATGGTGTCATTTCAACAGACCTGATGGAGCTCTTTTCAGTGTAAAAGCCGCAGTCTCTAAAGCATCACCTTTTAAAAGGGATAATGGCAAATTTATTTATGTCATCTTTGATCTTACCATGTCATAAATGGTTCGATTACATCTTCACGGACTTTCCACTTGCAGTGGTGTTCCGGGAGGTGCAAGTTATGAAACCCCTTTCACAACGCATCAGACATTCGCTAAACTTGTAACTCAATTATTTCTTTCTGCAATCGAATTGTAGAAACATAATTTTCTTGTTACAATAACTTCTACTTCATTTTGAAAACCTTTCAAATGATTTCAAAAGATCCAGACTTACGTCTCATCAAGTAAATATCCATATATCTACTTGAGTCATTTCTGAAGATAGATAAATCCACTACTTGCAACAACATTTATCGGACTACATACATCAAAATGTATGATCACCAATAAGTTCTTTGCTCGTTCCTTATGGCCTGTGAACGGTATTTCAGTCACTTCACTTTTCGGAGGAAAGTTGCAAGTGTCAGGTGATTCAAAATCAAACGACTTCAAAATCCATCATAATGGAATTTTCCATGCGGGTTTCTCCAATGTGACCAAATGCAGTGCCACACTTGTGTGGTATTCTTTTAGTCTTATGACATTTAGCGTCAGTGTTATGGATGTATCATATTACCATCAATATTCATAACATACGTCCCATCGATGATGGAAGTATGGCCCTCATGTTATTCATAATACTGAACAGCAATTGTTCTTCTATGAACAACCCTTTTGCAACAAACATTGTGCAATGGGCTAGAGTGTGTAAAACTCTAAAATGAATTATCAAAGTTAATACTGAGGTAATGTATTATTATTAATATTCATAACATACATCTCATTCATAATGAAAGTATGGCCCTTATGTTATTCATAACACCGAACATCAAAAGTTCTCTTATGAACAACCTTCTTGCAAGATAACTTATGCAATGGGCTAGAGTGTGTAAAACTCTAATTGAATTAGGAAAATAAACACAGACGGTAATACACCGATGGAAGGTACAGTAACATTTACTATGTTCCCTGTGTATACCTAAACCTCATTCCTGGCTAGTCTTTCAGGCCATAGTAGTTCTTACATCGAGTTGCAACAGAATGCAATCGAGCGGGTATCTTTGTGATTAACTCACAATACCCAAGAATCAGTGATTAACAATTTAATCATAATTCCCAAGAACTATATCTTTGACCAGCCTTCTATACATCAAAAACTTGTATGACATTCATACATGAGCTGGATATTCCAGTCTTCTTTCTTTTTGCCTTTATACTTCTAACAGTTTAACTTTCACTATTTCTCCTACTCTCAGAAGAAGCACCCAACTTAAGAGTGGCGTTAGCCCCAGACTTCCTAGGTGTGTAAGTCACACTAACACCCTTCGGACACTTCCTTTCTCTTTAAGTTGTTGTTTTATTCACCTTTCATCATATGACAGGCGTTCTTCTGGATCCCTCTCTTATCAGTCTAATGCATAGTAAACTCCTTTACTAATGGTTTGCAAACAAACATTGCTTTGGATATCTCATATCTTTTAGCCTTTGTCTGTCTCTGAAAATGATTTTCAGATTCCATGAATATCACATAACTATCCAAACTTTCGAAGTTCGGGTCTCATGGAAGCAAACATATTGCACTTGACTGAAATGGAATTCCAGCTTTTGGATCGAAGGACGAGAGTCATATGATCCATAGCATAAGCGAGAGAATACCGAAAGTATGCGATAGGACAAAGTCCTTCTCGGCACTCTTGAGGACAATCCTCACAATACTTTACCAACCGTAAAGTTTTAATCAGATATTTAACAGCTATTCAATTTTAATAGGGAAGGTGGAAATGCGAGCCATTATTCTACAACTATTATGCAAATCACACTTAGACAGTGTTCAAAATTAATTGCACTGAGAATTAAAAGAATTAATTCTACAGTGCGCTCCCACTCAAATCAATATCTCTCATAATTGATTGTGAGTGATTCAAGATCCGCATTTCAATTCAACGCCATTGATGGTAGCATCACTGATGACAAAAATCTCAATCGGTAGGCAAACTTGCCAATCACATCTCTATGTGACTCTTGTTCATCTTTCGATGCGTGTGTTCCGAGCTCATGACTTTCATGCCTGAACGTCAAGACAACCAAGTGATCTCGCTGCGAGGTCTCAACTCACCCGCCTCACACATCCCTAATCGTTCGTACCCATGTTAGCATGTGATACCCCGAAAAGTTAGGTGCCGTGACGGTGCTACACTTGGGAGAACATTAACTACTTGATATTTTTGTGAGAGATCACCCTAATAAAAGGCGACTACCGCGCAATCAAAAAGGGTGCATCATAAGGGATAAACATCTCAGGCAATTCATAATAGCATGATATGGTATAGCCCTTTCTGACGGAGAAGTCTTGTATTTCTTCGTCTTCGGCATTCGCGTCGGTGTTCACCTTCACGAAGATTGCCACCACCTTGTCGATGCACCAGATAATATTGCTATCTCTATAGCTAATAAAATAATGCATTACTTAAGGTTGACACGCAGGTCAATAAAGTGACAATCATATGGCTCCAGCCATCATGCTGAATCATGACACGCAGGTCATGTTAATCAATTTACATTATATAGTCATCTCATACATAATCAAATTATTATGAGCACTGCTATACCACATCACATGCACATGCAAACCCTCCTGCAAAACCAAGTTAGACGTCTCTAATCGGTTCATGCAAAAACTTGTTTTTCGTGGCTTCTAAGGTTTCGAAACAAACCAAAGCTACCAACGTCCATCATCAAGTATGATAATTCAAGTCGCTAGATTAACAACGAGGGGTGTATGAAACACGAGATAATAAAATCTCGAGCCCCATACTGAACTTCGTCATACGCATGACCCCCGTGCAGATCATATCTGCATTGCCCTTTCGTCTGCGAAACATCCATCTTTCTTTAACTAAAGTGGAACCCAAAGAACTGTTAGCACTTCGTTGATCTGTCAATCAGCATACTCAGGAGCAGCATGAAAGGATCACGGATTGCCAGAACTTTGTGAGATTCCACAATGCTGTCAAGATCAGGACTACGCAAATTAAAGGGAAGCAACAAGAACATCGGGTAACAGATTTCATCTGCTACCCGCACAAATAATTTTCAGTAATAGAACTCATCTACTACCTAATTATATTGTGCAACACCCATACATCTCTATGTATTCTAGATCGCAACCTGCATCTACGCATAGCACGGCTCATGATGCCACTGTTGGGAACGCAGTAGAAAACAAAAATGTTCCGACCTACGCACCAGCCCAGGACCACTATGGAGACTGCATACAAGGTTTGATCATTTTCGTTACCGACTCGTAGCGCAGCGGAAGTAGAGTCGATGACGATCGTCGGTGCAGATCCCCGCAGCTAGGATTTACAACCTCCCAACCGCGAGGATGTACTCCCTCATCCGCCACTCGGACAGCCCTCCGGGAGGCGGTCGGACAGTCCCCCGGACGGTGTCGTGGACAGCCCTTCGGGAGGACTCACAGAACTCGGACCGTCACTCGGACAGTCCTTCGGGAGGACACTCGAACAGCCCCTCGGGCAAAAGGACGAAACTACGACCTCTCTACGGGGTTGCACACATACGGTGCCATCTATCCGGCAGGGCTTCGCCGTCCAGAACTAGTTCCCACCGGAACCCAGACAGCCTTTCGGCACTACGAAACTATTTCGTGGGAGGGAGAGAGAATGCCAGATCATGCATGGCTTGTGTGAGAGAGTTGGAGTGGAGTTGGAGAGCACCTCTCCTCCTCCTTATATAGTGGTGGAAGGGGTGGAGGGGGCTGAAAATTCAGCCCACTAAACATGGGGAAAACATGTTCCCACAAAACAAGGAGAACATGTTCCCACCAAACAAGGGAAAAACATGTTCCCTTGTCCATGGTGTTCCCCCATGGGGCCCCACCTTCCTCCCAACACTCTCCACCATTTGTGGGGGCTGCCCCCCACCATGGGGGCCCCCCCCAACATTTTGTCCAGCCACAAGGGGGCTGCTCCCAAAGGGGGCCCCCCCAAAAACAGCCCCCATGATCCGTGGGATCTTGTCCCCTCACGCTGGGACAAGATGTTTTCCGCGACTATTATTTCTGAAAAATTCCAGAAGGTCCCAGAACATTTCCGGCACCCTCTAAAATTATCTGGACGCGCTCTGGAACATTTCCAGTATGGTGGTTTAATTTAAAACCATCTTTGTTTACCCGGTAAACAACTCCGGCAGCTCCGAAACTTTTTTTTTCGGTTTTTTTTCTCCAGAAAAATTCCAGAAATTACCAGACCAATCTGGCAACCTCCAAAACATTCCCGGTGCTTGCCGAAACCTTTTTGGATCAATGGTTTTATCCGAAACAACTTTTCGGTTTTACCGAAACTTTTTCAGTGTTCTCTCTCCGAAACTCTTCCGTTGTCTCCGAAACTTTTCGGTGATTTTCTCTCAGACTCCCTGTCTAGTATTCAGCAGATAGATGACCCTTAAGCGTGTGACCCTATAGGTTCGGTGAAGTATAGACATGACACGGAACACCTTCCGATCAATGATCAACATCGGAGCCGTGGACACCCATATTGACCCCTATACCCACACGAATGAATATTCGAGTGAACCTCCAGTTGCCGTGTGCTATTCCTGTTGCTTCACGATATGTTACAAATACCCGAGGTTAGACATGTAGGCATTTTCGTGGATCAACAACTTGTCCACTATGCCAGTTACCTCGTTACCGGTATTGTTCTCTTTTCTCGTTACCGTGTTCCGGCATCCCTGTGATCAAATCACAAAGTGTCTGGCCAGACGATGATGGATACCGTAACACCGAGAGGGCCCAGAGATATCTCTCCGTCGTCGGAGGAGCAAATCCCAATCTCGAGCTATCAAGTTACTTGACACACTTTTCCATGAACCCGTAAGCCGCCGTAATAGCCACCCATTTACGGATGACGTTTAACAAACCCCAAAGTTCATGAAGCAAGTATGAAGAAACTCGACACTCTCATGGTCTAAGGAATTTTGCAAACATTAACCATCTCTGTGTTATTAACCATTAATATGTGACGAATGTAACTCATAGCATAACATCAATTTGGGTCGATTCAACACAAATGTTCTTCTAACACTGTGCCCTCAAAATTGCTGGCATAGACATGCCCATGATCAGGAAAACAGAACCATCATGCAATACTTGAGCTAGTCTTAGAGGCCAGACTAGGAATACATATTACCGTTTATTATTCCACACGTGCATATGAGTCTTCCTCCGAGCCTCGTTTTATTTGCAGACTCGAGAACCATAGCAGTTATAGCATGGAACATAAACCTAATTATGAACAGGGAGATAATCAATAACATTTATTATTGCCTCTAGGGCATATCTCCTACATCCACCTCGGCTGGGTTCCCCTAGGCGATGCCGTTCTCCTTCCAGGACTTGAGTTTCTTTGGAGGCCCAGCCGAGAAGGTGGGGGCCTCGGCCTGGCCAGGGGAGAGCGGCTTGGTGATATAGAACCACTCTCGCTGCCACTCGTTCACCGTTTTGATGAAGGTGCCCTTGAACCATTTGGCCCCCTGGTTCTTGCTGATCATGGCCCCTACGCATTCCGCAAGGTCGGAGCCACTGGACTTTGTCTTAATCTCGAAGTCTTCAGCCACAGCCCAAAGTGCGGCTCGCAGTGGAGGAAGGCCTTGCAGACTGTAATAAAGGAGGCGAGGTGGAGGATGGAGTTTGTGGCCATGTGGTGAAAATCAAGCCCGTAATAAAACATTACCCCGTGCACAAAAGGATGCAGTGCAAACACTAGACCTCGGACAAGGTGGGGGATGAAAACCACCCGCTCCCCAGCATTGGGAGTGGGCACTTGCAGGCCAGCGGCTGGAGCACGGGCGGCGATGTTGGCGGTCAGGTACCCCGCGCTGCGTAGCTCTAGGATGGTGCCGTCCGTCATGATGGAACCACCCCAGTGCCCCTGGAGAGTGTCTGCCATGGCTGGCGGAGGAGGTTGGGCTCGCTAAGGGAAAAGGGTGTGTGATCGGATCTGGGCGCTAGAGCTAGCCGAGGCAGTAGATGGGGAGAATGGCAGTGTGGTTAGTTGCTTGTCCTTCCTTTTGCTCTTTTAGGCCAGTGAAAGGCCAAGAGTCCCGCCCACTGCACCGATAAACACGCCACTCCCATCGAAGATGCCGTTAAGCATATGGGGGGAAACAAATCTTGATGATATCCCTGAGAAAACGGGCACGATCTCCACCTCGATGGGATGTGCCAGTAAAAAGGCTGCCTCGGGCTGCGATTTGGGGGAAGCAGTAACTGCTCGCCCTGTCGTGGGGTGAGCCATTTCTGTAAAATTGTCAGAGTAAGTGGGACTATTCACACCGAGATGGTTGGCCTTCGAGACTAAGTTATCCGATCTCTTCCGGCAGATAGTACAACTTCGGTTGAGCCTCGGCTGGCATCACTCCTTTGAAGGGGTGATCCAAGGATTATAAGGTGGAACTCGTTTGTCGAGCCAAGGACTCCGGATCCGAGGTTGTTATTGTCAGGAAGGATGTCCTCGGCATAGAAGACCAATTCGTGGGCTACTGACGGTGTCCTGGATAAGGGGGTACTAACCCAGTTGGCCAATTTCCTCGGGTTGGGCCGATGGGCCCTCAATTGTGGTCTAGATGGACTCCGGAGGCCCTACGCAGGAGGCGTGATCAAGACTACCTACACCGAAGACTTGACGTATACTCCAAAATCTCTCCTGCTGCCTTGCTCCTAGATACCGGCCTTGTAACCCTAGATACCCTCCCTGGCGTGTATATAAGCCAAAGGGTTTAGCCCATAGAGGGGACATAAACGCAAAATCATTCACCTAGCCCTAGAGTTAGACCACACATTACGATCTTGAGGTAGATCAACTCTGTACTTGATACATCTTCATCAATATAAACAAGAGGCGGACGTAGGGTTTTACCTCTATCGTAAGGGCCCGAACCTGGGTAAACATCCTCTCCTCCGTTACTATTACCCTCAATCCGAGATCCATAGCTCGGGACCCCCTACCCCGAGGTCTGCCGGTTTTGACGCCGACAGCAGCGACATCCTGCGCGAAGCTCTCGCACACCACCGCCATGGCATGCTCGTCTGCCTCGGCGATGAAGAGGCGGCGCTCCTGCCTCCGCTGAAGGCGGCGATCCTCGTCACAGATTAGTCGCGGGGGATGCACGAGATCCTGCACCTGCTGGCGCATCCGCACATCGGAGAAATTCATCTGCGACCGAGATCGCCCGAGGCGACATGCCACCCTGTCGTACGCGCGGGCGGCCTCGTGGGCGGTGTCGAATGTTTCGAGCCCGAGGCGTTTATCACTAGAGCGGATCTCCGCGGAATAAATGTAAGAGGGGCGGAGGCGGACGCCGCGGATGCCAGAGCTGCTCCAGGGGCGCGGCGATATGGCGGGGCGCTGGAAGAGGTGGGGGGAGAAGGCGCGGGGGCGGGGGGTGCAGGAAGAGGCGGGGGAGGAAGGCGCGGCAGGAGGGAAGTTTCAGGCGGTTGGCGGGCGCAGGCACACGGCTTTTAACGAGTGCGCTGCCGCTTTTCCCCCCGCGCGTGCCAATTTATTTCGCGCGCCAAAATTTCTCACCCCTGCTGGAGCGCACCGTGCGGCCTCTCGCGCGCCAAACTGGTGGTTTATCCAGCGGGCCACAAATTACGTGCTCCTGTTGGAGATGCTCTAACCCAGATTTGTTGCTCCTTGTTCCTATCACAGCCTTCACTTGGTTTGGGCTGTGGGCGCCTACGTTGCGCGGATACTTCAGAAAGCGAGTGTATCCTGCCGGATACTGCCCCGATACTGCCCGATATGTATCCCGTAAGTATCCCTTGATTTTCTGATTTAAAAAAAAAGGAAATAATGTTTGATACTTCTGGGATACTGCTCCAATACGTTTTGGATACCTTAAGTCCCTCATTCGACGTGAAATTCTTTCAATAGTAAAGGCGCACCTTTTGAAGATTCTCAACATGGGCGTGAGTTCATGTCAAAACATGACTATCGAGGTTATTTTGACATGATAGTCAACATGGGCGTGAGCACTAATTGAAGCAACAAACCTAGGGAAATTCCACTGTCAATTAATTGAAGTAGACCAAGTGCAAGAAAAGAAAGGCGGTAATCCTATTGAGGCATTCTTTGAACGAGAAGCACCTTATTTTTTCTGTATTTGAAATAATTAATATATGTAATATCTATATATAAATGTATCCCTGTATCCATGTTTTTAGAAAATTGCCGTAGCGAGCGTATCCCCGTATCACGTATCCGATACGTATCCAAGTATCATGCAATGTAGGTCGGCGCAGGTGTGTTTTGCTCTCACCATGGTAGAGAAGAAACGCCCATGTGAACCCTATCTGGTAACGCCCATGTGTACCCTATCTGGTAGCCTGGTCTCGAGGTTTCCCATCCCTCAACAACGCGGAAGTTCTGGAAAACAAGAGACCCCGCGCCCTAGCCACATCCCTCCACGTCTCGCTCCCAGTACTCCCTCCGTCCCAAAATTCTTGTCTTAAATTTATCTAGATACGGATGTATCTAGTCACACTTTAGACTGCTTGTAACGGGGTGTATCATATACTAGTATCATGCATATGATACTAGTATATAATACTACCTCCGTAATGCATAGTATCATAAGTTAGTATCTTAGGTTGCCTTATTAATTGTCATGCATGACACAAAGTAGTATAACATTTAATATGATACAGTATCATGATATGATACCACACACTCTCTTTTCCCATTTAATTGTGTGACACATCATTCAAAAAATCTAGTTGGCATGCATGATACCGTTTATGATACTCCCGTTACGATCAGCATTAGTCTTAGATACTTCCGTATCTAGACAAATCTGAGACAAGAATTTTGGGACGAAGGGAGTATAAAATTCTCTTTTCCTACAAGATTCAGTATTATCTTTCATATTTTTTTTTAGATTTTCCAGGCATTAAATGAACCTAAAATCTTCACAGCGCACGCGCACTATTCGGACAAAACGAGCGGCCGCTCGTGCGCCGTTCGATCACGCCCCTGATCATCCCGAAAGTGCACATGCACTACCGTCAAAGCACACGGTAGGGGTTCACCCTGGCAAATCCCCACGTAGCCATCACTCCAACCCAGCCGCCAGCCACAAACACCACACACACAGACACATTAGAGGCGCGGACACGTGTGTCCACTACTTCCTCGCGTCCGGTGACCGCCTTTGACCGGCCACCGGAGTGTGCCGCCGACCCAAGCGCCATCCTTCTCTTGTTCCGCTTCCTCTACCTCCCGCGGCTCCCATGTACGCACGCAAGCGTAGCCTCGCGGGCTCCGGTTGCGAGAGGAGTGGCGTGCCCAATTTCAACACTGATGATCAGCGCCGCGCCGGCGCACACCCAGACCTCCATGCCGGCCGACCAGCAGTGCCTCAGACCCCGCCGAAAGGCGATGAGCTGCTGCTGCTGCGGGCGCGATCCGGCTGCAACTTGAAATTGCCGTCGCGCGCCCAGGCCGAGCTACTGCTGCTGGGGGCGGGATCCAACTGCGAGTCGAAGTCACCACGCACGGCTGCTGCTGTTGCTTCTTCGCGGGATCCAGCTGGATCCGGCTACTGCTGGTGATTTGGTGCTTCTGTTGATTTCATTTCAGGTCTGCAGCCGATTTGGTGCATCTCGCTCTGCAGCCGATTTGGTGCTGTGTAGGTACTAGCGGATTTAGCCCATTTGGTGCTCTGTAGTTTCTGAGCATGTGCGGTTCAAGTGCATCGTTCCAATTTAAGTGCTCAGAACATACTAGCCCCCCTATTGAAATCCATCTACAAGTTTTCAGAAAATTCAAACTTTTATTGTTCTATTTTCCGAAGAAACTACGTAGTCGCACATGCATGACCGTAGAGTTACACTCTCACCGACATAGTCGCACATGCATGGCCGCGAGGTTGCACACTCTCGCCCACATAGTCGCACGCTCACGGCTGCGGTAGGTGCTCACGCACGATCGCCGAGTTGCACACTCTCGTCGGCATAGTCGAACATGCGTGGCCGCGGGGTTGCACACTCTCGCCCGCATAGTCGCACGCGCAAGGCCGCGGGAGGTGCTCACGCACGACCGCGGAGTTGCACACTCTCGTCGGCATGGTCGAACATGTGTGGGCGCGGGGTCGCACGCTCAAGACTGCGGGAGGTGTTCACGCATGAACGCAGAGTTGCACACTCTCGTCGGTATAGTCGCACATGCGTGGCCGTGGAGTTGCATACTCTCATCGGCATAGCCCCACCACTAGTGCAGAAAACGCTAGTCCTGGCGTGCTAAAAACCACCTTGCCGGCGTAGGGGGTCGACGCCACCAATATGCCACCAGTGTTAAAAATTAGCGCTGGCGTTGGCACCTACGCCATCAGTATTTTGGACGGTAGTGGCATGCCGCGCGGTCAACGCCAGCAGTATTAGTCATCAGTTGTGATTTTCCATGTTTTCGCGACGCCAGTAACTTGATTTTCAGATTTGAAATAAAAGCTATACATCAGCGATTTCAGCCAAAATGACAACATAATCCAGTTTAAGAACAACCAATAAATCAACTATAAATAGACCCAATGACAACATTTGAGTTCAACAATGCACTTATTGATATAGTTCAACAAAGTAGGCAAAGTAACACACATATGAATATTGTACAATTTCAAATAAATAGAGGTGATAATAACATGATATCTTCCATGCATGCCAACTAGCTAACTCCGACTTTTTAGCGGGTGGAGTCAGGGTCATAGTCTGGAGTAAGTGAACCATCATCGCTGCCAGCAGGCTTGTAGTAGATCATGATCTTATCATGATCGTAGTCGAGGTAGAACGTGGCTCTCTCCCCAGCTTCCATCTCGTAAGCATTTGCATGGGCTTTCCAACCAGGGCAACCGAAGTAGGAGCGGGTTGCCTTGTTGGTGACAAGACAGTTGAATTTTTGGTCCGTCAGCATCTTCATGAGGATGCACTGAAATGTGATGGTTGCATTAACTGAAACTTTAAACTTCTCTACGAAGTCACGCCTTGCCCCGCAAAGGATGACCTGAGCAAAATTGAATGAAAAAAGTAGCTAACGAGTTACACAATTTTGGGCACAACCGTATACATCATATGAAACTCAATCAAAACATGTTCAACTAAAACATACCATCCTAGTGAGGAAGTCATTCGATAGATCTATGAAGAACTTCTTATCCCTTTGGCATCTCACTGAACCACAGGTCTCTCATGAAGCATCTATTTACTGCTTTCACGAAGTTGAGAAAAATAAGCATACATAACAGATGCACATAGATATAATGCAACATAAGCAGTTAGTATGAATCAGCGCTATCCGCCCATCTAGTTATTAACACATACGTACTTCTAATAAAACGCGCGCCGCGAACTCAGGGGTGTCCCAATGGCCAAGTTCGTGGACGACATTGTCTTTCCTAATGGTGACATAGTACTTATTTTCCTTCTGTCGCACACCACGAAACATCGGAGCCATCTGTGATGATGCATGTATAACTAACAAGTTAGTAAAAAATGGGCATATTAACGAGTACCTGCAAAACCGACAATGCATAAAACGTACTCACTCCGTTCCTAAATATATATAAGTCTTTCTAGAAATTGATATATTGTAGTCCATTTGAAATGTGTAAAAAGACTTATATTTAGGAACGGAGGGTGTACACTACACTAAATTCTTTCACCACAAGTACACTACATACAACTACAATAAAAATACACTATCTAAAATCATAGTCTACAACTACACTAAATGCTTTCACCACAAGTACAGTACTAGCTAGAAGTTCAATAAAATTACACTATCTAAAGTCATAGTCTACAAATAACATAATACAATCTTACACTAAAATTTTACACTACTCGTACACACAAAATTCGATATTATTCTATACTACTATTACAATACACTAAGTAGAACTCACCCGCAGCGGCGGTAGACGGTGAGAAGGCGTTGCAGGGTGCGGCGGGGCCGGGGGTGGTGGCCGGGGTGGAGGCGGAGGCGACGGCGACGAGGGCTTCGACGGAAGCGACGGCGACGGGGACGAGGACAGCGGCGGAGGAGGCGGAGGCGACGGCGATGGACGCTTCGGCGGTGGCGGCGGAGGCGACGGCGGCGGTGGAAGCGGAGGCGAGGGCGACGAGGCGGCGGGGTAGGCGGAGGCGAGGGTGACGGGGGCGGCGGCGATTTAATGGGGATCGATGGTTGTGTGTGTGTGGGGGGGGGGGGGGGGGGGGGGGGGGGGTGTTAATTTAATGAATATGTCCGACCGGGGGCAGCGGGGTAATTGCTGGCGTTGGCCTACGTGACCAACGCCATTGCTATGTGTTACACATATTGTTTTTTACTTTTATGTGTTAGACATATTATTTTTTATATTTATATAAATGTTTAGTTTATTATTTTATTGTTTTATTTTCCTATTATTTATTTTATTGTTATTATTACTGCTTATTTTGTGTAAATATGTAACCATACAACGGAAACCAATAATTAGAACACCAACATCTCGATCTCATTAATCTAGCATAGATACATAATAGTTGAAGGATGAAAATAATAACAAATATATATAACTTCTAGTACTACACACTCTTGATCTAGACTAAGAATATCATCAGTGTAATGATTCCCACGAGAGAGAAAAGCTGCCACCGATACATCAGGGAGAACGAGGCCAAGCATAACACCAGCTAAAAGGGCATATCAAAGCATCTTGATTTTTTGGATTTGACCGCGCATCACATCAGTCTTCAGCTGCATCTCATCTATCTGTTGCCTTATATATAAAGCTGAATTGTGCCAATTAGCAGAATAGATCAATGTCGAGGTATTTTCTGTCATATTACCTTTCCACGGTTACCGCAGATGTAAAACTCTCGCTCTGGATTATTTTGTGTGTGCGACATATGCTTATGAGCAGGGCGTCCACAGCCACAAAAAAGAAGCACATAAGCCCTCGCTCGATTCTTGGCAGCTTCGGCGCCAGTGGTATAGCTGCCGGATCGTCGAAGGGACGTCGCGCTGCAGCGGGATGATTCTCCAGACAAGGCTGGCTGCATTGGCCGTGACGAGCACATGTCGTGGCCAATGGGGCCAGATGAGAGCTCGGCCAAGGCGGCGGAGTCCCAAACTTGCAACACGCCTCGCCGACGTGGACTCAAACGGGGTGCTCGTGCCGATTCGACAAGCTCCGGTGGGTCCATTGTCACAAAAGCAGCTGACTAAGAGGGAGTAGAATTTTATGGAGAATGGAAGTGAATGTATTTGAGAACAAGGGGCTGCCAACACATGTATATATATAGGCACAACTTAGTGCTGGCGTTTCCTACGACGGCACGACAGCACAAGGTTAAGTATCTACGGTGTGTTTATAAATTGCACGACAGCAATATACTGCAACTGGTCACCACAACTGGGCCCAAACAGTAGTGGCGTCGGAAGTATTAGCAACGCCAGCAATACCAAGTTATAGCTGGCGTACCAATTTGGGCGACGGCAGCACTATTTGAAAAAAAAGTGTTGGCATTGATGAAAAATGGCTTACCACAAACGAAAGTTGTGGCTAGCACTTTTTCCACTAATGCACATTCGTGGCCCTGGAGTTGCATACTCTCGTCTTCATAGTCGCATAGTCGCACAATCACGACTGCGGAGTTGCACACTCTCATCGGCATAGTTGCACATGAGTGGCCATCGAGTTGCACACTCTTACCGGCATAGTCACACACACACGGGTTCGGGAGATGCTCGCACACGGGCACAACCATGGAGTTGCAGACTCTCACCGGCATAGTCGCACATGCGTGGCCGCAGGGTAGCACAGTCTCATCGGCATAGTCGCACATGCACGACCACGGAGTTGTACACTCTTGTCGACATAGTCGCACACGTGTGGCCGCGGAGTAGCACACTCTCGTTCACATAGGCGCATGCGCACTGTTACGGAAATTGCACATGCACAATGCGGTAGTTGCTCACGCGCGACTACAGAGTTGAACACCCTGGGCGACATAGTTGTTGACACACGGACTGCAGGTTTGCACACTCTTATAGGATAGTCCCTCACGCCTGGCTGTGGGAGTTGCACACGCACGGCGACTACTAGGCAGTTGGCCAAGGTAGTTAGCCGGGGCAGCAGACGAAATTGCACATTTCACAGTTAGGGAGTAGTATGGGGTGGTGCCGTCGGTAAAAACTGCATGTCCAGGTTAGAGGGAAAAGTTGCACATCGACTGTCAGCTAGATGCACATCAACGGCTAAACAGTTGCACCAAACGAAGACTAAATTGCACACACAAAAAATTGTCAAAACATACCCATACGGGATCTAATTTCGAAGAGCACGTCGTGAGGGTTTCAACGTTGACAACCGATCTTAATTCCGATGTTTGGTTAAAAAATTATGGCTTTGTTTAAAAAATAAACTCCAAATTAAATGCATTCACACCTGGATGTTTCTCGGTCTTTATTCCAAAACACGTTCGCAGCTCTTTTTGCCTTTTCTTCACTACAAGAGAGAAGCTTTCCTTTTTTTTCCCGATGGGGACATAAACTAACTAAAAATGATGGCTGCTACGGAGCGCTAGCGAGCACTCGACCGCTTGCTAGGCGCGTCCTTAAATGAATTAATGGGCAACTAACACGTATAATTCTGGTGATATTGCGGGGTACTCGTTTTTTGCAAAAAGGATCAGATCTATTATAAAGATTCACCGGAAGTACAAAGCACCTCAAACATAATAAAAATTACATCGAGATCCATGGACCACCGAACTACCATTGCCAGAGCCAACTTGACCTTGTTAATGATAGCCGGAAAGTCTTCATGCACATGCCCCTAAGGACCAGCACCCTGGAGGCGCAGTCGTCTCCTTCGAATCTTTGAATCGATCTGAAAAACCTGACATGAAATATCGTCATTGCGTATGCGAGAAACCCTAACCTCGCCGCCCAAGGAGCTGGCAGAAATCTACGCCTGAGCTCCATCTAATCCATCCCAACGGACGAACTTCAGGAGGATCGAAGCCAGGAAGACTGACTCGAAGAAGGAGCGCTGTCATCCGTCCAAACGCCTCTGCGAGGACTAAACCCAACCTATCTACTAGTGGGAGTCAAGACACCACGGAAGGCGAATCTACAGGCTCATCGGCGAAGATCGAGGAGAGGAAGGTTTTCCCAAGTCGCCTTGGGAGAGAGGAAAGAAAAGCAATCTTCCAACAGATTATTGCGGGGTACCCATATAGCGCGCAACTTGGCTTTTTTCGTTGGTTAAGTTACTATAAGCAAGTGTCCCCAAAGTTTCTGTAACACCCCAAAAATCTTTTCCTTAAAATAAAATACTTTGAATTATTTCTGGCCTTATTCTCTTTCTAGTTCTTCTGTTCTGAAAATTATTTTTAATTTTCAACTGGGTTTCAAATTTTTTGAATGGTTTTGTTTTGGGTGACTTATTTATTGGGTAATTATTTTTGAGGGATCAAAAATATTTTTCTTTTAGAAAAGTTTTTGACTTAACTAAAATATTCCAAGGAGAAGCCCTTTCCTTTTCTCTCTAGCACTTCCAAAACCCTTCCAACAAATTTTCTGTCACTCCTAAATAATTCCACAAGTCATGCTCACATCCTAGGACAGTATCCAACTCTCTCCCACCCCACAAAAATATTTTTCATATTTTAAATAAATTCCAAAATGGAATTTTTTATATTCATGGTTTCTTTGAGTTACAAGGGAACTACATTTTCTACCACTCTTCTGCCTCCACCAAAATTATCCTATCAACTAGATGGTACCCACAACTCATTTCACTAAAAACATTGGGTTCCACAATTCAAATTTTTCAAAATCCATTCAATTCAAATTTGGACCAGAAACCATTTTCTTGCTCAAAACCCATTCTAAACTTCTCCAAAAATTCTGAAACTTCACCATCACTCTTGTCTTGCATCAGTACATCACCACAAAAAAATTTAGAAATTCCAAAATGCCTAGACCCCTTTATCATTTCATCAAACACCTACTGTGCACACTTTTCATCCCTGTCAAATTCAGTTAACTGGATTTTTCTTCAGAGGCAGGGACGAACGGCGCCATGCTCCTCAGTCCACCATCTCTCCTACTCCTCCACGCTACCTCTTGCCTTAACCGAGTTTCCTAGGACCCCTCTAGTCAGTGGCCGTCACCGACGGCACAAGAGGTGGCCGGTGCACCTGCCTCCGTCCTCGGCGGCGGCGAGCCGAGGAGATCAGCATCGCGCCCGCCTCCTTCAATGCTGCTGGTGCTCTATCCATCTACCTCTTCTCCCACGCGTCGATTTCCTCTGCTTCTCCACGCGCTGAGTGATACGTCTCCAACGTATCTATAATTTACGAAGTATTCATGTTGTTATATTATCATTCTTAGATGTTTTACAATCATTTTATAGCAACTTTATATCATTTTTTGGGACTAACCTATTGACATAGTGCCAAGTGCCAGTTGCTCTTTTTTGCCTGTTTTTTACATCGCAGAAAATCAATACCAAACGGAGTCCAAACGCAACGAAACTTTTTGGAGATTTTTTCTCGACCAGAAGACACCCGGTGGGCCAAAGAAGTACCAGAGGGGAGCGCCTAGGTGGGTTGTGCCCACCTCGGTGGCCTCCCGCACCGCCTCTTCGCCCTATAAATTGCCAAATATTTCAAAAACCCTCGGGGTAACCCTAGATCAGAAGTTCCGCCACCACAAGCCTCTGTAGACACGAAAAACCAATCTAGACCCCGTTCCGGCGCTCCGCCGGAGGGGGAAATCATCACCGGTGGCCATCTTCATCATCCCTATGGTCTCCATGATGAGGAGGGAGTAGTCCACCCTCGGGGTTGAGGGTTAGTACCAATAGCTATGTGTTTAATCTCTCTCTCTTGTGTTCTTGAGATGTCATGATCTTGATGTATCGCGTGCTTTGTTAATATAGTTGGATCATATGGTGTTTTCCCCTCTCTATCTTGTTGTGATGAATTGAGTTTTTCCTTTGAGATTTCGTTTTATCGGATTGAATACTTTTATGGATTTGAGAGCGCTTGATATATGTCTTGCATATGAATACCCATGGTGACAATGGGGTATTATATTGATTCACTTGATATATGTTTTGGCACTCAACTCGCAGATTCCCGAGGTGACATTGGGGTAATCTATGCATAGGGGTTGATGCACGTTTTCGTCCTTGTTTCTACGGTAGAAATCTTGGGGCACTCTTTGAGGTTCTTTCTGTTGGATCGAGTATTTTGAATCTGAAATTGTTTGGTGCGTATCGTATAATTAACTCATGGATACTTGTGGTGACATTAGAGTATCTAGGTGGCATTAGAGTTGGTTGATGCGTATCATATGGTGTTATTTTAGTACGAACTCTTGGATAGATCGAACGGAAAGAATAACTTTGTGTTATTTTAGTATGAACTCTTGAATAGATCGAACGGAAAGAATAACTTCAAGGTGGTTTCGTACCCTACAAACAATTTCTTCTTATGTTCTCCGCTAGATAAGAACTTTGGATTGATTCTTCGTTGCACGTTGAGGGATGGTTATGTGATCCAATTATATTAGCATTGTTGAGAGATTTCACTAGCAAAAGTACGGACCCTAGGCCTCATTTTCAAGCATTGCAATACCGTTTGTGCTCACTTTTGTTACTTGCTACCTTACTGTTTTTTATTGTCACTATTACAAAATCAATATCTACTATCATTACTACACTTGTATCACCATCTCTTCGCCGAACTAGTGCATCTATACAAATTACCATTGTATTTGGTGTGTT
This sequence comes from Thinopyrum elongatum, assembly GCA_011799875.1. NCBI lineage: Eukaryota > Viridiplantae > Streptophyta > Magnoliopsida > Poales > Poaceae > Thinopyrum > Thinopyrum elongatum. Next base: position 79,723,399 of record CM022303.1, read on the forward strand.
GGAGACACAAGAGACCTTTTCTTATTTGGTTGCAGGGTTGTTTGAGAGAGACCATCTTCATCCTACGCCTCCCATGGATTGATAAACCTTAGGTCATCTACTTGAGGGAAAATTGCTACTGTCCTACAAAACTCTACGCTTGGAGGCCCAACACGAGTCTACAAGAACAAGTTGTTTTGTGGACATCAAGCTCTTTTCTGGCGCCGTTGCCGGGGAGGTGAGTGCTTGAAGGTATATCTTTAGATCTTGCAATCAAATCCTTTAGTTTCTTGTTTTATCACTAGTTTGGTCTATAAAAGAAAACTACAAAAAAATGGAATTGAGGTTGCATCATATTGTTCATCTCTATAATGTCTTTCGTGAAAATGATGGAAAGGAAAATTGTGCTCAATTGATAGAAGAAGAATTCTATAAAATGTTTGGCATAAATGATGAGCATGATTGCAATGTTGTTGGTATGAATTCTTTGAATATCCATGATGCTAATTATATGCAAAGCTACAAGCTTGGGGATGCTATGTTTGATGAAGATGATATTTTTCGTCCCCCAGGTTTTGATTTGCAAATTTGTTATAATGGTAGCATGCCTCCTATTTATGATGATTATATTGATGAAAGTGGATTTGGAGAGGTCATGACTTTATTTAATGATGAATCCACTATTTTGGAAGAGGTTGCAATTGATTATGACAACAAAGTTGCTATCTATGATGATTATGGTGATGACATGTATGCTATAAAGAATAATGATAACCATGAAACTTTTCATCATGATTTTAATTTTCAATCTCATGATAGTTATTTTGTTGAGTTTGCTCCAACTACTATTGATGATAAATTTGCTTATATGGAGAGTAACAAAATTTCTATGCATGTGGATCATGAAAAGAATGCTTTATGTGATAGTTATATTGTTGAATTAATTCAGGATGCTACTAAAAATTAATATGAGAGGGGAACATATTCTTTTACATATTGCAATAATATCAAGTTTCCTCTCTATGTGTTGAAATTTTTGAAGTTTTGCTTGTTTTGCCTTCCTATGCTTGTTGATTCTTGTTCCCATAAGTTGTTTCCTCCTAAATCCCTATGCATAGGAAGTGGGTTAGACTTAAATGTGCTAGTCATATGCTTCATGATGCTCTATTTGTGTTTCAATTCTTATCTTTTATGCGAGCATCATTGAAATCATCATGCCTAGCTAAAAGGCATTAAAGAAAAGCGCTTGTTGGGAGACAACCCAACACTTTTACCTCCTTTTTTTGTGTGTTCACAAGGTTAGGATAAAGTGCCAATCCTACGCCTCCCACGGATTGATAAACCTTAGGTCATCCACTTGAGGGAAAATTGCTACTGTTCTACAAAACTCTGCGCTTGGAGGCCCGACACGAGTCTACAAGAACAAGTTGTGTAGTAGACATCACTGACCACGCCGACCATGCCGTCTGGACCCTCCTGGCAGTCGCCGGAGTAAGCCACCGCCGCCACACCCATACGGTGGCCACATCGTGGATAAGGCACCCGAGCTCGAGCTCATCCGCTCTAGCGCTTCAGGAGAGCTCCATTCCCTTCTAGACTGACAACCGTCCAAGGCCACCGTCCCTAACCTACTTCGCCGGCGAAATAACTCCGGCGTCATCCGCTCCACCACGACCACCCTCGGATCCCCTATAAAACGGCCCCCCGAGCTCCGTTCTGAGCACACAACACCTCCACCACACCCCAATCGCCCCCTACGGCACTGCCCCGACCTCGAGGACGTCATCTCCCCCAACTCCGCCCATCGATCCGCCGCCTCTGTCTCCGATCCGTTCATCATCGTTAAGCCACCTCTGCCTCCCAAACTCCACAGCACGCCTCAAATCACTCGCTCTCGTCGAGCCCGAGCCCCAATTCGACGCAGGCACCCCTCTCCGGTGAGGTTTCTACCTCTTGAGCTTGCATTGGTTTTTCCCATGAAGAGGAAAAGGTGATGCAGCAAAGTAGAGTAAGTATTTCCCTCAGTTTGAGAACCAAGGTATCAATCCAGTAGGAGACAACGAACAAGTCACCGAATACCTGCACAAACAATCAACAACTTGCACCCAACGCGATAAAGGGGTTGTCAATCCCTTCATGGTTATTTGCAAAAGTGATATCTGATAGAGATAGATAAACGGTAAAGTAAATATTTTTGGCATTTTTGGTTTATAGATCGGAAAGTAAAAGATTGCAAAGGAAGTAAATCAGAAACTAAAATTGTAAATCGGAAAGTTATATGATTGGAAAATAGACCCGGGGGCCATAGGTTTCACTAGAGGCTTCTCTCAAGATAGAAAATATTATGGTGGGTGAACAAATTACTGCCGAGTAATTAATAGAAAAGCGGAAAGTTATGACGATATCTAAGGCAATGATCATGAATATAGGCATCACGTCCGTGTCAAGTAGACCGACCCCTGCCTGCATCTACTACTATTACTCCACACATCGACCGACTCCTGCCTGCATCTAGAGTATTATGTTCATAGAACAGAGTAACGCATTAAGTAAGATGACATGATGTAGCTGGATGAACTCAAGCAATATGATGAAAACCCCCACTACTGGAATCTGCTACTTTGCCATCTGCCAGCTCTTTGCCATCTGCTGGCTCTTTGCCGTCTGCTTTGGGAAAACAGACGGCAAAGAGCTGGCTGATGGCAAAGAACCTGGTTGCCATCAGCCAATTCTTTGCCGTCTGCCAGCAGACGGCAAAGAGGTGGGTGGGTCCAGCGCTGTAACGGCCCACCAGCCCCACCTCTTTGCCGTCTGCTAGCAGACGGCAAAGAATTTTGCCATCTGCTGGCAGACGGCAAAGAAGTGGGCTATTTTTTTTGCGGGTAAAAAAAACTTAACTTTGTTGGGCGAGAGGAGAGGAACCCCCACCCACCGAAACCAGTCCGCTCCCCCGATCCAATCCCCACAGCGGCGCCGCCACCACCGCCCCTCCTCCCCACCCCCCCTCATACTTCGCCGCCGCCGACCGGCCGTGGCCGCCGCACCCACCCACCCCTCTCCCCTCCCCTCCCTCCCCTCGTCACAAGAGAAGACAAGAGGGAGGGAGATCGCGAGCGAGCAGGTTAGCGGCGGGTCATGGCGCGATCAGAATACGCCATGGTCGCCTAGGGCCTCTTCGACCTCGGTCTCGATGGTCCGTGCCAACCCAGGGGCGGCTAGATCGAGGGATTCGCGCCGTCGACGGAGATGCTCGCGCGCCGGCTGCTTCTGTTCCACGCCATGGAGTAGGAAGGACTAAAGAGACGCGGAAGAAAGGAGGAAGAGGCCGCCGGGGAGCAGGTGTTGGACTCCACGGAGACGCTCCTCTTCCACTCCCCCGTCCTCTTCTCATCCCCCAAGGTAACCCCTCCCTCCCTCCCTACCTGGTCGCTCGGAAAGAAATCTTAATGTCGTCCATCTCCTCCTAGGTTTGCTGACATGCATCCGATTGACTCAGCCAGTGCATGGTGGAGACGCTACGTGTGCCGCCCCATGGCCTCTCTGTCGCATCACATAGAAAAAATTGGGGCTCCACGGCTCCATAGTAGGTAGCTGCAATGGTTAGTTTTAATGAGCCATCGGCGTTAGTGTTGGCCAGAACCAAGTACTCTGTTTGAAACAAGTTTCGCCCATCTCAAGTAAGCAATGTGTTCTTTTCATTCATGTTTGATCCATGTGTTAATTCCGAAATAGGTGAGATCACTCGGTCTTTTACGTAGAAGAGAATTGAAGTTTATGAGCATATAGGTCTTCCACACAATTTTTAGGGGCCTTCGGTTCTCTACCTGGTAGGTGTCATTCCTAACATTGTTAATCTTGAGCTCTTATCGTTCAATTCTATCAGATGTTTAGTTGTATGGTGCAATTATTGTTGTCAGTGCTTCGGAAAAAAAAAATGTGAAGTGTTAGGATTTGAGATTTTTTTCCGCTTAGATATGGGTCATGCATGTAAGCCGAGAAACTATTACAATAAATAAAAAACTTATAGTACGTTAGAGCTTTGGCCTTCTATTCAATCGGTCAACTTTTTTTAGTTCTGCGTAATCACACTTAAGATCATAAATATGTCGGATTCTTGGTACCTTTCAGTTCATGAAAGCAGTATCTCCTATCTTCCTTTCATGCAGGTAACAACTCATTCGTCAATGAACATGGAAGTAAATTTAGATCTTTCTGCTCGCCAACTCTTTAGGATGCATGCGAAGCTCCGACTTATATAATGTGTTGTGTCTTTCCTTAGTTATGTGGTTCACGTAATTTGTGGACCCTCGACTCTTCATAAATAACGTTCCATATTGGCTTCTATTGGCATTCAGTGTAGGAGATGTATCTGAGTAGCTGTAGCTACTGAAACTAAGAGTACGAACACTAATTTGATCAGGAGAGGTTAGATTTTAGTATAATATATAGTTAGACTGTATTTGGTGCAAATGACATGATGTAGAAAATGACATGATGTAGAAAAATTAATTAGTAGTTAAATTCAAAATTCAGCTAATTGAAAGAATTACAAATCTTGATCAAAATTTATCGTTTGTATCCCAGTTTTGCTGAATGAAAATATCCTCGATATTGGTATCTTTTTTTTGGAATCACGTGATATTGGTGATGTAGTTTATTTGCTGTGTATGCTTGCTTAGTTGTTTATTTGCCCAAGTGCTTGTGAGTGCTTTGTACTTATGTACTGGATATATACCCAAGTGTTGTGGGTGCTTATGTACTGGATGTAGTCCTTTTAATTACTGATTCATATGCCATGTGGAATTTATATTCCTTGCTGTTTATGTCTTGTGTTAAATCCGCTCCATTGCAATCTGGCCATGTATGGATGGTTTGGTACAGTTTGACATGGATGAGTATACGTACACATGTGCTCCACAGTTTTAGTTCTTCTTCTTGTGTTGCTGCACTTAGTCTAGAGATACAACATTAGTTAGATCCATGGATGGATGGATCAACACATACAGCTCGCAGTGCTAGCAACAACAACAAAATAACCTTGTGATTGATTCTGTTGACGCTAGCATGCTCTGTTAGTTTTAGAGCCAAACCATGGACTGTACATACTAAGCTAGCTCAAGCACACACACAGGCATCTTGATTGCTTTCTGTAGATACTAGCAGCAGCACGTGTGTCTCCTATACTAGCTTGCTTAATTTCTGTACTAGATCAACAACACTAGCTCTTACTTGTTTGTTAGATTCAGAGCAGCAGGCATCCTTTGTGGACGATGACGACAACCAGGGCATCCACCGCCACGACGACGCCCCGCACATGGTCTAATTAAGATCACTTTGAAAATCAGGATCTTAACTAAAATTGTCTTGATCTCAAGTGCTGGCTCCTACAGCATTGCATTTCACCAAGTGAAATGCTACATTTCTACTCCTAACCCATTCTCTCTTTCTTAGTGTTTTTGTTATGCAGGTTGGAAGAAAAGAAGAAGATCCAGAGAAGATCTTAGTAATAAGATAGTTTTTAGGAAAATAGATATTTAGTTTTAGGTCATTTCTTGTAATTTCCGAAATGTAAATTTAATTACTTAATCATTTCTGATTCTTTATAATATGACTTTGTATTACCTATTCCAATTATTAATAAAGTTTTTAATTTACATGTGTTCATGACTATTGGTAATATGTGTTGGATATGCTATATTGGTCATATATATAATTTTCTGTGAAAATAAATTGATATAAGAGAAAACAGGGGCTATATAGCCACTTTGGCCTATTTGGCCTCTTTGTCGTCTGCCAGCATTGCTTCTTTGCCGTCTGCCAGCGGACGGCAAAGAAGCAAGGTCTTTGCCGTCCGCTAGCAGACAGCAAAGAAGCAAGGTCTTTGCCGTCCGCTGGCAGACGGCAAAGAAGCAAGCTCTTTGCCGTCCGCTAGCAGACGGCAAAGTGGCCTTTGCCGGCAGTCGTTCAGCCGGAGTGTTGGCCGTCTGCTGGCGGACGGCAAAGGCTTTGCCGTCCGCCAAGCATGCCTTTGCCGTCTGCTATGGCAGACGGCAAAGCAGCAGATTCCAGTAGTGCCCATCTTGTTATCCTCGATAGCAACAATACAATACGTGTCGGTTCCCCTTCTCTCACTGGGATCAAGCACCGTAAGATTGAACCCAAAGCTAAGCACTTCTCCCATTGCAAGAAAAACAAATCTATCTGGCCAAACGAAATCGATAGTTTGAAGAGACTTGCAAAGATATCAAATCATGCATATAAGAATTCAGAGAAGATTTAAATAATATTCATAGATAAGCTGATCATAAATCCACAATTCATCGGATCTCGACAAACACACCGCAAAAAATTATTACATCAAATAGATCTCCAAGAACATCGAGGAGAACATGGTATTGAGAATCAAAGAGAGAGAAGAAGCCATCTAGCTACTAGCTATGGACCCGTAGGTCTGAGGTAAACTACTCACGCTTCATCGGAGAGGCAATGGTGTTGATGTAGAAGCCCTCCGTGATCGAATCCCCCTCCGGCAGGACGCCGGAAAAGGCCCCTTGATGGGATCTCACGGGTACAGAAGGTTGCGGCGGTGGAAAAGTGTTTTCGTGGCTCTCCTGATTGGTTTAGGAATATTTGAGAATATATAGGTGGAAGAAATAGGTTGGTGGAGTCACGAGGGGCCCACAAGGGTGGGGGGCGCACCCTACCCCCTGGGCGCGCCCTCCGTCCTTGTGGCCGCCTCGTGGCTATCCTGACGTGTACTCCAAGTCCTTTGGATGTCTTCTGGTCCAAGAAAAATCGTCGCGAAAGTTTCATTCTGTTTGGACTCCGTTTGGTATTCCTTTTCTGCGAAACTCTAAAACAAGGAAAAAACATAAACTGGCACTGGGCTCTAGGTTAATAGGTTAGTCCCAAAAATAATATAAAATAGCATATTAATGCATATAAAACATCCAAAACAGATAATATAATAGCATGGAACAATAATAAATTATAGATACGTTGGAGGCATATCAAGCATCCCCAAGCTTAATTCCTGCTCGTCCTCGAGTAGGTAAATGATAAAAACATAATTTTTTATGTGGAATGCTACCTAACATACTTATCCATGTAATTTCTTTATTGTGGCTTGAATGTTCAGATCCGTATGATTCAAAACAAAAGTTTAATATTGACATAAAAACAATAATACTTCAAGCATACTAACAAGGCAATTATGTCTTCTCAAAATAACATGGCCAAAGAAAGAAATCATATAGTCTGGCTATACTCCATCTTCATCACACAAAATATTCAAATCATGCACAACCCCGATGACAAACCAAGCAATTGTTTCATACTTTTGATGTTCTCAAACTTTTTCAACTTTCACGCAATACATGAGCGTGAGCCATGGACATAGCACTATAGGTGGGATAGACGGTGGTTGTGGAGAAAACAAAAAGAAGGAGATAGTCTCACATCAACTAGGCGTATCAACGGGCTATGGAGATGCCCATTAATAGATATCAATGTGTGTGAGTAGGGATTGCCATGCAACGGATGCACTAGAGCTATAGGTTTATGAAAGCTCAAAAAGAAACTAAGTGGGTGTGCATCCAACTTGCTTGCACACGAAGACCTAGGGCAATTTGAGGAATCCCATCATTGGAATATACAAGCCAAGTTCTATAATGAAAAATTCCCACTAGTATATGAAAGTGACAATATAGGAGACTCTCTTATCATGAAGATCATGGTGATACTTTGAAGCACAAGTGTGGTAAATGGATAGTAGCATTGCCCCTTCTCTCTTTTCTCTCATTTTTTTTATTTGGGTCTTCTCTCATTTTTTTTGACCTCTTTTTTTTCGTCCGGAGTCTCATCCCGACTTGTGGGGGAATCATATTCTCCATCATCCTTTCCTCACATGGGACAATGCTCTAATAATGACGATCATCACACTTTTATTTACTTGCAACTCAAGAATTACAACTCGATACTTAGAACAAAATATGACTCTATGTGAATGCCTCCGGCGGTGTATCGTGATGTGCAATGAATCAAGAGTGACATGTATGAAATAATTATGAATGGTGGCTTTGCCACAAATACGATGTCAACTACATGATCATGCATAGCAATATGACAATGCTGGAGCGTGTCATAATAAACGGAACGGTGGAAAGTTGCATGGCGATATATCTCGGAATGGCTATGGAGATGCCATAATAGGTAGGTATGGTGGCTGTTTTGAGGAAGGTATATGGTGGGTTTATGGTACCGGCGAAAGTTGCACGGCACAAGAGAGGCTAGCAATGGTGGAAGGGTGAGAGTGCGTATAATCCATGGACTCAACATTAGTCATAAAGAACTCATATACTTATTGCAAAAATCTATTAGTTATCGAAACGAAGTACTACGCGCATGCTCCTAGGGGGATAGATTGTTAGGAAAAGACCATCGCTCGTCCCCGACCGCCACTCATAAGGAAGACAATCAATAAATAAATCATGCTCCGACTTCATCACATAACGGTTCACCATACGTGCATGCTACGGGAATCACAAACTTTAAGACAAGTATTTCTCAAATTCACAACTACTCACTAGCATGACTCTAATATCAAAATCTTCATATCTCAAAACAATCATAAGGAATCAAACTTCTCATAGTATTCAATGCACTTTATACGAAAGTTTTTATTATATCCCTCTTGGATGCCTATCATATTAGGACTAAATTTATAACCAAAGCAAATTACCATGCTGTTTATACACTCTCAAAATCATATAAGTGAAGCATGAGAGTTCATCAATTTCTATAAAATAAAACCACCCCCGTGCTCTAAAAGAGATAAGTGAAGCTCTAGAGCGATATTGCCTAGCTCAAAAGATATAAGTGAAGCACATCGAGTGTTCTAATAAATCACGATTCATGCATGTCTCTCTCAAAAGGTGTGTACAGCAAGGATGATTGTGGCAAACTAAAAAGCAAAGACTCAAATCATACAAGACGTTCCAAGTAAAACACATATCATGTGGTGAATAAAAATATAGCCTCAAGTAAAGTTACCAATAGACGAAGACGAAAGAGGGGATGCCTTCCGGGGCATCCCCAAGCTTAGGCTCTTGGTTATCCTTGAATATTACCTTGGGGTGCCTTTGGCATCCCCAAGCTTAGGCTTTTGCCACTCCTTATTCCATAGTCCATCAAATCCTTACCCAAAACTTGAAAACTTCACAACACAAAACTCAACAGAAAATCTCGTAAGCTCCGTTGGTATAAGAAAATAAATCACCACTTTTGGTACTGTTGTGAACTCATTCTTTATTTATATTGGTGTAATATCTACTGTATTCTGACTTTTCCATGGTTCATACCCCCCGATACTAGCCATAGATTCATCAAAATAAGCAAATAACACATAGAAAACAGAATCTGTCAAAAACAGAACAGTCTAAGCAATCTGGATGTTTAGAATACTTCTGTAACTCCAAAAATTCTGAAAAATTAGGAAGACCTACTAAATTTGTTTATTAATATTGTGGAAAAATAATCAACTCAAAATAACGCTTCTGTAAAATATGAGAATTATTTTCCTGGGTGTAAAAGTTTCTGTTTTTCAGCAAGATCAAATCAACTATCACCGTAAGCTATCCCAAAGGTCTTACTTGGTACAAACACAAAACCACATCTAACCAGAGGCTAGATGAATTATTTAACACAAAACAGAACCTAAAAAGCAAAAACAAAAAAATAAAATTGGTTGCCACCCAACAAGCGCTATTGTTTAACGCCCTTAGCTAGGCATAAAACACGAATAGATCTAGATATTATCATCTTTGGTATGCAATCCATAAGTGGCTCTCATAATAGATTCATAAGGGAATTTAATTTTCTTTCTTGTAAAGTGTTCCATGCCTTTCCTTAACGGAAATTGAAATCTAATGTTTCCTTCTTTCATATCAATAATTGCACCAATCGTTCTAAGGAAAGGTCTACCAAGAATAATAGGACATGTAGGATTGCAATCTATATCAAGAACAATGAAATCTACGGGCACATAATTCCTATTTGCAACAATAAGAGCATCATTAATTCTTCCCATAGGTTTCTTAATAGTGGAATCCGCAAGATGCAAATTTAAAGAACAATCATCAAATTCACGGAAACCTAACACATCACATAAAGTTTTTGGAATCGTGGAAACACTAGCACCCAAATCACACAAAGCATGGCATTCATAATCTTTAATATTAATCTTAATAGTAGGTTCCCACTCATCATAAAGTTTTCTAGGGATAGAAACTTCCAATTCAAGCTTTTCTTCAAAAGATTGCATCATAGCATCAACGATATGTTTAGTAAAAGCTTTGTTTTGATTATAAGCATGAGGAGAATTCAACATGGATTGTAACAAGGAAATACAATCTATTAAAGAACAATTATCATAATTAAATTCCTTGAAATCCAAAAGAGTGGGTTCATTGCTACTTAAAGTTTTGACCTCTCCAATCCCACTTTTATCAATTTTTGCATCTAGATCTAAAAACTCCGAATCATTGGGACGCCTTTTAACAAAAGTTGACTCATCTCCAGTCCCATCTTTATCAAAAGTTATATTGGAAAACAAAGATTCAGCAGTAGTCAGATCAATCACTATAAGATCTTCATCATTATTCTCACAGAAACTAGAAGAACACGCTTTTATAAACCAATCCTTTTTAGCATGCATCTTAGTGGTTCTTTCTTTGCACTCATCAATGGAAATTCTCATGGACTTGAGAGACTCATTGATATCATGCTTGGGTGGAATAGATCTAAGTTTCAAAGAATCAACATCAAGGGAAATTCTATCCATGTTCCTAGCCAAATCATCAATCTTAAGCAATTATGCTTCAATCAAAGCATTGAAATTCTTTTGCGAACTCATAAATTCTTTAACACTATTCTCAAAATCAGAGGGCATCTTATTATAATTTCCATAAGAATTGTTGTAGGAATTGCCATAATTATTAGAGGAATTACTAGGAAACGGCCTAGGATTAAAATTACCTCTATACGCGTTATTACCAAAATTGTTCCTACCAACAAAATTCACATCCATAGATTCATTATTATTTTCACTCAAAGTAGACAAAGGCATATCATTAGGATCAATAGGAGTACTCTTGCTAGCAAATAATTTCATAAGCTCATCCATCTTTCCACTCAAAACATTAATCTCTTCAATTGCATGCACTTTTTTACTAGTGGAAGATCTTTCGGTATGCCATTGAGAATAATTAACCATAATATTATCTAGGAGTTTGATAGCTTTGTAGGGTAACGCAGCAGAAAATGAAAATTTTCCGACCTACGCACCAGCCCAGGACCACTATGGAGACTGCATACAAGGTTTGATCATTTTCGTTACCGACTCGTAGCGCAGCGGAAGTAAAGTCGATGACGATCGGCGGTGCTGATCCCCGCAGCTAGGATTTACAACCTCCCAACCGCGAGGATGTATACCCTCGTCTTCCCTTCGGACAGCCCTCCGGGAGGCGGTCGAACAGTCCCCCGGACGATGTCGCGGACAGCCCTTCGGGAGGACCTTCGAAACTCGAACGGTCACTCGGACAGCCCTTCGGGAGGACTCACAGAACTCGGACCGTCACTTGGACAGCCCTTCGGGAGGCACTCTCGAACAGCCCCTCGGGCACTAAGATCGAAACTACGACCTCTCTACAGAGTTGCACACATACGGTGTCAGCTATCCGGCAGGGCTTCGCCGTCCAGAACTAGTTCCTGCCGGAACCCAGACAGCCTTTCGGCTCTACGAAACTCTTTTCGTGGGAGGGAGAGAGAAGCCAGATAACATCTTGGCATGTGTATGAGATCAAGGGATGAGCAAATGGCTGCCAAGATCACTCCTATATATAGGCAAGCCAAGGGGCAAAATTGTCACACAAAAACCCCAAAGTGCCCTTGGAATATCCCTTTCCAAAAGGGAATATGCCATATGGGAGTGCCATGTGGAGCACCATGGTGCTCCACCTCCTTGGCCGGCCACCCTTGGGGGGGGGACCCCCCCATGAGGTGCCATGCCCTCCTTCCCCTTCTAGAAGGCCCTTTTGGAATTTCCAAAAAGGTGCTTTCCATAAAAATTCCCAAAAAGCACTTTCACTATTCATGACGACATTTTTCAGCGTCCGTTCGAACTGAAAATATTTATGTGGGCTTAGAACAATTCCAGTACCCACTAAAATAATTTTCAACGCGTTCTGGAACAATTCCAGATTAGTGATTTTCATCTGCGAAAAGCATCTGAAGCGGTTCCGGCAGCTCCGAAACATTTCCGGTTTTTCTTCCAGAAAATTCCCAGAAGTTTCCAGAATGATTCTGGCACCCTCCAAGAATTATCAGGCATGTGCCGAAACCATTTTGACTTAATGGTATCCTCTGAAACAACTTTTCAGTTTCACCGGAACTCATCCGGTGCCCTCTCTCTGCGGAACTTTTCCGCTGTCCGAAACTTTTCGGTGTCCGAAACTTTTTCGGTGATTTTCTCTCAGACTCCCTGTCTAGTATTCAGCAGATAGATGACCCTTAAGCGTGTGACCCTATAGGTTCGGTGAAGTATAGACATGACCTGGAACCCCTTCCGATCAATGATCAACATCGGAGCCGTGGACACCCATATTGACCCCTACACCCACACGAATGAATATTCGAGTGAACCTCCAGTTGCCGTGTGCTATTCCTGTTGCTTCGCGATATGTTACAAATACCCGAGGTGAGACATGTTGGCATTCCCGTGGATCAACAACTTGTCCACTATGCTAGTTACCTCGTTACCGGTATTGTTCTCTTTTCTCGTTACCGTGTTCCGGCATCCCCGTGATCAAATCACAAAGTGTCTGGCCAGACGATGATGGATACCGTAACACCGAGAGGGCCCAGAGATATCTCTCCATCGTCGGAGGAGCAAATCCCAATCTTGAGCTATCAAGTTACTTGACATACTTTCCCATGAACCCGTAAGCCGCCGTAATAGCCATCCAGTTACGGATGACGTTTAACAAACCCCAAAGTTCATGAATCAAGCATGAAGAAACTCGATACTCTCATGGTCTGAGGAATCATGCAAACATTAACCATCTCTGTGTTATTAATCATAAACTTGTGACGAATGTATCTCATAGCATAACATCAATTCGGGTCGATTCAACACAAATGTTCTGCTAACATTGTGCCCTCAAAGTTGCTGGCATAGACATGCCCATGATCAGGAAAACAGAACCATCATGCAACACTTGAGCTAGTCTTAGAGGCTAGACTAGGAATACATTTTACCGTTTATTATTCCACACATGCATATGAGTCTTCCTCTGAGCCTCGTTTTATTTGCAGACTCGAGAACCATAGCAGTTATAGCATGGAACATAAACCTAATTATGAACACGGAGATAAATAATAACATTTATTATTGCCTCTAGGGCATATCTCCTACAAGCTTCTCCTAAAGTAATTTCCATAAAAGTACCTCCCGCGGCAGAATCTAAAAGATTTCTAGAAGCAAAATTCAATTCGGCATAAATTTTTTGTATAATCATCCACAAATTCAAACCATGAGTAGGGCAATTTGGTATCATCAATTTCATCCTCTCCCAAGATTGTGCAACATGTTCATGATGAAGTTGCTTAAAATTCATAATATCGTTCCTAAGGGAGATGATCTTAGCGAGAGGAAAATACTTGGAAATAAAAGCATCTTTACACTTATTCCATGAATCAATACTATTTTTAGGCAAAGATGAAAACCAAGTTTTAGCACGATCTCGAAGCGAGAACGGAAATAGCTTTAATTTAACAATATCATTATCCACCTCTTTTTTCTTTTGCATATCACACAAATCAACGAAATTAGATGGGATGCGGCATCTTCATTGGGAAGACTGGAAAATTGATCTTTCATAACAAGATTCAGCAAAGCGGTGTTCATTTCACAAGATTCCGCATTAGTAGCGGGAGCAATCGGAGTACTAATAAAATCATTATTATTGGTGTTGGAAAAATCACACAATTTGGTATTCTCTTGAGTCATCGTGACAAAGCAAGCAATCCAACACATGAGCACACAAAAAGCAAGCGAAGAAGACGAACGGAAGAGGGGCGAAGAAAAGGCAAATCTTTTCGAAAATCGTTTTTGAAGTGGGGGAGAGGAAAACGAGAGGCGAATGGCAAATAATGTAATGTGAGAGATGAGAGTTTATGATGGGTACTTGGTATGTCTTGACTTGGCGTAGATCTCCCCGGCAATGGCGCCAGAAATTCTTCCTACTACCTCTTGAGCTTGCGTTGGTTTTTCCCTTGTAGAGGAAAGGGTGATGCAGCAAAGTAGAGTAAGTATTTCCCTTAGTTTGAGAACCAAGGTATCAATCCAGTAGGAGACAACGAACAAGTCACCGAATACCAGCACAAACAATCAACAACATGCACCCAACGCGATAAAGGGGTTGTCAATCCCTTCACGGTTATTTGCAAAAGTGAGATCTGATAGAGATAGATAAACAGTAAAGTAAATATTTTTGGTATTTTGGTTTATAGATCGGAAAGTAAAAGATTGCAAAGGAAGTAAATCGGAAAATAAAATTGTAGATCGAAAAGTTATATGATTGGAAAATAGACCCGGGGGGCATAGGTTTCACTAGAGGCTTCTCTCAAGATAGAAAATATTATGGTGGGTGAACAAATTACTACCAAGCAATTGATAGAAAAGCGCAAAGTTATGACGATATCTAAGGCAATGATCATGAATATAGGCATCACGTCCATGTCAAGTAGACCGACTCCTGCCTGCATCTACTACTATTACTCCACACATCGACCGACTCCTGCCTGCATCTAGAGTATTAAGTTCATAGAACAGAGTAACGCATTAAGTAAGATGACATGATGTAGCGGGATAAACTCAAGCAATATGATGAAAACCCCGTCTTGTTATCCTCGATGGCAACAATACAATACGTGTCGGTTCCCCTTCTATCACTGGGATCAAGCACCGTAAGATTTAACCCAAAGCAAAGCACTTCACCCGTTGCAAGAAAAACTAATCTAGGTGACCAAACCAAATCGATAGTTCGAAGAGACTTGCAAAGATATCAAATCAAGCATATAAGAATTCAGAGAAGATTCAAATAATATTCATAGATAAGCTGATCATAAATCCACAATTCATCGGATCTCGGCAAACACACCGAAAAAAGTATTACATCGAATAGATCTCCAAGAACATCGAGAACATGGTATTGAGAATCAAAGAGAGAGAAGAAGCCATCTAGCTACTAGATATGGACCCGTAGGTCTACGGTAAACTAGTCACGCTTCATCGGAGAGGCAATGGTGTTGATGTAGAAGCCCTCCATGATCGAATCCCCCTCCGGCAGGACGCCGGAAAAGGCACCTAGATGGGATCTCACGGGTACAGAAGGTTGCAGCGGTGGAAAAGTGTTTTCGTGGCTCTCCTGATTGGTTTTGGAATTTTTGAGAATATATAGGCGGAAGAAATAGGTCGGTGGTGTCACAAGGGGCCCACAAGGGTGGGGGCACGCCCACCGTCCTTGTGGCCGCCTCGTGGCTTTCCTGACGTGTACTCCAAGTCCTATGAATGTCTTCTGGTCCAAGAAAAATCATCGCAAAAGTTTCATTCCGTTTGGACTCCGTTTGGTATTCCTTTCCTGCGAAACTCTAAAACAAGGAAAAAACACAAACTGGCACTGGCCTCTAGGTTAATAGGTTAGTCCCAAAAATAATATAAAATAGCATATTAATGCATATAAAACATCCAAAACAGATAATATAATAGCATGGAACAATAAAAAATTATAGATACGTTGGAGACGTATCAGAGGTCTATCTCAACCGAAGCCTCCGTCCGGCGCCGTCGACATCACTAGCGTTCTGCTGCTCTCTGGCGACCTCCACCACCACTCACCGACGCGGTAGTCAACCCCGAACAAGTCCACACCATCCCCGGCCATTGAAACCCCGGTGATCATCGCCGGTGATCGTCGTACATCTTCCATCATCGCGCGCGTGCGCGCTCAAATTCAAACCTGACGGGTGGACACCACCCGTCAGCATTTTATTCTTTTCCGGTTAAAACAGAATACATATTCGGTAGTTTACGTGTTCTGAGCTATGAAGTGTACTTTCGTCCGAAATGTTTTCTTTTCTGTTTTTATTTTAAAAACATATTTGACCAGAACTTTGACTGCCTCTAGTTTTTAAACCACAAGTCCAAATGGCTTGATTCTTTTTTTGAAATTCTTATTTCTCTCTCTAGTTTTTTTAGTATTTATTTAGAAATATTTTGAGACAACTTTTGGTACTGTTGCCAAATTTTAATTTGAAATTTGAATTTTTCAGAAAAAGAAGAGGGAAACTTTGCCGAGAATTTCGAAGGGTTTTCTCCTGACTACTTTGGACAAGGCAAGCATATTTGAACTTTGGATACGGTGATTGTGTGTTGCATGGTTACATCAGTTGGGTTTGCACCGTATGAGTAGTAACATTGATGCATGCATGGTCACATCATCTATTCACTTGCTTGCATTTCACTCAAGTGTCTGACGTGCAGAAAGATTGTGAGAAACCACTGCCTTGGACGTGCTGGTGGGCACGGGCCTTGTTTTGACACGGTGGTGTCCCGTATACATATGCCGGTGATAATAAGTAACACCTCCTGAGTCGGCCTAGATCGAGTCTTGTTCCGTTACACCTAGCTGGATACCGTGCTGCCACGGGTCCTTCCGCAAGGAAGGTACGGCTTAGTAAGTTGTTAACCCCTGTCTGGGTACACACCACATAGAGGGCCACGATGAGGGTTTCCACGGCCATGGACTAAATCCTGTCATCGGGTCAGGGGGCATTGGTCTTACCGGTTGTAGCCGAGAGGGGGTCCCCCCTGGAATCTGCGTGTATGAATAGTGCTCCCATGCTACTCGTGATTGTTGTCTCCCCGACATAGAGTTTTTCTGGAACGATGCTTTGGGTGATTCCTGGCATCCGGACGGTTAATCTGGTGCGTGCTGGTCAGGCTTGTTTTCAACCCAAAGACCATAATGGGAATTAGTCAGTGTCACGGTACTGACTAAAGAAACCCCATACACGTGGGTAAAGAGTACACCCTCTGCACAGTTGTATCTATTCGAATAGTCGTGTCCACGGTCAAGGGCGTTAGCTGGGTGGGTCAACTGTCGGTCCCGGTGTCGGTCTTTGGAGGAAATAATTAAAAATCAAGCATGATTATTTGCAGGATGATTATTGTCACTACTGATAATATTATCATGAATATTATTGTGGACAAACCCGTTTCCCTTATTTTATTTTCTGAGTGTCTCAGGGGCTGGCTAGACTACCCCGGGCATTCGGTTTTATTTTCAAGCCCTTACAAGGCATCTCTCGAGTTCTCAGCCGGTCCTGTCTCGCCCAACTCTCTTGTGGATACCCGTTTGGCATTTCTTTTCAAGTCCGACCGTGGCGTCACTTTGACACCCGACTGGCATTTCTTTTCAAGACCTCTCGAGGCGTCGCTTGGATTCTCGGGCGGTCCTGTCTCGCCCGATTCTCCTTTTAGACACCCGTTTGGCATTTCTTTTCAAGACCTCTCGAGGCGTCACTTGGATTCTCAGGCGGTCCTGTCTCCCCTGATTCTCCTTTTAGACACCCGTTTGGCATTTCTTTTCAAGACCTTTAGTGGCATCGCTTGAGTTTTCGAGCGTTCTTGTCTCACCCGGTTGGCATTTTCTCTTATTTTCTGAATGTCACCTAGGCTGGCTAGACTACCCGTGACATTTGTTAGCTTCTATTTTTATTAAGCTTGATTATGACTGACATGTTATATTTACTTTAGTATCATTTTGTTGTTGTCATGACATGTCTAAGATTTTAGTCAGCATGAGCATTTAGTAGGATCCAACATGAGCATATGCATCCGTTATATCTTTTGTTCATTATGTTTGCGAGTACATTCCAACGTACTCACTAGCTTGTCCCTGGCTATTTACTTGGCCAGACTTGGAGGAGGATGAGCTTGTGGAGGAGGATTGCGCTAGCGAGCCCGAAGCTTAGAGGAGTCCCAGTCAGTCAACCTGTGATATTGGAGTCTACCACATGTATCATCCGCAGAGCTTCCGCTACACAAATAAAATAGTCAAGCCTCACACTGACGCTTGGCTCTATTTTATTGTATCAGTATGAGAGTACCACCATTGTCATATTCCACCACCGTAGTATATTGGTAAGGTTGTAATAATTTGTAGAGCACTCAGACTCAACCTAATGTAATATTATGTATACTGGATATCTGTATCAAGGAAGTCCACCAGTTGTGTCGATCTTGGGGCTGGTGTGACTTAGGGCTACTCTATTACTCCGTGATTTATTCCCAGAAGTGGGCCCGACAGACCTTGGTACTAGAGCCAGGCTGACTGTAGGAAGCCCTAGGCATGATCGCAGCACTCGAGTCAGTACTAACATTTTTAGCATGCATCTCATGCATTGTAGAAAATTTTCCTTGGTCATCATATATATATGATATGACTATTTGGATTTTTGTCTACTATTGTAGATGTCTGGTGGCGGCTGTTCATCCCAGATTTTCACTAACGAGCCCGCGGGATTTTCCCGTCTTCTCACCGTCATCGCTAGAGACGCGATGAGATCTCCAGGCCGTCCGGAGTACACCGTTTTCCCTAACAGGATCATGGACACCCTGACTTTGTACCAGGCCTCGTTATATATTCGAGGTGGAAGTGCCTTGTCTTTCCGTAACAATAGCTTTATGGGAAGAGTCATGCCCTCTGAAAGGCATGCTATTCAGATGGCTGCCCGTGAGGCCATCGCCCGTCTCAGAGACATCCTGCCAGTCATGCAGACACGTCCCTATCACTACCTGCCATGCCATGTCCCATACACCAGCCACTATGCCTTCTCCTGCACCACGGGAGAAAGGGATGAGGAGATCGAGCCCCTTGTCCAGTACATCTTGTCACTAGAGTCAGTCTTCACCTCTCTGGTGGATGACCATCTTGCTGCATGAATGGACTTAGCCCGTGCGAGGGTTCCTCGTAGGAGTGAGTACCGTTCCCCTTCGCCGCGCACTCCTTGCATCCCTACCCCACCATATGATCGTCCTCACGGTTCCGCGATTCAGCGCTCATCCCCGGACGATGAGGCTAGCCGCTTGGCTGCACCCATTCCAGTCAGAGCTCCACCACCGACGAGCACGGTGCCACCCCCAGCAGGCGTGGCATCGACTTTTGCCCGACTGGAGACTATTTCCATGGAGGAGGAGGAGGTCGAGTCATCAGCACCTCGTCTAGGACTCAACCTCGGCCAGACCTACAACATTCGAGACACTCCGTGAGGGCAGACGAGGCATCCCCACCGCAGGCGACTTTTATGAGAGCGCATTTGTAAAATATTTATTTTCTGTTTCTTCTCCTTCCTTTTGTAATATGGACTCAGACCGTTGCACGCTGAGAGGATGGAGTAGCACGCTAGTCTGAATAAGTGGTCTTGTAGGATACGGCTTTGCCGAGTATGTTGTATAATTAGATCATGCATGTATAATAAGATCTGACATGTATAATTAAATCTGCATGTGTAACATAGCCTGTTACCCTTTTTGCACTTACGTTTTGGGGGAAATTATTTTCAGTTTTTTAAAATTTTATTTTGTTCCTCTTAATTTTTTTCTCATCGGTGTTACACAAATACCCCAGAAATAAAATGCATCGTCCCTGGACTCGCTCTATGCCCAACCCACCTGAGGACAATTTTGGGCATATGGGAAATAACTTCACACAGGGTCAGACAAGTCAACAGAGCAACGATTCAGCATTTTCACAAGTATGTCGTCTGTATGAACAAAGCAAGCAACAGCACCAAGAAATGATGCAGCATTTAATCAATATGGGAAATCACCAAGGACAAAATCAGCACATGTCAAAATTATCTGAGCTCCAGAAGACCAATCCTACTGTGTTTTCTCATACAGACAAACCATTGGAGGCAGACGATTGGCTACGTGATATTGAAAGGAAATTGATTATCGCCCAGTGTATGGACCAGGAAAAAGTGATATATGCTCCGCACTATTTTTCTGGAACAGCAGCATCATGGTGGGAGAATTTCTGTCATACGCACCCCAATGGAGCAAATATGACATGGGAACAGTTCAAGGAAAACATTCAGGGAGCACATATTCCTAACAGTATTATGAAATTAAAGAAAAGGGAGTTTGAGGATCTCAAGCAGCGAGGCACCACGGTAGCACAGTACCTGGACCAGTTTACTCAGCTGGCCCGGTACGCCAACGAGGAATTCATGACAGAAGGCGAAAACATGGAAAAATTCCTCGATGGACTTATCCCGTCTCTGAAGTGCCAACTAGTAGTCCACACCTTTTCAGATTTCAAGACACTGGTAGACAAGGCAATTATACTGGAGAACGAGCACCGCAACCTGAATGAAATTCGCAAGCGCCATATGAACCAGTCAGCTCAGGTTCGCAACAACAGGATCAAGAATGAATTTCAGAGGCCTATGACACCCCGACCAGCAGCTCCGCTACCCTGACCACCAGTTATAGCACCACAGCAGAACCGCAGTGCTTTCAACAACAGGACCAAAGATACAACATTCAATCCGGGCATCACCTGCTATGCCTGTGGAGGAGAGGGGCATTACTCCAGGCAGTGCCCAAAACAGGGGAATAATACTCCCAAGCCCAACAACAATGGCCGCGGTACAAATAAAGCTCCGCGACGCAACAATTTCAACCCCAACAATAACCAAAGAAAGGGACAGGTCAACCATGCACCAGATATTGTGTTTGGTACGTTTCCTATCAACTCAATTAATGCTACAGTCTTATTTGATTCTCGAGCTTCCCATTCGTGCATCTCAAAAAGATTTGCTTCGAAGAATCAATTTTCTTTTTTGCCTTTGCCAAATTCCATGGTTATTCAGTCCCCAGGATCGAAGCAAAGCACACAATGGATGTGAATATTGAAATCAAAGGAATGGAATTTTTAGCCAACCTTATTGTACTGGAAGCAGTTGATCTGGACGTTATTCCGGGAATGGATTGGTTAACCATAAATAAGGGTTTCATAGACTGCTACAACCGCACAGTGACTCTCACAAACTGCCAAGGGAGAACAATAAAATTTGGCACAAGGAGGATTTCCGCATCACAAGGAAAATTAAATCAAGTGGATGCGGCAGAAATAAGTAAGGTTCCTGTAGTGTGTGAGTACCCTGATGTATTTCCAGAGGAGCTACCAGGAATGCCCCCGGACCACGAAATTGAATTCGTTATTGAATTAGCACCTGGAACGGCACCCATTTATAAGAAGCCGTACCGAATGGCTCCAACGGTATTGGCTGAGTTAAAGAAACAGATTAAAGAACTAATGGAAAAAGGTTATGTTCGACCCAGCTCATCACCATGGGGATCACCAGTTTTATTTTCTAAGAAAAAGGATGGTACCCTAAGGCTATGTATTGATTACAGGGCACTTAATGTGGTAACCATAAAAAATAAATACCCACTGCCCAGGGTAAATGACTTGTTCGAACAGCTAGCAGAAGCCAAGGTTTTCTCAAAAATAGATTTGAGGTCAGGCTACCATCAATTGAAAATCTGATCGTCAGATATACCCAAGACTGCCTTTACCACCAGATATGGATTATATGAGTTCACAGTGATGCCGTTCGGTTTAACCAACGCTCCTGCTTACTTTGTGCATCTCATGAACAAGATCTTCATGAAATATTTGGCCAAGTTCGTGGTTGTATTTATTGATGGCATACTTATTTATTCCAAGATACCAGAGGAACATGAGCAACACCTACAAATAGTCCTGGAAGAATTAAGGAAAAATCAACTATATGCCAAATTTAGTAAATGTGAATTTTGGTTTTGAGAAGTTGGTTTTCTTTGGCACGTGTTGACCCAAGATGGGATCGCAGTAGACACAAGCAAAGTAAAGGCCGTCCAAGGATGGAAACAACCCACAAACGTGACAGAAGTCCGGGGTTTTCTTGGTCTGGCTGGCTACTATCGGAGATTTATTGAAGGATTCTCCACCGTAGCTAAACCCATGGCCCAATTACTCAAGAAAGATAAGAAAATTGAATGGACCGAAGCCTGTGAGAAAAGTTTCCAAGAATTGAAAAAGAGGTTAAGAACGGCACCCATTCTGGTCGTGCCCGATGTGCACAAATTTTTTGAGATATATTGTGACGCATCCAGGAAAGGTCATGTATGTGTGTTAATGCAAGAGGGAAGGGTCGTAGCGTATGCCTCAAGGCAACTAGGACGACACGAGGAGAATTATCCTACTCATGATCTGGAGCTAGCTGCAGTAATACATGCACTCAAGGAATGGCGACACTTTCTTCTCGTTAATCGATGTGAAATATACACAGACCACAAAAGTCTTAAGTATATCTTCACCCAGCCAGAATTAAACTTGCGACAACGTTGCTGGCTTGAGTTAATAAAGGATTACGACATGGGAATTCATTACCATCCTGGTAAGGCGAATGTTGTGGCAGACGCCCTCAGCCAAAATCCCTGCACCAGCAATAACAGTGTGCAATTCTCACAGCATGAGTTCAACCAGGAATTTGCCAAACTCAATAGGTTCTAGTCACGGAAGGAACCATTGCCCATTTGGAAATAAAACCAGCCTTGGAAGATCATATCAAAGAAGCCCAAAAAGAACACCCAAGCATTGAGGGGATTAAGGGGAAAATAAAATTGGGCAAGGCGTCCGAATTTACCGTAGACAGTCAGGGAATTTTATGGTTCAGAAAAAGATTATGCGTGCCTAATAAGGAAAAGTTAAAGCAACAAATTTTGGCAGAGGCCCATACCACTTCATGTTCTATTCACCCAGGAGGAACAAAGATGTACAAGGATCTACAAGAAAAATTTTGATGGCACGGGATGAAAAGAGATATAGCAGTATATGTCACATGTTGTGATTCATGTCAGCGTATAAAAGCAGAACTCCAGAGGCCAGCGGGACTATTGCAGCCACTCAGAGTGCCTAAATGGAAATGTTGTGAAATAGGAATGGATTTTATCGTCGGATTGCCAAGGTCACGACACGGAAATGATGCTATCTGGGTTATAACAGATTATTTAACCAAGGTGGCACATTTCATTCCCGTAAAAACCCCATACTCAACACAGTGGCTTGCCGGGTTATACCTCTCCCGGATTGTTTGCTTATACGGAGTACCCAAGACCATAGTCTCCGATAGAGGCACCCAGTTTGTCTCTAGGTTTTGGGAGCACCTACAGCAAGCCCTAGGGACTAAACTGACATTTAGCACAACATATCACACGCAGACCGGAGGACAAACTTAGCGGGTAAATCAAATACTGGAGGACATGCTGAGAGCATGTGTGCTCACCTACGGAGTCGGCTGGGAAGACAGTTTACCATACGCAGAGTTCTCATATAACAACAGTTATCAAGCCAGTCTGAAGATGTCACCCTTCGAAGCCCTGTACGGACGAAGATGTCGTACCCCACTCAATTGGTCTGAAACCGGAGATAGCCGAATCTTCGGCCCTGAAATTCTTAAAGAGGCAGAAACAAAAGTGAAGCTTAAGGACAGATTCAGAGCAGCTCAGAGCCGTCAAAAGAGTTACTATGATCAAAAACACCGTCAGATTAGTTTTGAACCAGGCGAATACGTATATCTCAGAGTATCTCCAACCAGGGGGCTACAGAGATTTTAAGTCAAAGGAATATTGGCACCAAGGTTTATTGGACCATTCAGAGTAATCGCAAGGAGGGGCAAGGTTGCCTATCAACTAGATCTACCGGCAAAATTATCAAATCTTCATGATGTGTTTCAAGTGTCACAACTAAGGAGATGTGTTAGTAACCCAGAAAAGCAAGTCCAGCATCAAGACCTGGATATCCAACCAGATCTTACATATAAGGAACGTCTTATAAAGATTTTGGAGGTGTCTGAATGGAGGACCCGGCAGAATGTGATAAAATTTTACAAGGTTCAGTGGAGTAATCACACCGAGGAAGAAGCAACCTGGGAAAGAGAGGATCACCTGAGAACTGAATATCCGTACCTGTTTGAGGGATAGCTGAAATCTCGGGGATGAGATTTTTCTTAAGGGGGGTAGGTGTTGTAACACCGCAAAAATATTTCTTTTGGATTTTCAAAATCTTTTCCTTAAAATAAAATACTTTGAATTATTTCTGGCCTTATTCTCTTTCTAGTTCTTCTGTTCTGATTTTTTTTTAGTTTTTAACTGGGTTTCAAAATTTTTGAATGGTTCTGTTTTGGGTGACTTATTTATTGGGTAATTATTTTTGAGGGATCAAAAATATTTTTCTTTTAGAAAAGTTTTTGACTTAACTAAAATATTCCAAGGAGAAGCCCTTTCCGTTTCTCTCTAGCACTTCCAAAATCCTTCCAACAATTTTTCTATCACTCCTAAATAATTCCACAAGTCATGCTCACATCCTAGAACAGTATCCAACTCTCTCCCACCCCAATGTTATATTCATGGTTTCTTTGAGTTACAAAGGAACTACATTTTCTACCACTCTTTTGCCTCCACCAAAATTATCCTATCAACTAGATGGTACCCACAACTCATTTCACCAAAAACATTGGATTCCACAATTCAAAATTTTCAAAATCCATTCAATTCAAATTTGGACCAGAAACCATTTTCTTGCTCAAAACCCATTCTAAACTTCTCCAAAAATTCTGAAACTTCACCATCACTCTTGTCTTGCATCAGTACATCACCACAAAAAATTTCAGAAATTCCAAAAATGCCTAGACCCCTCTATCATTTCATCAAAAACCTGCTGTGCACACTGTTCATCCCTGTCAAATTCAGTTAACTGAATTTTTCTTCAAAGGCAGGGACGTACGGCGCCGTGCTCCTCACTCCACCATCTCTCCTACTCCTCCATGCCACCTCTCGCCTTAACTGAGTTTCCCAGGACCCCTCTGGTCAGTGGCGGTCACCGACGGCACAGGAGGTGGCCGGTGCACCTGCCTCCGTCCTCGGCGGCGGCGAGCCGAGGAGATCAGCATCGCGCCCGCCTCCTTCAATTCTGCTGCTCTATCCATCTACCTCTTCTCCCACGCGTTGATTTCCTCTGCTTCTCCGCGCGCTGACCACGCCGACCACGCCGTCTGGACCCTCCTGGCAGTCGCCGGAGTAAGTTACCACCACCACACCCGTACGGTGGCCACACCATGGATAAGGCACCCGAGCTCGAGCTCGTCCGGGCTGGCGCTTCGGGAGAGCTCCATTCCCTTCTAGACTGACCACCATCCAAGGCCACCGTCCCTAACCTACTTCGCAGGTGAAATAACTCCGGCGTCATCCGCTCCGCTACGGCCACCCTCGGATCCCCTATAAAATGGCCCCCCGAGCTCCGTTCTGAGACACAACACCTCCACCGCAGCCCAATCGCCCCCTACGGCACTCCCCCGACCTCGAGGAGGTCATCTCCATCAACTCCGACCACCGCTTCGCTGCCTCTATCTCCGATCCGTTCATCACCGTTAAGCCACCGCCGCCTCCCAAACTCCACAGCATGCCTCAAATCACTCCCTCTCGTCGATCCCGAGCCCCAATTTGACGCAAGCACCCCTCTCCGGCGAGGTCTATCTCAATCGAAGCCTCCGTCCGCCGCCATCGACATCACCGGCGTTCTGCTGCTCTCCGGCGACCTCCACCACCACTCACCGACGCGGTAGTCAATCCCGAACACATCCACACCATCCCCGGCCACTGAAACCCCGGCGATCATCGCTGGCGATCGCCGTACCTCTTCTGTCCTCGCACGCGTGTGCGCTCAAATTCAAACCTGACGGGTGGACCCCGCCCGTCAGCATTTTTTTCTTTTCCGGTTAAAACAGAAGATGTATTCGGTTGTTTACGCGTTATGAGCTGGGAAGCGTACTTTCGTCCAAAACATCTTCTTTTCTATTTTTATTTTAAAAACAGTTTTGACCAGAACTTTGACTACCTCTAGTTTTTAAACCACAAGTCCAAATGACTTGATTCATTTTTTGAAATTCTTATTTTTCTCTCTACTTTTATTAGTATTTATTTAAAAATATTTTGAGACAACTTTTGGTACTGTTGCAAAATTTTAATTTGAATTTTGAATTTTTTAGAAAAGGAAGAGGGAAACTTTGCCGAGAATTTCAAAGGGTTTTCTCCTGACTACTTTGGACAAGGCAAGCATATTTGAACTTTGGATACGGTGATTGCATATTGCATGGTTACATCAGTTGGGTTTGCACCGTATGAGTAGAAACATTCCTACATGCATGGTCACATCAACTATTCACTTGCTTGCATTTCACTCAAGTGTCTGACGTGTAGAAAGATTGTGAGAAACCAGGAGTATACTCCTGCCTTGGACGTGCTGGTGGGCACGGTCCTTGTTTTGACCCGGTGGTGTCCCGTATACATATGCCGGTGATAATAAGTAACACCTCCTGAGCCGGCCTAGATCGAGTCTTGTTCCGTTACACCTAGCTGGATACCGTGCTGCCGCGGGTCCTTCCGCAAGGAAGGTACTGCTTAGTAAGTTGTTAACCCCTGTCCGGGTACACACCACATAGAGGGCCATGATGAGGGTTTCCACGGCCATGGACTAAATCCTGTCATCGGGTCAGGGGCATGGGTGTTACCGGTTGTAGCCGAGAGGGGGTCCCCCTTGTAATCCGCGCGTATGAATAGTGATCCCATGCTACTCAAGATTGTTGTCTCCCCAACTTTGAGTTTTTCTGGAATGATGCTTTGGGTGATTCCTGGCATCTGGACGGTTAATCTGGTGTGTGTTGGTCAGGCTTGTTTTCAACCCAAAGACTGTAATGGGAAATAGCCAGTGTCACGGTACTGGCTAAAGATACCCCATACACGTGGGTAAAGAGTACTCCCTCTGCAGAGTTATATCTATTCGAATAGCCGTGTCCACGGTCAAAGGCGTTAGCTGGATGGGTCAAGTGTCGGTCCCGGTGTCGATCTTTGGAGAAAATAATTAAAAATCAAGCATGATTATTTGCAGGATGATTATTGTCACTACTGATAATATTATCATGAATATTATCGATGATATGGATAATATTGTGGACTAACCCGTTTATCTTATTTTATTTTTTGAGTGTCTCAGGGGTTGGCTAGACTACCCCGGACTTTCGATTTTATTTTCAAGCCCTTACGAGGCGTCTCTAGAGTTCTCGGGCGGCCTTGTCTCGCCCGACTCTCTTGTGGATACCCGTTTGGGATTTCTTTTCAAGACCGACTGTGGCGTCACTTTGACACCCGACTGGCATTTCTTTTCAAGACCTCTCGAGGTGTCGCTTGGATTCTTGGGCGGTCCTGTCTCGCCCGATTCTTCTTTTAGACACCCGTTTGGCATTTCTTTTCAAGACCTCTCGAGGTGTTGCTTGGATTCTCGGGCGGTCCTCTCTTGCCCGATTCTCCTTTTAGACACCAGTTTGGCATTTTTTTTCAAGACCTTTCATGGCGTCGCTTGAGTTTTTGGGCGGTCCTGTCTCGCCCGACTCTCTTTTAGACACCCGGTTGGCATTTTCTCTTATTTTCTGAATGTCACCTGGGCTGGCTAGACTACCAGTGACATTCGTTAGCTTCTATTTTTATTAAGCTTGATTATGACTGACATGTTATATTTACTTCCGTATCATTTTGTTGTTGTCATGCCATGTCTAAGATTTTAGTCAGCATGAGCATTTAGTAGGATCCAACATGAGCATATTCATTCGTTATATTTTTTGTTCATTATGTTTGCAAGTACATTCCAACGTACTCATTGCCTTGTTCCTGGCTATTTACTTGGCCAGACTTGGAGGAGGACGAGCTTGTGGAGGAGGATTGCGCTAGCGAGTCCGACGCTTATAGGAGTCCCAGTCAGTCAACCTGTGATATTGGAGTCTACCACATGTATCATCCGCAAAGCTTCCGCTACACAAATAAAATAGTCAAGTCTCACACTGACGCTTGGCTCTATTTTATTGTATCAGTATGAGAGTACCACCACTATCATATTCCACCACCGTAGTATATTGGTAAGGTTGTAATAATTTGTTGAGCACTCAGACTCAACCTGATGTAATATTATGTATACCGGATATCTGTATCAAGGAAGTCCACCAGTTGTGTCGATCTAAGGGCTGGTGTGACTTAGGGATACTCTGTGATTTATTCCCAGAAGTGGGCCCGATAGTTTTGGCGGTCACTGCTTCTCTCCCCATCTCTCTCTTGAAGGATTCGGTAAAATCCCATGCCACCCTCCACCGCTGTATGCACGCATATAATGCCTCCAAGCAGCGTTCCCAAATCACTCCAACCGACCGCTAGCACAACCTTCTTCGATGTTGCCTTGGTCCTCCCCTTCCCCTCCATCCCCTGCATCCCCGATGTGTCTACCTCCCTTTTCATTCGGTGCAGATGATCTCATATTCTGGATCACTCCCAATCCTAAATAACATCTTTGAGACAATCATTAGGTTGTTTAAATTTTCTAGTGACATATTCTAGGCCCACTTAGTTGTTTCCCAACCTATCATGCTTGTTATCTTTGATAGTCAGAGTTCTCTGCACCCTTGCCTGCACTATGTATTGGCTTTCTTTTGTGAACCCAACATTGCTTTCCAGCAGCCTCATAATGGTGCCTTTTAACTTGCAAGGACAAGAGGATGATGTGCATGTGCGGCAATTCAAGCATTGCGGCATCAGGTTCGGTATGCACATGGACTGTAGATCGGGTTAATTGCCTTTATACTATATCCTAGCATACTGCTATCTACAGCAGATACTCTTACCACTTCTTAAAATGTGCAGTGTCTTCCTCATGGTTTTCTCCCTGATGACACCTCACTATTCAGTTTGAAGATTAGATTTACAATGTCGCTTTAGAATTCTAGAAGGCTATAACTTAAATCAATTTTCTTCTTGTAGTGAAACAGAACTTGTTGCCTTGTAGCCTGCCTTTCTCGCACTGGAAGGCCCTCCTATGTTTGCCGCGCTGAGTGAGCGAGTGCAAATATAATATAGTACTTCAGAATTACATGTCTTCCCGGAAAGTGTGAGGCCGAGCATGTTCTATCTATGAATGATAATATATCAACATTTATTTTAATTGCTAAGGTGAGAATGGTTTCATTAGCTCAGACATGAAAATACTTTCAGAATACATACTTCACAAATTCATAGTAAAATATGGAAAATCATATCAATGCTGAGAATGTCAGAAATTTCCCAACGGATAGAAGTTAA
Organism: Thinopyrum elongatum; assembly: GCA_011799875.1. Taxonomy (NCBI): domain Eukaryota; kingdom Viridiplantae; phylum Streptophyta; class Magnoliopsida; order Poales; family Poaceae; genus Thinopyrum; species Thinopyrum elongatum. The sequence goes on from CM022303.1 coordinate 79,752,725, forward strand.
AGATTAACGCCACTAAATTATGTATGTATTGTAATTAACCTCACATGTATACGTTTCTGGCCATGGTGATGTCTACTAGTCCTGGGTCCCTATGTAGCATGAGAGTAATACAATAGTTTACATATGGCTTATGGGCTTCTTTCTTAGTTTAATGTATTTTTAGGACGCGTCGATATATATCTCCCGAACGTTCGGTCTGTAGGCCTGCAGACCGAACGACTCGTTCACTACTTCAGGGGAGATCGATCGAACGAATTCGTTCGACCAGAGACCCCCCCCCGCGCGGAACACGGAAGAGATGTACATGTCTTTTTGATATGATGAGAAAAAAACAGTTTCGCTGTGACTAATAAAGCCCAATGTTTTGCCATGCTATGAACAAAAAAGCCATGGCCCAAGAATAAAGGGAAAAATAAAATTGACATATAGAGAATGAATTAAAATATACCATGGATTTTTTAAAAAAATCTATTGTTAATTTTTTTACAATTAGACCTTGAAAAAAGGGTTGCCATCATCTTTAGAAGCAAAAATTGTTGTGGTTCAAGATTTTTCTTTGCTTCCAATGGATTAAAAATGAGAAAGTCATGGCAATTCGCATTTGTACATGGTGGCAAAAACATGTGCATTGAACATCGTGAGGCATTTTACTATATACATGAAGACAAAAAAATATGGACTGAAAATTGCCATCATGTAGAACACAAAAAAAGTGTGTAATATATTGTTTAGTAGTATTTGCCATGTTTCATAGAAGAAATGTACCACGGTCCGTGAATAAGCAAAAAATCCCATGAAAAAAAAAAGATGAAAGTGAAATTTTCCATGGCATTAAAAGTAAAAAACATGGGAATGGGCCATGAAGAGTTAAATAGCAATGAAAAAAAGAAAAAAATTCCATGAAAATTCTAAATTATAATGGACATGTATGTGGAAGTAAATTTGCCATGGCAATATCGATAATATTGCCATGGCATACAAAATGTTAAAGTTCCATGGCAAATAAAAGTTTAAAATTGCCATGGCAATAATAGTGAAATATTTGTAATGTCGATTTAGGTAATTTAGCCATGGAAATAAATGTAAATTTGCCATGTGAAATAAATTGTATATATTGTCATGGCAATAAAAGTGAAAATTTGACATGGTGATTTAGGTAAATTTGTCATGCCAATAAGTGTAAATTGCCATGGCAATAAAAGTGAAAAATTGCCATGGCGATTTAGGTAAATTTGCCATGCCAATAAATGTAAATTTGCCATGGAGATTTAGGTAAATTTGACATGCCAATAAATGTAAATTTGCCATGGTAAATAAAGAGTAACAATTGCCATGGCAATAAAAGTTAAAAATTGTCATGGCGATTTTGGTAAATTTGCCATGCCAAATAAGGGAAAATTGCCATGGCAAAAAAAAGTTGATTTTATTGCCATGGTATGATACTATGTACATGAAGACACAAAAAAAGGTGGATTGAAAATTGCCATCATGTAGAATATAAAAAAAGTGTACCATATATTGTTTGGTGCTAATTGTCATGTGCCATAAAGGAAATGTACCATGGCCCCATGAATAAGAAAAAAAGGCCATGAAGAAGATGAAAGTGAAATTTGCCATGGCATTACACTAGTAGAGAAGTGGCTAGCCACAACTTTAGTTGGTGACGCGCCATTTCCAATAAATGCCATCACTATTTTTTTAAATAGTGGTGGCATTGGCATATTTGGTATGCCAGCTTTATAAGGTTAGTGCTGGCGTGGCTTTTTTATAAAATGCCACCAATTTGTGGGCCCAGCTGTACTGACCAGTTGGAAGATACTGGTGGCGTTGGATGTCTATGCACACCATATGTAAATATTCTAGTGTTGGCGTGCCTTGTATTTGGAACGCCAATACTAAGTTTTGCCAATATATAGGAGTGTTGGCGGCCATTGTTTCTGAAACACATTCACTTCCATTCTCCACAAAAATCTTCCCCCTCACTAGCTAGATCCTCTTAGTTTTTGTTGTTCCCTCCTAGCAAGCGATGTTGGTGTGGTAATGGACTCACCGGAGCTTGTTGAATCGGCATGATCCCCGTGTGCGAGCCCACGTCAGCGTAGTGTGTCTAAAGGTTGGGACATAGCTGCCTTGGCTGAGCTGCCTTCTGGACCTGTTGGCTACGACATGAGCTCACCACGGCCAATGCAGCCAGCCTTGTCGGGCGAATCATCTCGCTGCAGTAGGGCGACATCTGTTCCATCCGGCAGCTACACCACCGTCGCGGAAGCTGATGGGAATCTGGCGAGGGCACCTGTACTGCTTTGTGGCTGTCGAGCCCTCTTGATAAGCATATCTCATACACAAAATGGAGTCTAGACCGAGGGTTATACGTCAGCGTTGGCCATGGAAAATTATACGACAGAAAATACCTCTCGATCTATTTCAGCAAATTTGCATAATTCAACTCTAGTGGTGCTCACATCATTATGTGTATATATATTATGATCCGCGGATAGCAGGGACAAAGTTTTTGCTACACATGGATATGGGTTGATCTCGTGCAGAAGTATCTAAGCGAGTTACTCGAGTACTCCATTGGACCACTGAGACAACAGATAGCTGAGATGCAAGTCAAGAATGATGTGATGTGAGGCCAGATCCAAAAAATCAAGAAGTTTTGATATGCACTTTTAGCTACTGTTATGATTGGTCTTGTTCTCCCGGCTGGATCGGTGCTAGCATTCCTTCTCGTGGGAGTCACTACACTGATGATGTTCTTAGTCTTGATCTAGTAGTAGAAGTTATATTTGTTCTTGTTTATGCATCCTTCAACTATTACGTATCGAGACTAGATTAATGAGATCATTGTTGTTGTAATTATTGGTCGTCAACTTTTTTAGTATGCATTTTTCACACAAAAAATAAAAAATAAAATAAACATCTACACCAATAAAAAAATAATGTGTATTAAAAAATAAAATATACATCTACAATAACTACTTGGCCGACCCACATCTATTCCCCTACCCAACTACCCCATTTCCCCATTCCCTTTCCCACCCCACCACATCAAACGCCAACGCCCCCACGCCGTCGTCTCTGCCTCCACCGCCGTCAGCCGTCGTCGTCGCCGTCTCGAAGGAACCTCCAGACTCCACCGCCTCCACCAAGGACCTGCAACCCCATCATCTCCGTTGTCGTCTTCTCCAACGCCGCTGCCGCCAAGGACACACCAGCCCTGTCCAATCCGCCGTCGTCTTCTCAAATGCTGCGGCCTACGCCTCCCCCACAACACCCCCCCCCCCCTTCTCCGGCTGTCTCCACCGCCGCCTTTTCCATCTCCAACACCCCTGGTAACTTGTATGTTGTAGTTGTAGTGTAGAATTCTTACCTTATTTGTAGTTGTAAATTTTAGTGTAGAATTTAGTATAGTTGTAGTAGTAAATTTTAGTATAGAATTTGGTGTAACATTTTAGTGTAGTGTAATATTTTAGTGTAGTGTAGGATTTTAGTTTACAATTGTTAGTGCAGTTGTAGTTGTAAATTTTAGTATAGAACTTAGTGCAGTGTAAGATTTTATCGTAGTGTATGATTTTAGTGTAGAATTTTTAGTGCAATGTAGTGTAGTTGTACACTTTAGTGTTGTATTTTTAGTGTACTTCTAGCTTTAGTTGTACATTTTAGTGTTGTTTGTATAATTATAGTTGAACATTGTAGATTGTAGGATTTGCATGTGCTCTCAATATGTCCCAATTTATGTACAAGGTAATGGCGATTTTTTTACTAACTTGTTAGGTATATACACACCATCACAGATGGCTCCAAAGTTTTGTGGTGCGTAACAGAAGAGGAATAAGTACTATGCAACCATTATGAAGGACAAAGGCATCCATGAACATGGCCACTGGGACACCCCCGGAGTTAGCGGCGAGCGCCTATGATACCAAAGCGGTTGAGTTCTATTAGGAGGGGGCAATTTTGAACTTCCCTGAGTATCGTGAGTACGCGGAGTTCCTCGCGGCGGAGGGCATCAGGATATGCTGCAAGGATGAGGAGAAGGAGAACCTCCAGGTCGAGATGCAGTTCTTTGATCCCACGATGAGGCAGCTTGCAAGAGATAACAAATTCATGAAGATCAACAAGATGATGTTCCTTCAGTATGCAGCCAAGAAGGAAGCAGTGGAGAATCCCATACACTGTGAGGACATCGAGGGGGGTGATCAGCAGGGTGGTCAAGAGAGGCGTCTTAGGTCCACCAGGGATGACCATGAAGCGGGGCCCTCCGGCCACTAGTAGATTACTAGATGTGTAGCGCTAGCTAGTTCGTACGAACCGTTTAACTTGATGCTTGTTTTATGTTTGAACTATATGTGCATAGTTTGTAGAACTACTTAATTACTAGTATGTGTAAAATATCTAATGAACCTAGCTAGGTATATGTGTTTTACGTTGAATTATATCTATGCATGTGTTTTATGTTCAATTATATCTATGCATATGTACGTTGGTCATCTAGTTTAATGATGTAATGTTTATTTTGGTCAACATGATAAAAGCAGTAAATGGATGCCCCGTGTGAGACATGTGGTGAAGTGATATGCCAGAAGGATAGAAAGTTCTTTAGATCTTCCGAATGACTACCTCACTTGGACGGTATGTTTTAGTCCAACATGTTCTGATTGAGTTTCTATGATGGTTGTGTCCAAAATTGTCTAACTATTTCTTTCATTCATTTTTGCTCAGGTCATCCCTTGCGGGGCAAGGTGTTACTTCTTAGAGAGGTTTCGAGTTCCGCTTGATGCAACCATCACATTCTAGTGCACCCACATGAAGATGTTGACGGCCCAACACTTGAATTGTCTTTTCACCAATAAGCCAAACTGCACCTATTTTGGTTGCCCTGGTTAAAGAGCCCTTGCAACTGCTTACGAGACGGAAGCTGGGGAGAGGGACAAATTCTACCTCTAGTATGATTGTGATGAGAGCATGGTCTACTATAGGCCTGTTGGCATCAATAGATCACTTACTTCAAACTATGACCCTGAGTCCACCCGTCGAAAAGTCTAGTTAGCTAGTAGGCATGCATGGCAGATCTCATATTATTACCACTTCTATTTAGTTGAATTTGTGTGTTACTTGCCTCCTTTTGGTACTTTGTTGAACTATGTCAGTTAGTACGTTGTTGAACTTAAATGTTGTTATTTGCGTCTATTTAGTACTGTCAAAACTTGAATTAATTATTGTTGTTAAACTGGATTATGCTGTCATTCTGGGTGGGATAGCGTTGTTGTACAACTTTTATTTCAAATCTGAAAATCAAATTGCCGGCGTGGTGCCAACATGGCATGCCACTAGTGATGAATATGACTGCTGGCGTTGGCCACGTGGCGCGCTATCAGTATGTAAAATACTGCTCACACATGGGCTCCAACACCACCATTATTTTTGACAGTGCGCCATATTGGTGGTGTCAGTCTCCCACGCCGCAAACTTATATTGCCATGACAAAAAAAGGAAAAAGTTTCCATGAAATATTAAAGTATAATTGACATGTATGTAAAAGTAAATTTGCCATGGCAAATAAATGTAACATTCCCAAGGAAAAATATAAAGTAAAAATTGCCATGGAAATAAAAGTTATATTTGCCATGTCAATATAGGTAAATTTTCCATGAAAATAAAGATAAATTTGCCATGGCAAAATAATAAGTAAAAATTACCATGGCAATAAAATTTAAAAAATTGCCATGGCCATTTAGGTAAATTAGCCATGTCAATGAAGGTAAATTTGCCATGGCAAAATAAGAATTTAGTTTTTCCATGCCAATAAAGTAATTTTTTTTTCCATGCTACAAAGTAAAAATAGCCATGCTCTTAAAAGGTAAAAGATATTATGATTCTCAGATTTTCATACATTTATCGTGTGACTACTCCCAGAAAATGTTTCAAATTTTTTTTTTTGATGTATGAGACACACTTTTCCAAAAACAATTCCATGTGCCCAATGCACACAATTTATTTTGCCATGATATGATCAATGAACTATAAGATGAAGGGGCACAATTTAAAAAAAAACAGAAATTGCCATGGCATATTCATCTTAAAAAATACTATGACATTGTATTTTCAATATAATTCTAATGCTTTGTACAAAGGAATTGCCATGTATGTAAATAATTTTGCCGTGGCACAATAAAACAAAATAACCATGGTAATTGTATTATACTTGCGATGGATCATAAACTAAGTATGCTAGGGCATATATATATTTAAAATTGCCATGCTATTTTAATTGAAATTGCCTTTTAGTATGAGAAATTTGCCGTGCACGTAATGAACACAAAGAAATGAAAAAAATTGTCATCGCATATGCAAGCAAATTGCCGTGGTCTATAAGCTATAATTTGCATGCTTTGTATAAGAAACATGGCATCTGCAAAATAAAAGTTGCCATGGTGTTTTTGGCAACAATTGTCCATGGTGTTTGTCGTGTGTGTACAATTGCCATGCTTCCGTGAACTTGCCATGTTACATGAAAATCCTAAGGGATTCATCTTCCACAACTTGCAAACACAGTGACATCGAAAAAATGCCATGTCAAAAGTGAACTCATCACTGCTGTTGATACTACTACAATCGTCATGCTTCCATGACACACGAAAATTCTAGGGGGCTCGTCTTCCACAAATTGCACACAAATGAACAACATAAATTGCCATGTGGACATGGGCTATCTAAATTTGATTGCAAATTGAAATTTCAACCATCTAAATTACTATCTTCTACACAAATTTGCCATGTCGAAATGCATACTGAAAAAGTGCACCAAGAGAGGACCATAGAAACGACACATGAGTTCGTGTGCACGGCCGCGAAGGCAGCCTCTGTGACGGCGCCCATGTTGGGCATTTTGTCATGCAGCGCCACTCCCACATGGCCCCGCCAGCCTTGTCGGCCACCACAGCCGCCTGGAGGCTATCCCATCGCCAGCCTCTACCGCAACTCATCATAGACTCGTCTGCACCGTAACCTCCACCTCCATCCTTCTGCCTTGCCCCGCTGACGCCGGGCGCAACGCGGGATCTCGTCAGCCACCACGATAGCGTCAAGGCTGCTGCGGGACACCTCGTCGTGAGGCAACCGGCGATGCGCGCCGCGGATGAGGTTGTCGTCGGGAGGAGTCACGCCGCTGCCGCGGACTTGCCGGTCTCTGTGGTCGCCGCCGGGCTGCGGAGCTCACCTGTCGTGCACATCCCGCCGCCCGCCGCCGGACATGCGGCAACCCTCTTCGTGCGGCAACCGGTGATGCTTGCCCCGGATGATGTGTTCGTCGAGCAGAGTGGCGCGGCTGCCGCACTGCCGCTCTCCATGGCCCATGTAGGGCTCACTAGTTGAAAACAGGGCTTTCGTCCCAGCCGGATCGGAGCAATAGTACCGGTCGCGTTACAAGTTTTCCGTTTTGACAATTTTTTAAAATCATAAAATTCCAAAGGGAAAATAGAGTTTTTAAACGTTTTAGACGTTTTTAGGGTTTAGGGCTAGGGTTTAGATTTCAGAGTTTAGGGTTAGGTTTTATGGTTTGAATCTTTATTGTTTACTGCTAGAATAGAGTTTCAGACTTTTTAAGTCCCGTGTTTAGGGTTTAGGACAATTTTTTAAAATCACAAAATTCCAAAGGGAAAATAGTGTTTTTGGACGTTTTAGACGTTTTAGGGTTTAGGGTTTAGATTTCCAAGTTTAGGGTTAGGTTTTAGGGTTTGAACCTTTAGTGTTTACTGTTTAGAATAGAGTTTCGGACGTTTTAAATCCCGGGTTTAGGGTTTTCAGAGTTCATTTGTATTGATTTTCAATGTCAGGCTAATTTATCTCAAAGAATCATTAAATGCATGAAAAAATAGCAAATGAAGTGAAAAAGGGTTGAAATTTAAGGATGTGGCTTTGAATGTTTCATATTGAACACACAAAAATTCTGTAGTTGAAATAAGATTAAAAAAATGAAATGTCTTTGTAAGCTGAGTTTTCGTCCGAAACCCTGTTACTTCGAAAGAGATGGTCCAGTTTGTACACGAAGTGCATCCAGTTTTTACCATAACCCTCTCAACTTTTTAGCACAAGTTATTTGGGTGAAATGATGATACCATGCCAAGTTTCAGGGTTTTCAGAGTTCATTTGTAGTGCTTTTTAATTTCAGGCTAGTTTAGTTCAAAGAATCATTAAATGCAAGAAAAAATAGCAAATGAAGTCAAAAAGGGTTGAAATTTAATGATGTGGCTTTGAATGGTTCATATTAAACACACGAAAACTCTTCAGTTAATATAAGTTTAAAAAAATAAAATGTGGTCAAACTCTGGTCAAACAGTGGTCAAACAGTGGTCAAACTACTTATTCAATAAATATTAGTGTCACTAAATAATTATTGTTTTTTAGAATAATAATTTTAAACTCAAACGGTGAAGCGTGTGACATCATGGTCACATTTTTCTGATAATAATGGATATATTATTTGTCGAATTTTGATTTACAGATTTAAAGATATTAAATAAATAAATGGCATAATAATAATAATAATAATATTAATAATAATATTACTTATTTTATTTTTATTGAAATTCAATATTATTATTACTTATTTTATTTTGAACTTTTTGTATTATTTTGGATTTTTTGAATTTTTTTGTTTTTTGAGATTTTTTAATTTTTTTGTAATTTTTTCCTTTTTTTGAAGTATTTTTGAGTTTTTAAATAAATCATTGTTGTTTGTTAATCATTGTTGTTTATTTTAATAATTGTTTGGAATTCAAAAAATTAAATCATGTGACATCAAGACCTAAGGGTTAACAGGATTGATAGCTTACTATTGTCAGGAGAACAACAAGTGCAGACTTGGAAACTAGTGGAGATAGAACCTGAAAGTTAAGCGTGCTCGGGCTGGAGTAGTGAGAGGATGAGTGACCGGCTGGAAAGTTACACGATTTGGAATGAGTGCTGATTAAAGATTAGACATTAAATTCTGAAGCAGTGAGGAGGCCTGGCTACTGGCTGGGCAGAATCTATTATCTATATTAACCCACACCAATTAGTCCAGACCACGTCAAACCTTTGCTGTCAGAGAAAGGAAAGTTGAGGGCAGAGCAGATCATCGAGGTTGAGATGGCAGGTCTCAGCGCGGACGAGGCACCAGTGGAGACGAGCCATGTCAAGAAACGCGGATTGAAGGAACTGGGCGCCGATGTGACATGCCAGGAAGAAGATAAGAAGATGAAGACGACGAGAAGAAGGTACTCGCAGGAGTACATCGACTTCATACTCTCCTGGAACACCAACTGGAAGATCTCGGATGCGCCCAAGGACGACGAAGAGGTGTCTGAGGAGATCCGCAGCATGCGCCTCCATGCCATCTCGTACTTCATGGAGCTCCGTGCCAGGAAGCGCGTGCTGCAGGAGTTCGTCAAGGCCCAGGTCGCCGTCCGTGGCTATGCGCCTATGCCGAGATGCCTGACGTGGCCACCGAACCTCGAAAGATATACGACGACGAGGACGGGGAGGAATTGGTTTATCTGGGGTTCGGTATCTATGATGGATAGCTTAATTCTGTTTGGCGGTTTGGGGCCGTTGTTAATTGATACTCCAGTGACTGAAATTAGATGTCCCTGGTCAATTTTTTCAGTCATATCTTCTTGTATGATGATTGCAATTCTATCTGCTGTGCTTCACGGCAACCATATATAATTTGTTGTTAACCCTCAAAAATAAATGTTGTTGAGAAATTCGTATAATATTATGATCGATATAAAATAACAGAATGGTAAAAATAGAAAACACACCCGGCGAAGGTGGTGAGCACGTATCCCCGTCCACCGTGGTGAGGGAAAGGAGACGACACTCTTTGCCGAGTGTGCCTAGAGTATCTTTTATACTCAGAAAGGGGATGGCGCCACACTTGGTAAAAATGGAAAACCTTTTAATTTTCATTCTTTTTCTAATTCAATGTCGTGTGTCGGAAAACACTCGACAAAGATTTTTCTTACTTTTCTATTTTTTTCTTCCATTTTTGATTTTTGCTGAGTGTCATTTGAAAACATTCCGCAAAGTTTTTTTTGGACCCTGATAACACCAAAACGCTTGATCTGAGGTCCTTCCCATTGAACGAAAGGTTCGTACGAAAGCGATCGTTCCAGCGAAAAAAAACGATCGGGGCGACAAAACCTCCAGACCGAACGCCAACACGATCGCTAAAACAAAAAGGAACGTCCTTCCGCAGAAAACCAAGTGGACCAAAGAAAAAAAAGTTCCAACTTTCTCACAAAAAGCACCAGGTTTTGAAAAAAAGGCTAGCAATTTGCACAAGGGCTAAAAAAACATACAGAGAAACAGCCTAGATATGGATTCGAAAAAAACATGTATGCATGTAATTTGACATCCATACAATAGCCACAAACTGTTACAAACTAAAAAGTTTACATGCTTCTAAGTGGCCAAGCTACCACTTATTCAATGTGAGTATTTGCATTTTCAATTGACAAGCTTCAAAAATTGTGCTATGGCAACTACCATTTAATGAAGCTGCTTGAAAACATCATCCATACCCCCAAGAAAGAGAAAAAAGAAGAGTACACTCTTACTCGAAATATATTCCTGATCATTTGCAAGTAAAACTGCCACCATGATTTTCAACGAAAAGCAGCAGAAAAAAGAGGTAGTTTCAATGAAATAGATAAATATATTTGCAGAACTAGATGGCTAGATGTTCTTCCCAATCTGAAGATATTTGGTATGTTGGGTGCCAACAAAAATCAATTATCTGGCATCGCTGGTACCATGTAACCATTGTTAGTCCGTTGATTGTCTGAAGCTCTGCATGCATCTTTTATTACGTGAACCTGACCTTGGTCATAGTGTTAACCGTTTGGACGGTTTGATCGAAGAGAAGTGCACACATATTCCACCATTAGGACTGCCTTACTGCGACAAATCTTCAAGGGCTTTCGGCTCAACGGGATGTGGAGTTAGCTCCTAGGACTCATCAGCACAAACCTGTTAGTGACGTTGACATGGGGTGAGGGTGAGTAATTCAAATGTTGTTGGGGATTGATGTTGTGGACCTGAATGACGATGTGCATTCTCTTGGAACTTTTAACTTATTTTCTTCTTAATGGAATAGAATAATGTGAATAAGGGGGTGTTATTAACTTTAACGTTAAGTTAATCCTATCATTAACTACATGGAGTCACCTACTTTCATTCATGTAGTTTGGAAACTGCTTGTTCCACCTAGAATACATATCTTTCTTTGGCTGGTTTCCTATAACAAGACCATGACCAGATATAATTTGAAAAGAAAAATGAGCAAAGCCTGATGACTGTTTTCTGTGCAGAGCATCGAAGTTTTCAGCACCTATTGGTCTCAAAGAATGTGAATAAGGATATGCTTTCAGACTAAATTCCTTCTTCACTCCTTCTACAAAAACTCTTGCCACACAATATTGCAATTTTTATTTAGGAAAGTAGTAGGAGCTGTTCCTTTAGCCTTTGAAACATGCAGAGCATATGGAGCTACCAGATGAGAGTGTCAACTCTGTAAGTTTATTTAACTGCTATTCAGGTCATGACTACACCAGTGGTGCTTGAACTTGCCATGAGTGTTCACTTTAATGCGTGAACTTGAAAAGTTCGGGCCTAACTGGTTATAAAACTTGGCATGAATGTGCAAATACGGTGATAATCTCATCGGTAGACGTAAAGTGTGCTGACGTGGCACTGTATGGCTGAAGTGACATGGGTCCCAGGATTACTTGAATAATATTTCACTATGACTAGTGGGGCCCGCCTATCAGTACAGACCAAACATGATGCCTAGCATGCCTTTCTGATTGCAGACTTTCTGATGCCTACCATGCCTTAAAAATGCATGAGTAGGTAGAACGAACGTGAACGAGGAATGCACGAGAGAAGGTCAATGGCATCTAGGATCAACAAACTATTACAAATATAGTTGGGGAAGTGGTAGGCGTGTGCTGAAGTAGAATCGGCGGTGAATAGGTCTGTCGATAGCTCACCGCTTGCTTTTAAAGCACGCACTGCAAGTGGGAATATTTATTGCTAACAAAATAGCCGTGACCTACCGTATGTTAGTAGATATAGCGCCAAGCATTAAAGTTTGATCGACTCATTTCCATTAAGGCTAGGAAATTCAACTTATGCATGTGGGAAGCGATGTGTAGCCAAGTCAAGAAGTCCCCAGCAAAAAAAAGTCAAGAAGCCTCTGCTATTCAGAAAACTTCCTTACATCCTTTTGTTTAGAACAAAGTCACAAGTAGTGACTGGCTTTATAAACTAATAATGCCCACAAACTAGACTAGAGAAACAAAGCTACAGAGGGTTCAACGGTACATAACTAGTATTGAAATGAAACATGACACAAGGCCCATAGACAAAGAGCACACAGGCTCCAAAATCACAAAGACAGGGGTGCCCTACAGTAATAGCCGGAGGGTGATCTATGATGTTCTGGGTGTGTTGGAGCTTGCGCATCGCGCGCAACATGTCCTTGGTGTCCCAACGTTTCCCCAACGGAGTCCATATCTGCAAGAACATGATACATTTCAACAAGCAGCCGGCTGGATGTGAAGGTAAAATTGACTCGATAGTGATTTTGCTGTGAATGGTCCATAGAGCCCACAGAATTGCTCACACGCATTGCCAACAAGATTCTCTTGTTGGCGTCATGTTGGTCTCTAAAGATTGCTAACAGCTCAACCCCCGAGGACAGGTTCCACGCCTGCCCGGAGGCCTCTCTAACCGCACTCCATGCAAAGCGGGCTAGGTGACACCGGAAGGACATGCAATTTGTGTCTTCCCATGCAGCGCAAATCACACACTCTCCATTGGCAGACCCGTGTCGTTTTGCCACATTACTCGACGTAGGGACGTGGTTGCTGAACATCTGCCATAGCAAGATTTTCACTTTAAGTGGTAACCCTACCTTCAAAAGCCCCCTAGCCATGCCAAGCGTCGGTCCATTCGTAAGCTTCATGTATAAGGATTTTACCAAGAACTAGCTCAAGGCCGCAAGTTTCCATGTGGCCATGTCTGGGTTTGCATCTACGGCAACCCTACTAAGCCTAGCACACGACATATCCCAACATTGCCCTTCGGCCGGCGAGAGGCCATGCTGAAAATATATGGCCGAAGAGAAGGGGCCGCATGCCATAGCCATCGAGATCTAATTGGTCCCAATTACAAACGACGCCTGATGGCTCATCCATAGCGGCTCGGCATCTAACCAATTGTCATCTAAAAATAAAATAGAGTTGCCGTTATGAACCTAAAACAGCGCACCGAGGGAAAAAAGCAGGCTACACTGCCTGGATCCCATTCCAGAACAACGACCCTTGAGATCTTGCCTCAATGAGCGTACCCCGTTGAAAGTACTTGTTCCTTAGAAGTTCGGCCGACAACCCCATGGCATTGTTCGAAAGCTTCCAAATCCACTTTGTGAGAATGGCAACGTTCACTAGCTTAGAATTGGTGACCCCAACCCTCCAAATTTCTTTGGTCTCTGCAGCCACTTGACCATGAGGTACTTGCGTTTGGTTCATGTCCCTTCCCAAAAGAACCGGGACCTGGGCATATCTAACTTCACGTGAACCCCATCCACCAAGAGAAACATGCCCATAGTGAACAGAGGAAGGGAGGAAAGGCTAGAGTTAGTAAAGATTAGCTTAGCCCCCGAGGACATGTATTTTCCTTTCCAAGGGCAATCCCTACCTGCCACCTTAGAATACAATGGCTCCCACTCTAGAATGAAGATGTTTTTGTTAGAGACAGGGAGTCCAAGATACTTGATGGGGAAAGTGCCGAGTCTGCTGTTCAAAAGATCCGTGACTCGCTGACCGTCCCTTGTGTCCATCCCCATGGACACCATGCATGCATACGTAGAGGACCGGGCAACATCAGAACACATGATATTGTGGAGCAAGAGGGATCCTAGATTTTACTTACTTAACTAGATATCTAATTATAAGCAAGATGAGATTGTAAAAGAAAATAAAACGACGGTAACGTACGGTATAGAGGTTAGGTGAAGATGTATAATTTTGGGTCGATGTGGGTGGTAGAGAACTAGAGATATGATATTGTGGACTCATCAATGAACGGTGACACACCACATGGAAGTAACATGTACTATAATGCTCGTGAACTGATGGTATGCGGCAACAATAAAATGTAAAAGAAGTTTGGTGCCACACTATTGTAGATGTCTTCATTAGGCTAGCTTGGCGGTCTCTGAAATCTCAATATTTCACCTTTATTTTTTGTGTGTGCTCGTATATATGATATGTGGTGCACATGATTCCATAAAACACACTGGGGGAACAAACTCACTGGTGAACTGAAAGTGTACATCTGCAGGCGGGTAGGTCCTCTCGGACCACAGTTGACGAAGAGCTTTAATCTGTACTTTCCAACCCAACGACGGTCTGGCTTGGGGATTGTGATCCTGATATGCATACAAGTTCAGTGTGCGAAACTCGACATGTTGTTCACGGTGTTTTGCATGCTCTACTAGGGAATATTTGAATGTGTTTTTGCAATAGCTTGGCCTGCATGTGCATTTTTTACCAACGTACAAATGGCTGAGAAATTCAAAGACGGAGACGTATTAGAGGTACAGAAATCTCTAATGCCAGCCACTGCAAGTCAAATTAAATGCGTCTCAGTACCACTGCCATTTTACTAGCTACTAAGCCGTCCAGAGGAGGAGTATCAGACCTGGTTCAGCCAGGTCGCAGTGACTTGGATTCTGAATGTTGGAGGGACTGGAGCCAGCTTTCCAATATGCACTTCGCCGGAAAGTACTCAGACCGCTTGTGCCTGAGCCCTAGATGCCTCTGTCGGCGCTTGGCAGTAGATTGGCAGATCGCCGGTGACAACTCTCTTCAGATGGATACAAAATTTTGGAGGCTAGTCAAGGCGCCATAGTGGAACGACAGACCGATCCAGCTTCAGTGTGAATAGATGATGTCCAAGAAGTTCCTAATGCCTCCCATTTCAATGAGTAGCTTATCAAAATTAGACATAAATACAATGAGTGGCATTCTCTATTAGGGTGGTAAGACGAAATACTAGGCTAGTGGCATGTGAGGAGGAGGAAGATACTATATATGGGAATTATGGATACGGACATCTTTCATTACGAGGTAGTGCGGTGATGTAGGCGAGCAGGCACTCTATCTCAAACAAAACATATGTCCGAATTATGAAGTTTTAGTCATTGCAGAAGATACCCAAATAATTATTTGTTGGCCTAAGTATTCTAGTTATTATAGTAGTACTCACATATACAAATAAATTTAGTTCTAAATTAATATTTAAAATTTCTAGGTCACAGAATTGCAGAACAATTACCACTAATGGGCCAAAAACGCATACAAGTGACAGAGCAGGCCGCCCGTCACTCGCCTATGGAAGGCACATTACTTTTAGAGAAAAGTATGTTTTTCGTCCCTCAAGTTTACGAAAAGTAGACATTTGATCCTTCATCATTTTTCCGGCTACATTTGGTTCCTCAAATTTCAAAACTGGACACAAACCTTCTAATCCCAGAAAAATAGAGAAAACCGTTGAGGTAACGTTGGTTTTCTTGTACCCACTTGCAACGACGAATGGGACATTATTGTTTGGCGTGTTTATCCTACTCCCCCTCACCTTCTTTTCCCACAGCTGGTCATCCCCGCCGCCGGCCAGGGAGGCCGCGCCGCCCCATTTCCTAGCGTCGCTGCCACCAGTCACTACAAAAAAGACACATGCGTGATATTATGGCCCAAACAAAACTTTTTCTGTCATGCAATGACACTTCCATGACAATAATTCTAACAAAAATACATATCTGCATTGATGTGGTAGGCTCCTACTTCTATGACAAAAAAATATGGCAGGACATGGGCTTTTCATCCTGGGCGGGCCGGAGACGCACCTGCATGACATTGTTTGGACCGTCCATGACGTAAAAAATCGTGGTAGAAGTGAGCGCGAGGAAAATTTCAGGGAGTTCCCGGTTACGGTGGGTTGTCGGGGCCGAGTGATGTAGTGTCGTTTGCGCGTTTCTCTCGTACGCGCGTGTATGCGACGCGTTGGCTAACTGAACCCGATTGAGGCCTTCTCTTACTGAACCCGATCGATTGCACTAGATACATAGTGAACACAATCGATGGATCCCTTGACTATTAAATAAATCCGAGCGATTCCTTCGCTGCTAACTGAACCCAAGAGATTCCTTCGCTGCTAACTGAAACCGAGCGATTCGTTCGCTGCTTCCGCTAACTGAACCCGATCAAGCAATCGCTACTGCTGCTTACTGAAGCTGATCGAGCCCCCGTGCGAGACATAGCCAACCGGTGTTGGATTGTCTCTCGATGAACAGTGCCCATTGGTACCGCGCGCTCGATACGTAGAACGAGTCGAGACGTGGTGAGTCAACATAGCCGGTTGGTTGGCTGTGGATGAACAGTTCCCTGTGGTGGGTGGATGAACAGGACCCCGTGGTTGCTACTGGATGAACAAGACCCCGACGAGGCCACTACACCCCAGCCGGTTGGGGTCGTTGAACAGGACCCCGTGGAGGCTGGATGATTAGTAGCCGGTGAAGACTGGAGGAAGTCGATGGTGGATGAACAATAGCCCGTGGAGGCTGGAGCAAGGCAGTATACGGTGGATAAACAGTAGCCCGTGGAGTCTCATTTTGTGGTACATCATACACCACCCGATGAACAGGACCCTGTTTCGACCCTGGACAGTTCGAGAGAAGTCTGTTTCCACCGTTTTGCGGTATCACTAGTGGAAAACAGGGCTTTGGTTCGGACCAGCCCAGCCCATTAGTCCCGGTTCAGTCACGAACCGGGACCCATGGGGGGCATACGTCCCGGTTCATGCGCCCAGGGGGCCGGCCGGGGCCTCGTGGGCATTGGTCTCGGTTCGTCTGGACCCATTTGTCCCGGTTCTTGGCACGAACCGGGACCAATGGGCCTCGCTCCTGGCCCACATCCATTGGTCCCGGTTCGTGGCTTGAACCTGGACAGAAGGGGGGCCTTTAGTCCCGGTTCCACGCATGAACCGGGACCAATGAGGTGGCTATATATACCCCATCGCCGGCGAGCAGAGCACTCCACACTGCTCTGTTTTTTCTGTCCGGCGAGGTGAGAGCTTTGTGGTGCTCTAGCTCACCTCCTATGCACATGAGGTGTTTGATGAAATGCCTGAGCCACACTAGTTAAGCTTTCTCCTCTCGAAGCTCGACCTTCAAGCTCCATTTTCCTCAAGATTTGTCTAGGTTTAGCGGTCCGTCACGTCCCGTCCCCGTCTTCACCACCGTCGATCGCCCGCGCTGATCTCGTCGCCGGCATAACCGTGGTGAGCCTCTTGTTCTTATCTTCTTTCTAAAAGAAAAAAATTCTCGTTGCCGGTTTTTTACACACTTAATTATATATAATGCACGCAGATGAACGGGCAATGGATGTACGGTGACAGACGCACCTCCGAGTACATTAAGGGCGTGCATAATTTTCTCGAAGTGGCTGAGGCAAACAAGCAGAATGGTTTTATGTGTTGTCCATGCCCTATATGTGGGAATTCGAAGTCTTACTCTGACCGGAAAATCCTTCACACCCACCTGCTTGAGAAGGGTTTCATGCCACACTATAATGTTTGGACCAGTCACGTAGAAATAGGGGTTATGATGGAAGACAGCGAAGAAGAAGAGCACGATGACAACTATGTGCCCCCTGAATACGGTGATGCTGCAACGGGGGAAGCTGAAGATCAAGAGGAACCAGACGATGTGCCCGATGATGATCTCCGCCGGGTCATTGTTGATGCAAGGAGACAGTGCGAAAGTGAAAAGGAGAAGCTGAAATTCGATCGCATGTTAGAGGATCACCAAAAAGGGTTGTACCCCAATTGCGAAGATGGCAACACAAAGCTCGGTACCGTACTGGAATTGCTGCAGTGGAAGGCAGAGAATGCTGTGCCTGACAAAGGATTTGAGAAGCTACTGAAAATATTGAAGAAGAAGCTTCCAAAGGATAACGAATTGCCCGACAGTACGTACGCAGCAAAGAAGGTCGTATGCCCTCTAGGATTGGAGGTGCAGAAGATACATGCATGCCCTAATGACTGCATCCTGTACCGCGGTGCGTACGAGGATTTGAACGCATGCCCGGTATGCGGTGCATTGCGGTATAAGATCAGACGAGATGACCCTGGTGATGTTGACGGCGAGCCCCCCAGGAAGAGGGTTCCTGCGAAGGTGATGTGGTATGCTCCTATAATACCACGGTTGAAACGTCTGTTCAGAAATAAAGAGCATGCCAAGTTGATGCGATGGCACAGAGAGGACCGTAGGAAAGACGGGAAGTTGAGAGCACCCGCTGACGGGTCGCAGTGGAGAAAAATCAAGAGAAAGTACTGGGAGGATTTTGCAGGTGACGCAAGGAACGTATGGTTTGGTTTAAGCGCGGATGGCATTAATCCTTTTGGGGAGCAGAGCAGCAATCACAGCACCTTGCCCGTGACTCTATGTATCTATAACCTTCCTCCTTGGCTGTGCATGAAGCGGAAGTTCATTATGATGCCAGTACTCATCCAAGGCCCTAAGCAACCCGGCAACGACGTTGATGTGTACCTAAGGCCATTAGTTGAAGAACTTTTACAGCTGTGGAATGGAAACGGTGTACGTGTGTGGGATGAGCACAGACAGGAGGAATTTGACCTGCATGCGTTGCTGTTTGTAACCATCAATGATTGGCCTCCTCTCAGTAACCTTTCAGGATAGACAAACAAGGGATACCACGAATGCACGCACTGTTTAGCTGACACCGAAAGTATATACCTGGACAAATGCAGGAAGAATGTGTACCTGGGGCATCGTCGATTTCTTCCGACCAACCATCAATGTCGAAAGAAAGGCAAGCATTTCAAAGGCGAGGCAGATCACCGGAAGAAGCCCGCCATGCGTACCGGTGATCACGTACTTGCTATGGTCAATGTTTTACAGGTAATCTTTGGAAAGGGTCCCGGCGGACTATCTGTTCCGAATGAGGCTGAGGGACGCGCTCCCATGTGGAAGAAGAAATCTATATTTTGGGACCTACCCTACTGGAAAGACCTAGAGGTCCGCTCTTCAATCGACGTGATGCACGTGACAAAGAACCTTTGCGTGAACCTGCTAGGCTTCTTGGGCGTGTATGGAAAGACAAAAGATACACCGGAGGCACTGGAGGACCTGCAACATTGGCACGAAAAAGACGGCATGCCTCCAAAGCAGTATGAAGGTCCTGCCAGCTACGCTCTTACCAAAGAAGAGAAGGAAATCTTCTTTGAATGCCTGCTCAGTATGAAGGTCCCGTCTGGCTTCTGGTCGAATATAAAGAGAATAATAAATATCCCAGAGAAAAAGTTTCAGAACCTAAAGTCTCATGACTGCCACATGATTATGACGCAACTGCTTCCGGTTGCATTGAGGGGGCTTCTACCGGAAAACGTTCGATTAGCCATTGTGAAGCTATGTGCATTCCTCAATGCAATCTCTCAGAAGGTGATCGATCCAGAAATCATACCAAGGCTAAGGAGTGATGTGGCGCAATGTCTTGTCAGTTTCGAGCTGGTGTTCCCACCATCCTTCTTCAATATCATGACGCATGTCCTAGTTCATCTAGTCTACGAGATTGTCATTCTGGGCCCCGTATTTCTACACAATATGTTCCCCTTTGAGAGGTTCATGGGAGTCCTAAAGAAATATGTCCGTAACCGCGCTAGGCCTGAAGGAAGCATCTCCATGGGCCATCAAACAGAGGATGTCATTGGGTTTTGTGTTGACTTCATTCCTGAACTTAAGAAGATTGGTCTCCCTCAATCGCGGTATGAGGGGAGACTGACTGGAAAAGGCACGCTAGGAGGGGACTCAATAATATGCAGGGACGGGCATTCTTGGTCTCAAGCACACTACACAGTTCTACAGAACTCTAGCATGGTGACCCCGTATGTCGATGAACACAAGAACATTCTGCGCTCCAAACACCCGGAGCAGTGTGACGATTGGATTACATGTGAACACATCAGGACTTTCGGTAGTTGGTTGGAAACACGTCTCAGAGGTGACAACACTGTTTCTGATGAGCTGTACTCGTTGTCCAGGGGACCATCTTCGACTGTATTGACTTACAAAGGATACGAGATAAATGGGAATACATTTTGCACGATCGCCCAAGATCAAAAGAGCACCAACCAAAACAGCGGTGTCCGCTTTGATGCAGCAACCAACAGGGGAAATGACACATATTATGGTTACATAGTGGACATATGGGAACTTGACTACGGACATGATTTTAAGGTCCCTTTGTTTAAGTGCAAATGGGTCAATCTGTCAGGAGGCGGGGTACAGGTAGAGCCACATTACGGAATGACAACAGTGGATCTGAACAATCTTGGGTATACAGACGAACCATTCGTCCTAGCCAATGATGTGGCGCAGGTTTTCTATGTGAAGGACATGTCTACCAAACAGAGAAAAAGAAAAGATAAGGAAACGAATACATCATACGATGAGCCAAAGCGCCACATAGTTCTTTCAGGGAAAAGAGACATCGTGGGAGTGGTGGGTAAGACAGACATGTCTGAAGATTATGAAAACTTTCATGAAATTCCTCCCTTCAAAGTCAAGGCTGACCCAAGCACCCTGTTAAGCGATGAAGAATATCCATGGTTACGGCGCAATAAGCAAAGGACACAAGCGAAGAAAAAGTGAAGACAAATGAAGTCAGAAAGGGTTGAAAATTGATGATATGGCTTTGAATGGTTCATTTTGAGCACACAAAAAGTCTGGAGTTCAAATAAGTTCAAAAAAATGAAATCCCTTTCTAACAGATGAGTTTTTGTCCGAAACCCTAATACTTCAAAAGAGATTGTCCATTTTGTACACGAAGTGCATCCAGCTTTTGCCGTAACCCTCTCAACTTTTTAGCACATGCTATGTGGGTGAAATGATGATATCATGCCAATTTTCAACCTCTTCAGAGTTCATGTGAAGTGCTTCTCAATTTCAGGGTCATTTAGCTCAAAAAAATCAGTAAATGCATGAAAAATAACAGATGAAGTCAGAAAGGGTTGAAAATTGATGATGTGCTTTTGAAATGGTTCATTTTGAGCACACAAAAAGTCTGGAGTCTAATAAGTTCAAAAAAATGAAATCCCTTTGTAACAGATGAGTTTTTGTCGCAAACCCTGATACTTCGAAAGAGATTGTCCATTTGTACACGAAGTGCATCCATTTTTTGCCGTAACCTCTCCACTTTTTAGCACATGCTATGTGGGTGAAATGATGATATCTGCCAATTTTCAACCTCTTCAGAGTTCATGTGAAGTGCTTTTTCAATTTCAGGGTCATTTAGCTCAAAAAAAATCAGTAATGCATGAAAAATACAGATGAAGTCGAAAGGGTTGAAATTGATGATGTGGCTTTGAATGGTTCATCTTGAACACACAAAAGTCAGGAGTTCATAAGTTCAAAAAAATGAAATCCCTTTGTAACAGATGAGTTTTCGCTGAACCCTGATACTTCGAAAGAGATTGTCCTTTTTGTACACGAAGTGCATCCAGTTTTTGCCGTAACCCTCTCAACTTTTTAGCACATGCTATGTGGGTGAAATGATGATACCATGCCAATTTTCAACCTCTTCAGAGTTCATGTGAATTGCTTTTCAATTTCAGGGTCATTTAGCTCAAAAAAATCAGTAAATGCATGAAAAATAACAGATGAAGTTAGAAGGGTTGAAAATTGATGACGTGGCTTTGAATGGTTCATTTTGAACACCACAAAAGTCTGGATTTCAAATAAGTTCAAAAAAATGAAATCCCTTTGTAACAGATGAGTTTTCGTTCTAAACCCTGATACTTCGAAAGAGATTGTCCATTTTGTACACGAAGTCATCCATTTTTGCCGTAACCCTCTCAACTTTTATGAACTCTAATAGCAAAAATAATGAACTAGAAAACTTTATGAAACTCTAATAGAAAAAAGAATGAACTAGAAAACTTTAATGAAACTCTAATAGCAAAAGGAATCAACTAATTTATTAACAAAAATTATCAAAGTATTTTCTGTTCAAAACATTAAAAGCAAAAAGAATTTTCATAAAGAACTTTTTTTGTTAGAAACTTTAATAGCAAAAGGAATTATCTAAATATTTTTTTGTTAGAAACTAAAATAACAAAAACTGTTTTGAATATAATGATAAAACACAGTAATATTAAATAGCAGGAAAAAGAATCACTCCAAAATCTATTTTTATAGTAAAGTTAATCACAAACTAGTGATTCAGACAAATTTCAAAGAATTCAAATTTAAACTATTCAAATTGGAAAACTAATGGCACTAACAGCAAGTTTATAATTTTTATTACCTAAAAGCGAAAAGAATCACTGAAAACAGCTTGTATTTCGTTTAAGTAGAAATGAAATAAAATAAATAAAGCAAAAAAGAATATAAAAATGCCACCTACTGGGCCCCACGGCCTGAATACGACTAGAAACCCATCCATGGGCCAGGATTCAGGCCCGCAGAGGCCCAGCAGGCCCACGGGCAAAGAGTAGCAGAGAAGGCCGAAGCCGCAGTTGAGAGGAGCTCGAGAGGGTCGGCGCAGCAGCGCCATAAACCACTCTCAAGCTCTCTCAACTAGCGAGGTGGGACTAAACATCCACCGCACCGCACCACGCCAGGCCTTTGGTCCGGTTGGTAGCACCAACCGGAACAAAAGGGGTGCATTGGTCCCGGTTGGTGGAACAAACCGGGACCAATGCCCCCCCTTTGGTCCCGGTTCGTGCCACCAACCGGGACCAAAGGTCTCTGTTTCCCGCCCATTGGGCTGCTGAAAAGAGACCTTTGGTCCCGTTTGGTGGCACTAACCGGGACCAAAGGGTGGCATTCGTCCCAGTTTGTGCCAGAACCGGGACCAATGCTCTGTGTATATAAGCAGGACTTGGAATTTTTCAGTTTTCATCGACCATTTGCCCCCCGACGATGCCGAGCCATCAACGCCGCCAGGCTGCCCGTTGTCGCCGTCGCCCCGCGCCTCCCACGCCCGCCTCCCCTCCCTCGTCCCCATCCCCTCGGTCCCCTCCCTCTCCCTTCCCCACTCCTCGACCGCGTGCCCCCTCCCCGACCCCGCTCCCCACTGTCCAGCCCCCGCCCCTCTGCCCTCCTCGACGCCCTCCACACCCTACCCTGCCGTCAACCCGCCGCACCAGTGCCTGCCGCCTAGGCTGTACTTCCTCTCCCCTCCCACCCCTCTCCTCTGTCCTTCCTCCATGTTGTGATATGGTGAAGTTGGTTCAGTGCAAAGTTTCAGCCATGTCCACAAGGTGTTTGATGAATGCTACGGCTTGCTAGGAACTTTGTTTTATGTGAAACTTGGCAGGATGATGTCTCCTTGGATGTTAGTAAGATGGTTAATGTTGTTTGATAAGGAAAAACTTCTTAGTGCAAGTTTTATTAAAATTTAGTGCTGGACAGAAACTACATGAATTTTTTTGGTGGACTTGCTAGATGAAATTGGGGCTGCCCTTCTGGACTTAAGGGTTTAGTTGGAAGGACTACAAGATGTAAAAAATTCATAATTTTTTTAGCAAGGAAAATTGGGTTGTAGTTCAATGCCAAGATGGACCAAAATAGATGTTTTTGTTCATAGCATTTTTTTGTCCATGTATGTATGTATGTATGGATGGATGATATGGATGTATATACAAAATGTTCATATATGATGTTTTTTTTGTTCATAGCAATTTTTTTCCATGTAGTATGTTCATATATGCAAAAGTTCCATTTAAGAAAAAATAGAAGTATGTTATGTTCATATGCAAAGAATATGCAAAAGTTAGAATTTTTTGTTCATAGAATTTTTATGATTTTTTTTGTTCATAGAATTTTCTTTGTCAATTTATGTATATGTTCATATTGTGTATGTATAGGAAAATTGTGCATGATCAAAGTCATTTATGTCAAAGTTTGCGATATACCCCCTCCCCGATAACATTTTTTTTATATGATGAATTTTTTTTCATAGCCATATATATGTATGTGGCTATATGTATGTATGGATGTCCATAGATTTTTTTTATATGTATTGGCTATATGTATGTCGTTGTCGATATAGCCCCTCCCCGATACTTCGACAGGAGGGGGGGGGGGTCGATATACCCCCTCCCCGATAACTTCGACATGAGGGGGGGGATCTCCAACCCCCTCCCCGCCCTACCCAACAAACTCTCAAGGCCACCCAAACCACTAGAAGATAACTCTGGTAACTTCGACATGAGGGGGGACGTCGATCAACCCCCCTCTCGCCCGAACAAGTCTATGTATTATTTTATATCGCGGTGCATATATCAAGTTTGATCATATGTCAAGTTTGAATTTTGACATATGCACCATTTGATCTATATCAAAGTTTGATCATATGTCAAAGTTTGCGATATACCCCCTCCCCATAACTTTTTTTTTTTATATGATGAATTTTTTTTTCATAGCCATATATATGTATGGGGCTATATGTATGTATGGATGTTCATAGAATTTTCTTCTTTTTCGTGAGCACACAAAAAGTCTGGAGTTCTAATAAGTTCAAAAAAATGAAATCCCTTTGTAACAGATGAGTTTTGTCCGAAACCCTGATACTTCGAAAGAGATTGTCCATTTTGTACACGAAGTGCATCCAGTTTTTGCCGTAACCCTCTCAACTTTTTAGCACATGCTATGTGGGTGAATGTGATATCATGCCAATTTTCACCTCTTCAGAGTTCATGTGAAGTGCTTTTCAATTTCAGGGTCATTTAGCTCAAAAAAATCAGTAAATGCATGAAAAATAACAGATGAAGTCAGAAAGGGTTGAAAATTGATGATGTGGCTTTGAATGGTTCATCTTGAACACACAAAAAGTCAGGAGTTAAATAAGTTCAAAAAAATGAAATCCCTTTGTAACAGATGAGTTTTCGTCTGAAACCCTGATACTTCGAAAGAGATTGTCCATTTTGTACACGAAGTGCATCCAGTTTTTGCCGTAACCCTCTCAACTTTTTAGCACATGCTATGTGGGTGAAATGATGATACCATGCCAATTTTCAACTCTTCAGAGTTCATGTGAAGTGCTTTTCAATTTCAGGGTCATTTAGCTCAAAAAAAATCAGTAAATGCATGAAAATAACAGATGAAGTTAGAAAGGGTTGAAAATTGATGACGTGGCTTTGAATGGTTCATTTTGAACACACAAAAAGTCTGGAGTTCAAATAAGTTCAAAAATGAAATCCCTTTGTACAGATGAGTTTTCGTTCGAAACCCTGATACTTCGAAAGAGATTGTCCATTTTGTACACGAAGTGCATCCAGTTTTTGCCGTAACCCTCTCAACTTTTATGAACTCTAATAGCAAAAATAATGAACTAGAAAACTTTAATGAAACTCTAATAGAAAAAAGAATGAACTAGAAAACTTTAATGAAACTCTAATAGCAAAAGGAATCAACTAAAATTTAGTAACACATGATGGAGATTCCACACTCTTGTGTTTGGATTAATCATGTATTCCATGGTATGTAAAACAACCAGATATGTCCAATACTCCCAAGTTGTTGCAAGTTAGTACCAAAGTGATCAAGTACTGATCATGGGAAACAGTGAAAAGGACATTAAGTACTAAGTAGCACTGATGACATGTTTTCTCGCAAGCGGAGATCATGAAGAGTTCGTTGTAAACAGAGTTCACATCGATACAGTCTTCATCATGCTCCAAGCGATTTTCGATTATGTTAAGGTTTGTGCTACCACTTGGTGGCACGGTAGTTGGAAATTGTTCAAACAAGTTACTGTGGCGAATTCTATAACAGAGGCGAAGTATGTTGCCGCTTTTAAAGCGACAAAGAAGATGTTGAATCATATAGTTCATTTAGAACTTAGTATGGTTCCAAGATGGCTTTTGTCAATAGGGGCACTACTGCAGGTAGTTTGCCCATAACTCAGTCTGAGGAATCCAGGTTCGACCTGTGATTCACATACATACAAAGCCAAGTCTACACAAAATATGAATTTTGTGAAAGCGTGAAAACGTTAGGATATGCAAAGATACAACGGAGCTGAAGTCGTTCAGATCGTTGGACATCAGGCTATACCACAAGCGAAGCATATTTACACCGTGTGACAGGTGTAAAGTGCATTAGCATTAACTAGATATTGACTCTAGTGCAAGTGGGAGTCTGTAGGAGATATGCCTAGAGGCAATAATAAATGTTATTATTATCTCGGTTCATAATTAGGTTTATGTTCCATGCTATAACTGCTGTGGTTCCTGAGCCCGTATATCCATAAGGCTCTGGGGAAAACCCATGTGCACGTGTGGAATAATAACGATAAAATGTATTCCTAGTCATGCCTCTAAGACTAGCTCCAGTGTTGCATGATATTAGTTTCCCAATCATAGGCATGTCTATGCCAGCAACTTTGAGGGCACAAATGTTAGAAGAACATTTGTGTTGAATGAACCCGATTGATGTTATGCTATGAGATACATTCGTCACAAGTTAATGGTTAATAGCACACGGCAACTGGAGGTTCACCGAAATTCATTCGTGTGGGTATAGGGTCAATATGGGTGTCCACGGCTCCGATGTTGATCATGATCGGAAGGGGTTCCGTGTCATGTCTATACTTCACCGAACCTATAGGGTCACACGCTTAAGGGTCATCTATCTGCTGAATATAGATAGGGAGGTTGAGGAAAATCACCGAAAAAGTTTCGGACACCGAAAAGTTTCGGACAGCGGAAAAGTTCGCAGAGAGAGGTCACCGGATGAGTTCCGGTGAAACTGAAAAGTTGTTCAGGGGATACCATTAAGTCAAAATGGTTTCGGCACATGCCTGTAACTCTTGGAGGATACCAGAATCATTCTGGAAACTTCTGGGAATTTTCTGGAAGAAAAACCGGAAATGTTCCGGGGCTGCCGGAACGCTTCAGATGCTTTTCACAGATGAAATCACTAAACTGGATGTTCCAGAACGCATTGAAAATTATTTTAGTGGGTACTGGAAATGTTCTAAGCCCACATAAATATTTTCAGTTCGAAGGACGCTGAAAAATGTCGTCGTGAATAGTGAAAGTGCTTTTGGGAATTTTATGGAAAGCACCTTTTGGAAATTCCAAAAGGGCCTTCTAGAAGGGGAAGGAGGGCATGGCACCTCATGGGGGGGTCCCCCCCAAGGGTGGCCGGCCAAGGAGGTGGAGCACCATGGTGCTCCACATGGCACTCCCAATGGCATATTCCCTTTTGGAAAGGATATTCCAAGGGCACTTTGGGGTTTTTGTGTGACAATTTTACCCCTTGGCTAGCCTATATATAGGAGTGATCTTGGCAGCCATTTCCCCATCCTTAGCTCTCACACAAGCCATGCATGATCTGGCATTCTCTCTCCCTCCCAGCGAAATAGTTTCGTAGAGCCGAAAGGCTGTCTGGGTTCCGGTGGGAACTAGTTCTGGACGGCGAAGCCCGGCCGGATAGATGACACCGTATGTGTGCAACTCTGTAGAGAGGTCGTAGTTTCGATCTTAGTGCCCGAGGGGCTGTTCGAGAGTGCCTCCCGAAGGGCTGTCCAAGTGACGGTCCAAGTTCTGTGAGTCCTCCCGAAGGGCTGTCCGAGTGACCGTTCGAGTTTCGAAGGTCCTCCCGAAGGGCTGTCCGCGACATCGTCTGGGGGACTGTTCGACAGCCTCCCGGAGGGCTGTCCGAAGGGAAGACGAGGGTATACATCCTCGCGGTTGGGAGGATGTAAATCCTAGCTGCGGGGATCTGCACCGCCGATCGTCATCGACTCTACTTCCGCTGCGCTTCGAGTCGGTAACGAAAATGATCAAACCTTGTATGCAGTCTCCATAGTGGTCCTGGGCTGGTGCTTAGGTCGGAAAATTTTTGTTTTCTGCTGCGTTACCTTCCAGAACGCATTGAAAATTATTTTAGTGGGTACTGGAAATGTTCTAAGCCCACATAAATATTTTAGTGAGCACACAAAAAGTCTGGAGTTCTAATAAGTTCAAAAAAATGAAATCCCTTTGTAACAGATGAGTTTTTGTCCGAAACCCTGATACTTCGAAAGAGATTGTCCATTTTGTACACGAAGTGCATCCAGTTTTTGCCGTAACCCTCTCAACTTTTTAGCACATGCTATGTGGGTGAAATGATGATATCATGCCAATTTTCAACCTCTTCAGAGTTCATGTGAAGTGCTTTTCAATTTCAGGGTCATTTAGCTCAAAAAAAATCAGTAAATGCATGAAAAATAACAGATGAAGTCAGAAAGGGTTGAAAATTGATGATGTGGCTTTGAATGGTTCATCTTGAACACACAAAAAGTCAGGAGTTCAAATAAGTTCAAAAAAATGAAATCCCTTTGTAACAGATGAGTTTTCGTCTGAAACCCTGATACTTCGAAAGAGATTGTCCATTTTGTACACGAAGTGCATCCAGTTTTTGCCGTAACCCTCTCAACTTTTTAGCACATGCTATGTGGGTGAAATGATGATACCATGCCAATTTTCAACCTCTTCAGAGTTCATGTGAAGTGCTTTTCAATTTCAGGGTCATTTAGCTCAAAAAAATCAGTAAATGCATGAAAAATAACAGATGAAGTTAGAAAGGGTTGAAAATTGATGACGTGGCTTTGAATGGTTCATTTTGAACACACAAAAAGTCTGGAGTTCAAATAAGTTCAAAAAAATGAAATCCCTTTGTAACAGATGAGTTTTCGTTCGAAACCCTGATACTTCGAAAGAGATTGTCCATTTTGTACACGAAGTGCATCCAGTTTTTGCCGTAACCCTCTCAACTTTTATGAACTCTAATAGCAAAAATAATGAACTAGAAAACTTTAATGAAACTCTAATAGAAAAAAGAATGAACTAGAAAACTTTAATGAAACTCTAATAGCAAAAGGAATCAACTAAAATTTATGTAACAAAAATTATCAAAGTATTTTCTGTTCAAAACATTAAAAGCAAAAAGAATTTTCATAAAGAACTTTTTTTGTTAGAAACTTTAATAGCAAAAGGAATTATCATAAATATTTTTTTGTTAGAAACTAAAATAACAAAAACTGTTTTGAATATAATGATAAAACACAGTAATATTAAATAGCAGGAAAAAGAATCACTCCAAAATCTATTTTTATAGTAAAGTTAATCACAAACTAGTGATTCAGACAAATTTCAAAGAATTCAAATTTAAACTATTCAAATTGGAAAACTAATGGCACTAACAGCAAGTTTATAATTTTTATTACCTAAAAGCGAAAAGAATCACTGAAAAACAGCTTGTATTTCGTTTTAAGTAGAAATGAAATAAAATAAATAAAGCAAAAAAGAATATAAAAAATGCCACCTACTGGGCCACCACGGCCTGAATACGACTAGAAACCCATCCATGGGCCAGGATTCAGGCCCGCAGAGGCCCAGCAGGCCCACGGGCAAAGAGTAGCAGAGAAGGCCCGAAAGCCTGCAGTTGAGAGGAGCTCGAGAGGGTCGGCGCAGCAGCGCTTATAAACCACTCTCAAGCTCTCTCAACTAGCGAGGTGGGACTAAACATCCCACCGCACCGCACCAGCGCCAGGCCTTTGGTCCCGGTTGGTAGCACCAACCGGAACAAAAGGGGTGCATTGGTCCCGGTTGGTGGAACAAACCGGGACCAATGCCCCCCCTTTGGTCCCGGTTCGTGCCACCAACCGGGACCAAAGGTCTCTGTTTCCCGCCCATTGGGCTGCTGAAAAGAGACCTTTGGTCCCGGTTGGTGGCACTAACCGGGACCAAAGGGTGGCATTCGTCCCAGTTTGTGCCACGAACCGGGACCAATGCTCTGTGTATATAAGCAGGACTTAGGAATTTTTCAGTTTTCATCGACCATTTGCCCCCCGACGATGCCGAGCTCATCAACGCCGCCAGGCTGCCCATTGTCGCCGTCGCCGCCCCGAGGTCGCCGTCGCCGTCGCCGCCCGCTCCTCGTCGCCATCGCCCCGCGGCCCTACCCTGCCCCGACGCCGACGCCGTGCGCCCCTGCCTCGACCTCGACGCCAACGCCGCAGCGCCCCTGCCCTGCCTCGACGCCCTGCCACACCCCTACCCTGCCGTCAACGCCGCCGCACCAGTGCCTGCCGCCTAGGCTGGTACTTCCTCCTCCCTCCCACCCCTCTCCTCTGTCCTTCCTCCATGTATGTGATGATGGTGAAGTTGGTTCAGTGCAAAGTTTCAGCCATGTCCACAAGGTGTTTGATGAAATGCTACGGCTTGCTAGGGAACTTTGTTTTATGTGAAACTTGGCAGGATGATGTCTCCTTGGATGTTAGTGAAGATGGTTAAGTTGGTTTGATAAAAGGAAAAACTTCTTAGTGCAAGTTTTATTAAAATTTAGTGCTGGACAGAAACTACATGAATTTTTTTGGTGGACTTGCTAGATGAAATTGGGGCTGCCCTTCTGGACTTAAGGGTTTAGTTGGAAGGACTACAAGATGTAAAAAATTCATAATTTTTTTAGCAAGGAAAAATTGGGTTGTAGTTCAATGCCAAGATTGGACCAAAATAGATGTTTTTGTTCATAGCATTTTTTTGTCCATGTATGTATGTATGTATGGATGGATGGATATGGATGTATATACAAAATGTTCATATATGATGTTTTTTTTTGTTCATAGCAATTTTTTTCCATGTATGTATGTTCATATATGCAAAAGTTACATTTAAGAAAAAATAAGAAAATGTATGTATGTTCATATGCAAAGAATATGCAAAAGTTAGAATTTTTATGTTCATAGAATTTTTATGATTTTTTTTATTCATAGAATTTTCTTTGTCAATTTATGTATATGTTCATATTGTGTATGTATAGGAAAATTGTGCATGATCAAAGTCATTTATGTCAAAGTTTGCGATATACCCCCTCCCCGATAACATTTTTTTTATATGATGAATTTTTTTTCATAGCCATATATATGTATGTGGCTATATGTATGTATGGATGTTCATAGATTTTTTTTATATGTATGTGGCTATATGTATGTCGTTGTCGATATAGCCCCTCCCCGATAACTTCGACATGAGGGGGGGGGGGTCGATATACCCCCTCCCCGATAACTTCGACATGAGGGGGGGGATCTCCAACCCCCTCCCGCCCCTACCCAACAAACTCTCAAGGCCACCCAAACCACTAGAAGATAACTCTGGTAACTTCGACATGAGGGGGGACGTCGATCAACCCCCTCTCGCCCGAACAAGTCTATGTATTATTTTATATCGCGGTGGACATATATCAAAGTTTGATCATATGTCAAAGTTTGAATTTTGACATATGCAACATTTGATCATATATCAAAGTTTGATCATATGTCAAAGTTTGCGATATACCCCCTCCCCGATAACATTTTTTTTATATGATGAATTTTTTTTCATAGCCATATATATGTATGTGGCTATATGTATGTATGGATGTTCATAGAATTTTTTTATATGTATGTGGCTATATGTATGTCGTTGTCGATATAGCCCCTCCCCGATAACTTCGACATGAGGGGGGGGGGTCGATATACCCCCTCCCCGATAACATTTTTTTTCTAAGTTACTAAGGTAAAATGTTCACCCCCCCCTCTCGATATACCGGGCGACCAACTCTCGAGGCCACCCAAACCCTAGAAAAAAAGCGTTGTCGATCTCCTACTACCCCCTCCCGCCCCTACCCGACAAACTCTCGAGGCCACCCAAACCACTAGAAGATAACTCCGGTAACTTCGACATGAGGGGGGACGTCGATCAACCCCCTCTCGCCCGAACAAGTCTATGTATTATTTTATATCGCGGTGGACATATATCAAAGTTTGATCATATGTCAAAGTTTGAATTTTGACATATGCAACATTTGATCATATATCAAAGTTTGATCATATGTCAAAGTTTGAATTTTGACATATGCAACATTTGATCATATGTCAAAGTTTGATCATATGTCAATGTTTGAATTTTGACATATATAGATTTATCAAGAATGCCCCCATTATGGATGTGCACAAGTTGATCCAATTTTTTTCTGATCTCATCTATATATATATTCTTCTATATGTCACGTTGTCTGTCAAAGTATTGAAGAAATCCATGGCTTCATCATTAGTCGGAAGTAACAGGCTTATGATGCTACAAAGCTCTTCAAAGTTGTTTTTGAACGGAGTTCCGGATAGAATAATTCTCCATCTGGTACGAATTTCAGTAAAGGCCTTCCAAATAGCGATATTCGGAAGGCTCTTGCTGAACTTTGCACCAAAAAGCGAATTATTCTATCGGGAACTCCGTTCCAAAACAACTTTGAAGAGCTTCGTACCATTATACGCCTGTCATTTCCGGCTAATGATGAAGTCATGGTTTTCTTAAATTCTTTGACACTAGACAACGTGACATATAGAAGGGTAGATGAGATCAGGAAAAATATGGACCATTTTCTGCACATCCAAAATGGCGTCATTTTGTTAAATCCCTTGTCGGTCCGGACGTCGGACATTCATGAGAGAGGCGGTCCGACCCAAACCCTAGAAGCGTTGTCGAGGCCACCCCAAACCCTAGAAGCGTTGCCTAGGCCACCCCAAACCCTAGAAGCGTTGTCGAGGCCACCCCAAACCGTAGAAGCGTCGACCTAGCTAGGTCTACGTTTGCACTAATATATCCATCTGTCATGTTTGTATATTAATTGCCATGTTGTAATATTTGCAGAAACTATGGAGCACCGAGACATCGAAGCAGAACAGTTGTTGGGGGACATAATCCTCGGCGGAGGTGATGTCTTGTCGTTTCTCAATGACACCGATGGTCTGGAAGGAGAGGGTGAAGCAGGCTCCGGTGATCAAACAATGGAGGTGGAAGGACATGATTATGATGGCTCCGTGACGGAATGCCGGTGGAAGAAGGAGACCGTGATGACTGCTCCGGTGAGCGAATGGAGGAAGAAGATGTTGCAAAGTCCGGCGAGGTATATATATTAATTAAGCCTGTGCTGACTAGCTAATTGATGCATTAATTGTTTTGGTATGTACACATATTAACTCTCTTCTTTCTTCTTTTCTAGCCCTCCGGATCGAGCCAAACTTCGGTAACGAGATGAGGCCCGAAGAAAAGGTTGCGCCTGGATGAAAGGTTCACGATCATAGCAATCAAGGGCGATGGCCAACCGATTGAACCCAGCCGGACCAAGGAAGCATTTTCTGCTCAGTGCGGGGTTCTTGTTAGGGACATGATCCCGATCAACATCCACCAATGGAATAAGCCTAAGAGCGAAGACCCTCAAGTGTCTTTTGTCAACGATAGACAGAAAGATGATCTTTGGACCGCGCTGAAGGCAAATTTCACCCTACCGCCAGAGGAGGATCCGGATAAGCCAGTTATAGAGCCATTGGTCAAGGCTCATGCATTTAAGAAGATGGCAGATCTATTCAGGAGGTGGAAGAATGAGTTGAAATCAACGTTTGTCGACAAAGGGAAGACTCCAGAATTCACCGGCCGATTTGAGAAGATAAGAGATCACTGGCCCGCATTTGTGGCCCACAAGACATCGGAGAAGAGTAAGAAGACGTCAGCGACAAACAAGAAAAATGCTGCAAAGAAGGAGCATCACCATCGCACGGGGTCAGGTGGCTACCTCAAAGCCCAGCCGTTGTGGGACAAGGCTGAGAAGGACCTGCTTGATAAAGGGGTCGAACCAGAGACATTGAACTGGCCACACCGTTCAAGGACTTGGTTCTTCGGGGTTGGGGGAACCTTGGACCCTGAAACAGGGAAGTGCCGTTGGACGAAGGAGCAACTTGAAATACCCGTCAAGAAGCTTCAGAAGTATATCGCCGCAGCGCAGCAAGGGACGTTCGTTCCCGACAGAGAGAACGACGAGCTCACAATGGCCCTCGGGAATCCTGAGCACCCAGGATGAACACGAGGCACGGCAGGCTCCGTTGCGTGGAAGGAAGGGTTTCCCAGCACAGGCGGTTACAAAACCCGGGAGAGGAGGAGGAAAGTGGAGCAGACCGAACTGCAGAAGCTGAATGCAAGGGTACGAGCGCTAGAGGAACAAGCACTAGTTCAGAGGCAGCGACCTACCGAAGCTACCCCAGAAGCTACCCCGCCATCTCAGTGAAGAAGCAGCGTGGCTTCCACCGAGCTCCTTCAGCAGCCTCACTTCACGGCTCCCAGCTACCCCGTGGATGCTATCACGGAGGCTCAAGATTGCCACCTTATGGCGCAATGGCAGCACCTCAAAGTCAAGGCGGCTGTCGGCTCTGTTGCACCTCCTCAACCCGGCGCAACTTTTCACAGCCTTCCGATTCCAGAAGGCTATGCTGTTGTGATGGTCGATGAAATAACGGAGGGATTTGAGGAGCTCGAGCTTGACGACCGTACCGGTGAAGGGGAGGATGAAGACTCCATGTCTATGGCGGAAGGAGCTCATCAACCTTCCGAACTGGACGCCTCCGCCTCCTCCTCCGGCGAGTCAGGGCACTCCGCCTCCTCCTCCGCCTCCTCCTCTGGCGAGTGATCAGGGCACTCCGCCTCCTTCTACGGCTGCTCCGGCGCGTGGCGGCACTCCGCCTCCTTCTCTAGCTGCTCCGGCATGTGGCGGCACTCCGCCTCCTTCTCCGCCTGCACTGGCGCGTCCGAGCAGCCCGCCTCCTCCTCCGCCTCGTCAGCAACAACGGAAGACAGCCGCCGCCGCTCCGGCTGCTCCGGCGCGTCGTAGCACTCCGCCTCCTTCTCCGCCTCGTAAGCAATGAAGGAAGACAGCCGCAGCCGCTCCGGCTGCTCCGGCGTCTAGCAGTACAGCCAGAGGCGGGAGGCAATACATATTCGGTCCATCTCTCAACCATCTAGAGAAGTTACCATACGAGATGACCGAGGAGGAAAACGCGCAGATCTGTCAAGCCGAAGTGAAGGACTTTTTTGCAAAGAAAAATCCACCTCCGGAGGAGAAGATAGATCCGGTGAAATTGAAGCGCACTTTGGAGAACCTGAAGCGACCACCACCGCCTCCGCCGGATGACAACCACGTCCGCGCTCTTAAAAAGACAGTGGGAGGAGTGCGCCGGTCGAGAACTACTTCAACTGACAAAAGGTTACAAGAAAGAAGAAGTGGGAACAAAATTCCCCAGCTCGGCGAATAGGCGAACCAATCGTGCCCCCCGCTCAAGGTGTCTAGCGATATCGTCGGAAATCTGCCGGGCATGCTGCCCGGTACTAATCCTGGTGATTACCTGCCCGACGATGCACATTTTGATATAATGGAGGTGGACGAACACAAATACCAGTACGGAAAGCCTCTCGTCAGACCTGGTGATCCTCCTCTAACAATGATGATGCGATGATTCCATAAGTGGTACATGGACACCTGCAAGTCTGGGAAGGATATTTTGACGCTGAGAGTTAAAGAGGTGCACGACCTCGTTGGAATTGATCTATTGTCTATTCCATTTGAGGAGTTCTTCTAGTTTTACAATCAAAAGGACCTCGATAAAATAATCATCACTTGCTACTGTCTGTAAGTACTATACTTCTGTAATTAACTCTCTATATATAGCTCAGCTCTTTCATTGCATGTATATATAATTATCCTCACTATATTATGCAGCTTGAAGATCGTCGAATGCAGAAATGCACAAATCTATGATATTGGGTTCATTAACACAAATCTCATAGATGAATGGACGGTTAAATATAATGCGAAAGAAACCAAGGCCAACTTGCTACAATCATTGATTAAAAATCAAAACAAAGATAAAACACTCTTTCCTTACAACTTCAAGTGAGTGTTACTGTCTTCTGCATATTCGGTTTCCATTATTACTTGAGGTTATAGTAATGTAATTGATGAGTTATGCATGCGTGCGTAGCTTCCACTTTATTCTCCTAGAGATTAAGCTTGAGCAGGGACTAGTAACCGTCTTAGACTCAAAACAAAAAGATCCCAAGGAGTATGCGGCCATGACTGAAATGCTCCAGAAGTAAGTTCAATCAATCATTATCGCACCATATCGGCAACTTTGTTCATTTCCTAATATCAAGTAATTATTTTCTTTGTCTCGCAGGGTTTGGAAAGTGTTCACCGCAGAAGTTCCGGGACTGCCGGGGGAGCTGCGATTTACACACCCGAAAGTAAGTACTACTAGCTAGTTCCGCGCATATCCCATTGATTCTAGCATCAATACCATTTATAATGCTTGATTATCAGTTTGATTGACCTCTATTTCTCGTAAAGTGGTTGTGGCAGGAAGGCGGGAATAATTTTTGTGGATACTATGTTTGCGAGTACATCTACAACGCAACGACCTCTAAGCAGGGCTACTCTAAAAAACAATATGAAGTGCGTAAGCAATAATATTCACAATTTTATTTTACTACCAGCATTTGTGTTGAGTTTCATTCATATATATGTATTGACCCCCTTCTTCAAATTAGATTTGGCAGATGCGGGATGAACTCCTACCACAAGATCGCATAAAAGCAATTCAAGAGGAATTGGCGGGATTCTTTCTTGACCACGTCATCAATCCAGCCGGAGAATACCATGTGAAACTTGACATCAGATGTTAGGGATTGTAAGAGATCTTATATTGTATATATGTAGCTAGTAGCGTCGGATAGATATACGAAAACTTGTTGTTCGACCAATCTCTCGGAGAAGGAGGAGGTCGATCGCTTCTCTCTGTATATGTTCTTGACGATCTTGTGTACTTAATGGTTTCCTTCATTTGCTTACTAGCTAGCGTGTCGAGTCCTCTCTATACGTATAGTACGTAGCGTCGACCAAGCACGGAGATAAGAGAGGACACTTCTCTCTAGCTATTAGCTAGCTAACACAATATATGAAAACCCTAAATTAACCCTACAAAACCCCCAAACCCCCCCCCCTTCAAAAAAAAACCAAAACCCCAGCTCCTGAGCTGCTGACACGTGGATGATCTTTGGTCCCGGTTGGTGTTACCAACCGGGACTAAAGGCCCTCCTCTCTGGGCTCGCCGCAGCGGCCACGTGGAGCCCCATCTGTCCCGGTTCGTATAAGAACCGGGACTAAAGGTGTTGGGCTTTAGTCCCGACCCTTTAGTCCCGGTTCCCGAACCGGGACAAATGGGCCTTATGAACCGGGACAAATGGGCCTTTTTCTACTAGTGTATACCAGACAGGTGGAGAATTAAGAAGCGACGCCACACTTAATTTTATGTATCTTTTATTATTCAGCATCACTTGTGTCTCGACCATATTTTAATATTAAAAAAGTAAATATTCTCACATATTTTTTTCGACGTAAAAAAGCTACATGAACATTGGGTTGTGAACATTTGCCCCAAATCGGCTAAGGCAATGTAAAAAATTGTAGGAGATATGCCCTAGAGGCAGTAATAATAGTTATTTTGTATCTCCAAGTTTGTAATGAATGTTTATGTTCCATGCTATAACTGCTATGATTCTCGAGTCTGCAATAACACGAGGCTCGGAGGGAAACTCATATGCACGTGTGGTATAATAAACAGTAAAATGTATCCTTGGTCTTGCCTCTAAGGCTGGCTCAAGTATTGCATGATGATCTTGTTTTCCTGATCATGGGCATGGATGTGCTGGCAATTTTTGAGGGCACATTGTTAGTAGAACACTTGTGTTGAATTGATCCAGATTAATGTTATGCTATGAATTTCTATCGTTACAAGTTTATGGTTTAGAACACAGAGATAGTTAATGTTTGCAAAATTCCTTAGACCATGAGAGTATCGAGTTCCTTCATACTTGCTTTGTGAACTTTGGGGTTTGTTAAACGTCATCCATAACTGGGTGGCTATTACGGCGGCTTACGGTTCACGGAAAAGTATGGCAAGTAACGAGATAGCTCAAGATTGGGATTTGCTCCTCCGACGATGGAGAGATATTCTCAGGCCCTCTCGGTGTTACGGTATCCATCATCGTCTGGCCAGACACCATGTGATTTGATCACTGGGATGCCGAAAACACGAAAACGAGAAAAGAGAACAAAACTGGTAACGAGGTAACTTGCATAGTGGACAAATTTGTTGATCCATGGGGATGCAATAAATCTCACCTTGGGTATTTGTGACATATCGCGAAGCAACAGGAATAGCTCACAGCAACTGGAGGTTCGCTCGAATATTCATTCGTGTGGGTATAGGGGTCAATATGGGTGTCCACGGCTTCGATGTTGATCATTGATCGGAAGGGGTTCCGGGTCATGTCTATACTTCACCGAGCCTATAGGGTCACACGCTTAAGGGTCATCTATCTGCTGAATACTAGACAGGGAGTCTGAGAGAAAGTCACCGAAAAAGTTTCGGAGACAGCGGAAGAGTTCCGGAGAGAGAGAACACCAAAAGAGTTTCGGTAAAACCGAAAAGGTGTTTCGGAATATATTATTAGGTCAAAAAGGGTTTCGGCATCGCAAGGAAATTTTCAGAGGATGTCAGAATTGGTCTGGGAACTTCGGGGAATTTTCAGAGAAAAAAAACCGGAAATGTTCCGAAACTGCCGTAACCGCTGTTGTTGCTTTTCGCTGATGAAAACTGCCATACCGGAAATGTTTCGGAAAATTCCCAGAATAATTTTAGAGGGTGCCGGAAATGTTCTGGGACCTTCTAGAATTTTTCAGAAAAAAAAGTTTCGCGGAAAACATCTTGTCTCATCGCGAGGGGACGAGATCCCATGAATCAGGGGTTGCTTGTTTGGTGGCTTTTTGTCTAGGGAGCACCCTTGTTTCAAGGGAGACATGTTGGTGGCTTGTTGGGGGCCCCCCATGGGGGGGGCAAGGTTGTGGCCGGCCAAGGGGGGGACCCCATGGTGTCCCCATGGTGCCTCCCTTGCATTACCTCTTTACCCTTCATGTGGGACATGTAGCATGGGTTTTTTGGTACTTTCTCCACCACCCCACCCCTTGCCTTGGCCTATAAAAGGAGGAGAAGTGGCTGCCATTCTCCTCATCCTTGCTCTCATACACATGCCATGACTTGTCTGGCCTCTCTCTCCCTCCCCGCGAAATAGTTTTGTAGAGCCGAAAGGCTGTCTGGGTTCCGGCAGGAACTAGTTCTGGACGGCGAAGCCCTGCCGGATAGCTGACACCGTATGTGTGCAACCCCATAGAGAGGTCGTAGTTTCGTTCCTTTTGCCCGAGGGGCTGTTCGAGTGTCCTCCCGAAGGGCTGTCCGAATCTCCGTTCGAGTTTCGAGGGTCCTCCTGGAGGGCTGTCCGCGACATCGTCCGGGGGACTGTCCGACCGCCTCCCGAAAGGCTGTCCGACGAGGGAGTACATCCTCGCGGTTGGGAGGTTGAAATCCTAGCTGCGGGAATCTGCACCAACGATCTACACCGACTCTTCTTCCGCTGCGCTTCGAGTCGGTACGGATCAGATCTAACCTTGTATGCAGTCTCCATAGTGGTCCTGGGCGTGCTCGCTATACAGAATTTTTTTATTTTCTGTCGCGTTCCTCTACAGTGGCATCAAGAGCCGTGCTATGCGTAGATGCAGGTTATGATCTAGAATACATGGAGCTGTATGGGTATTGCATAATATAATTTTTGAGTAGATAAGATCTATTGCTGAAAATTATTTATGCAGGTAGCAGATGAAATCTGTTACCCGATGTTCTTGTTGCTTCCCTGGAATTTGCGTATTTCTGATCCTGAAACAGCTTGGTGGAATTTTACAAAGTTCTGGCAATCCGCGGTCCTGATTGATCAATGAAGTGCTATCAGTTCTTTGGGTTCCACCATAGTTAAAGGAAAGATGAAATTTCACAGATGAAAGGGCAATGCAGATATGATCTGCACGGGGGTCATACGTATGACGAAGTTTAGTATGGGGCTCAAGATTTTATTATCTCATGTTTCATACACCCTGGAAAGTTAATCTAGCAACTTGAATAATCATACTTGATGATAAACGTTGGTAGCTGCGGTTTGAGTCAAAACCTTAGAAGCCACGTAAAATAAAATTTTGCATGAACCGATTAGAGGCGTCTAACTTGGTTTTGCAGGATGGTTTGCATGTGATGTGGTATAGCAAAGCTCATATTCAATTTGATTTTGAATGAGATGACTATATGATGTAATTAACATGACCTGCGTGTCATGATTCGGCATGATGGCTGGAGCCATATGATTGCACTTTAATGACCTACGAGTCAACCTTAAGTAATGCATTTATTTTATCTGCTATGGAGATAGCGATATTATCTGTTGCATCGACAAGGTGGTGGCAATCTTCGCGAAGGTGAACACCGACGCAAATGCCGAAGACGAAGAATTGAAAGACTTCTCTATCAGAAAGGGCTATACCATCTCATGCTAATTATGAATTGCCTGAGATGTTTATCCCTATTGATGCACCCTTCTTGATTGCGCGGTAGTCGCTTTTTATTAGGGTGATCTCTCACAAAATATCAAGTAGTTAGTGTTCTCCCAAGTGTAGCACCGTCACGGAACCTAACTTTTTGGGGTGCGCCATGTCCACATGGGTACGAACAATTAGAAAAGTGTGAGGCGGGTGAGGTCAGACCTCGCAGCAAGATCACTTGGTTGTCTTGACGTTCTGGCTTGATCGTCCTGAGCTCGGAACACACCCATCGAAAGATGAACAAGAGTCACATGGAGAAGTGATCGGCAAGTTAGCCTATCGATTGAAATTCTCGTCATCAGTGATGTCCACATCAATGGCGTTGAATTGAAATATGGGTCTTGTATCACTCATAATCAATTTTGAGAGATATTGACTTGAGTGGGAGCACACTTTAGAATAAAATTGTTTATTCACTAGTGCATTTTCATTATAAACAAAGTCTAAGTGAAACCTGTGTTTTCCGTTGTAGATCAAATGGCTCGCAACACCGCGTTCAACCTAGGCCCGATGTTAGAGAGAGAGAAGTTAGCTGCGACTGGAAACAACTATGCGGACTGGGTCCGCAACCTGAGGATTGTCCTCAGGAGTGCTAAGAAGTTGTATGTGCTTGAAATTGCTCTTCCAGCTAAACCGGCGGCAGATGCCCCGGAAGATTTACAAAATGTCTAGGCCACTAAGGATGATGATCACAACTTAGTGTAGTGCCTCATGCTAGCTTGCATGAGTGCAGAGCTTCAAAAACGTTTTGAATTCCATAAACCCCGTGATATGATCCGGGAATTGGATGCTCTGTACAAGGAAACCGCAAAGTCTGAACGATTTGATATCATGAAGGCTTTGATGGATTGCAAGATGGCTGAGGGTAGTTCAGTTGGCGAACACGTGGTCAAAATGATTGGCTATTCTGAAAGGCTTAAAACCCTGGAATTTCCACTTCCACCTGGCCATATGATGGACATGTTGCTTTCTTCACTCCCCCCGTCTTACGACGGTTTTGTATTGAACTACAACATGAGTTGGATGGAGAAGGAACCGGAAGAGGTGCTCGCCATGCTGAAAACTGCAGAAGGAGGACTGCGGAAAAATCGCAAGCAAGTGTTGCTTGTGAATAAAACCGCCAGTTTCAAAAAGAAGAAAGGCAAGCCAAAGAAGGGCAAGGGCGCCAGTAAGACCGGCTCCCAAAGCAACTCTAAGGGTGGAGCCAAGAATGAAACTGAGTGCTTCTACTGCAAGGGCACAGGACACTGGAAGAGAAACTGCAAGAAGTATCTGGAAGATAAGAAGTCCGGGAAAACCGGAAAAGGTATAATTGTTATACAAGTTAATGTCATTGACGTTTTGCTTGCTAGCGAAAATTCTAAGTCTTGGGTATTGGATACCGGATCGGTTGCTCACATTTGCAACTCGATACAGGGGCTTCAGAAGGTGCGCAAGCTGGCAAAGAATGAAGTCATGATGCATGTCGGGAACGGCGCTGGGATCGCCGCTCAAGCCGTCGGCATTATGCCTCTACGTCTCCCTTCAGGATTTATCTTAGAACTAAGTAACTGTTATTTTGTTCCACTGTTGTGTAGAAACATTATCTCTGGATCATGTTTAGTACACGATGGGTATTCGTAGAAGTCTGAGAACAATGGTTGTTCACTTTATTGTAAGGATATGTTTTATGGATTTGCACCCATTGTTGGGGGCCTTATCATACTAAATCTTGAATGTGGAAATGATGTCTTTAACGTAAATGCTAAACGCCTTAAGAAGGCTGATACCACCACCACTTATTTGTGGCACTGTCGACTTGGCCACATCGGAAAGAAACGCATGCAAAGACTCCAGTCAAATGGAGTTTTACCGTCTTTTGATTTTGAATCATTTGACACATGTGAAGCTTGTCTGATGGGAAAAATGACCAAGACGACGTTCATGGGTCATCCTGAACGGGCAGGTGAATTATTGGAAATAATACATAGTGATGTATGTGGTCCAATGAACACAGCCGCACGGGGTGGGTATTTCTACTTCGTGACTTTTACTGATGATTTAAGTCGATATGGCTATATCTACTTAATGAAGCATAAGTTGGAAACCTTTGAAAAGTTCAAAGAATTTCAGAATGAGCTAGAAAATCATCGTGACAAAAAGATTAAGTTTCTGCGGTCTGATCGCGAAGGCGAATATCTTAGCCATGAGTTTGGCCAACATCTGAGTGATCGTGGAATCGTTTCACAGCTTACGCCTCCCGGAACTCCTCAGAGAAACGGAGTATCGGAACGACGTAACCGAACCTTGTTGGACATGGTAAGGTCGATGATGTCTCTTACAGATCTACCGATATCTTTTTGGGGTCATGCACTAGAAACTGCCGCGCACACATTAAACAGAGCTCCGTATAAGTCTGTTGAGACGACACTATATGAGTTGTGGCATGGGAAGAAACCCAATTTGTCGCATCTCAAAGTTTGGGGTTGTCAAGCTTATGTAAAATGTTTACAACCGAGCAAACTCGATCCCAGATCAGACAAATGTAACTTTGTAGGTTATCCAAAGGAAACAGTTGGGTATTTCTTCTACCAACCCTCCGAGTACAAAGTGTTTGTCGCTAAAAACGGAGTCTTTCTCGAGAAAGAGTTTCTCGCCAAAGAATTAAGTGGGAGGACAGTACAACTTAATGAGATTAGTGAATCTTCGGCAACCGTTGATATGGCTAAGGAACCGGAAGAAATTCCGCTAATTATCCCTACAACTGAGCCGGAAGTTGTCGCATATGATGCGGGGGCTTTAGACAATGTTGTAACTAAACCGCGCAGATCAGGTAGGGCTATCCAGCCACCTGAGTGGTTTCATAACGAAATCTTCATTCTTGAAGACGATGAACCTGCGCACTACAAGGAAGCGATGGCGGGGCCTAGCTCAAAGGAATGGCACAAGGCCATGAAATCCGAAATGGAATCCATGTACGAAAACCAAGTTTGGAAATTGGAAGAACTTCCAGAAGGCGTAAAGCCAATTGGTTGTAAATGGATTTTCAAAAGAAAGATGGACGCGGATGGTAACATTACTATCCACAAAGCTAGACTTGTCGCGAAAGGGTTCAAGCAAGTTCCAGGAGTGGACTACGATGAGACTTTCTCGCCCGTAGCTATGCTTAGGTCTGTTCGGATATTGCTAGCAATTGCTGCTTATTTCGATTATGAAATATGGCAGATGGATGTCAAAACGGCTTTCCTAAATGGAAACCTCAAAGAGGATGTATACATGATACAGCCAGAAGGTTTTGTCATTCATAAGGATGCTGGAAAGGTATGCAAACTTCAGAAAGCCATTTATGGTCTGAAGCAAGCATCAAGGAGCTGGAACATTCGTTTTGATGAAGTGGTCAAAGAGTTTGGCTTCATCAGGAATGACGAAGAATCTTGTGTTTACAAGAAGTTTAGTGGGAGCGCAAAAGCATTTCTAATCTTGTATGTGGATGACATATTGTTGATTGGAAATGACGTGAATTTTCTTAGCGAAATAAAAGACTCATTGAAGAAAAGGTTTTCAATGAAAGACTAAGGCGAAGCGGCATA
The DNA here is from genome assembly GCA_011799875.1 of Thinopyrum elongatum. Lineage (NCBI taxonomy): Eukaryota > Viridiplantae > Streptophyta > Magnoliopsida > Poales > Poaceae > Thinopyrum > Thinopyrum elongatum. Next base: position 79,796,759 of record CM022303.1, read on the forward strand.
TGTATTGGGCATCAGGATCTATAGAGATAGATCAAAACGCCTGATAGCGCTTAGCCAAAGCACGTACATTGACAAGGTGTTGAAAAGGTTCAACATGGAGAACTCCAAGAAAGGCCTACTCCCCATGTCACCTACCACAGTGCTTTGCAAGAATCAGTGTCCTCGGACCCTCGATGAGCGAGTACAAATGAATGATGTTCCATATGCTTCGGCAGTTGGTTCTATTATGTATGCCATGCTATGTACAAGACCGGATGTTTCCTATGCGCTAAGTGTTAGCAGCCGGTACCAAAGTGATCCAGGATTGGAACACTGGGCAGCAATCATGGGTATTCTTAAGTACCTCAGAAGGACCAAGGATTTACTCCTTGTGTACGGAGGTGATGAAGAGCTCATTGTAAGTGGTTACACTGATGCAGGCTTCATGACTGACCCAGATGACTTCAAATCTCAATCAGGCTATGTTTTCATATTGAACGGTGGCGCAGTTGATTGGAAAAGTTCCAAACAAAAGACTGTGGTGGATTCTACGACGGAGGTGGTATATGTTGCCGCTTCAGAGGCCTCCAAGGAGGCGGTATGGATCAAGCAATTTCTTGAAGACCTTGGTGTGGTTTCTAGTGCCCAGGACCCGGTGGAGATCTATTGTGATAATAGTGGCGCCGTGGCTCAGGCAAGGGAGCCAAATTCGCACCATAAGACAAGACATATTCAACGCAAATATAAACTCATTCAACATCATGTCGAAGAGGGTTTAGTGAAAGTATGCAAAGTTCACAAGGATCTGAATGTGTCAGACCCGATGACAAAGCCTCTCCCACGAGCAAAGCATGAGCAGCACCGGATAGCCATTGGTGTTAGGGAAGCCATGTAACTGGATTATGACTCTAGTGCAAGTGGGAGTCTGTAGGAGATATGCCCTAGAGGCAGTAATAACAGTTATTTTGTATCTCCAAGTTTGTAATGAATGTTTATGTTCCATGCTATAACTGCTATGATTCTCTAGTCTGCAATAACACGAGGCTCGGAGGGAAACTCATATGCACGTGTGGTATAATAAACAGTAAAATGTATTCCTGGTCTTGCCTCTAAGGCTGGCTCAAGTATTGCATGATGATCCTGTTTTCCTGATCATGGGCATGGATGTGCTGGCAATTTTTGAGGGCACATTGTTAGTAGAACACGTGTGTTGAATCGACCCAGATTAATGTTATGCTATGAATTTCTATCGTTACAAGTTTATGGTTTATAACACAGAGATAGTTAATGTTTGCAAAATTCCTTAGACCATGAGAGTATCGAGTTCCTTCGTACTTGCTTCGTGAACTTTGCGGTTTGTTAAACGTCATCCGTAACTGGGTGGCTATAACGGCGACTTACGGGTTCATGGAAAAGTATGGCAAGTAACATGATAGCTCAAGATTGGGATTTGCTCCTCCGACGATGGAGATATATTCTCGGGCCCTCTCGGTGTTACGGTATCCATCATCGTCTGGCCAGACACCTTGTGATTTGATCACTGGGATGCCGAAAACACGGAAACGAGAAAAGAGAACAAAACCAGTAACGAGGTAACTTGCATAGTGGACAAATTTGTTGATCCACGGGGATGCAATAAATCTCACCTCGGGTATTTGTGACATATCGCGAAGCAACAGGAATAGCTCACAGCAACTGGAGGTTCACTCGAATATTCATTCGTGTGGGTATAGGGGTCAATATGGGTGTCCACAGCTCCGATGTTGATCATTGATCGGAAGGGGTTCTGGGTCATGTCTATACTTCACCGAGCCTATAGGGTCACACGCTTAAGGGTCATCTATCTGCTGAATACTAGACAGGGAGTCTAAGAGAAAGTCACCGAAAAAGTTTCGGAGACAACGGAAGAGTTCCGGAGAGAGAGAACACCGAAAGAGTTTCGGTAAAACCGAAAAGGTGTTTTGGAATATATTATTAGGTCAAAAAGCATTTCGGCATCGCAAGGAAATTTTCAGAGGATGTCAGAATTGGTCTGGGAACTTCTGGGAATTTTCAGAGAAAAAAACCGGAAATGTTGCGAAACTGCCGTAACCGCTGTTGTTGCTTTTCGCTGATGAAAACTACAATACCGGAAATGTTTCGGAAAATTCCCAGAATAATTTTAGAGGGTGCCGAAAATGTTCTGGGACCTTCTGGAATTTTTCAAAAAAAAAAGTTTCGCGGAAAACATCTTGTCTTAGCGTGAGGGGACAAGATCCCACGAATCGGGGGTTGCTTGTTTGGTGGCTTTTTGTCTAGGGAGCACCCTTGTTTCAAGGGAGACATGTTGGTGGCTTGTTGGGGGGCCCCCCCAATGGGGGGGGGGCATGGTTGTGGCCGGCCAAGGGGGGGACCCCATGGTGTCCCCATGGTGCCTCCCTTGCATTACCTCTTTACCCTTCATGTGGGACATGTAGCATGGGTTTTTTGGTACTTTCTCCACCACCCCACCCCTTGCCTTGGCCTATAAAAGGAGGAGAAGTGGCTGCCATTCTCCTCATCCTTGCTCTCATACACATGCCATGACTTGTTTGGCCTCTCTCTCCCTCCCCGCGAAATAGTTTCGTAGAGCCGAAAGGTTGTCTGGGTTCCGGCAGGAACTACTTCTGGACGGCGAAGCCCTGCCGGATAGCTGACACCGTATGTGTGCAACCCCATAGAGAGGTCGTAGTTTCGGTCCTTTTACCCGAGGGGCTGTTCGAGTGTCCTCCCGAAGGGCTATCCGAGTCTCCGTTCGAGTTTCGAGGGTCCTCCCGGAGGGCTGTCCGCGACATCGTCCGGGGGACTGTCCGACCACCTCCCAGAGGGCTGTCTGACGAGGGAGTACATCCTTGCGGTTGGGAGGTTGAAATCCTAGCTGCGGGGATCTGCACCAACGATCTACACCGACTCTTCTTCCGCTGCGCTTCGAGTCGGTACGGCTCAGATCTAACCTTGTATGCAGTCTCCATAGTGGTCCTGGGCGTGCTCGCTATACTGAAAATTTTTATTTTCTGTCGTGTTCCCCTACAAAAATAGCTATGGCATTGGTGATGTCACCAACGCCATAGCTATTTTTCACATTGCCTTAGCCTATTTAGGGCAAATTTCGTTTCGCGCTTACACACACTCCACTTCTCTCCGGCTACCGCCGCCACATCTCCTGCCTTCAACGCTCCCGTCGAGCTCCTCGGCCGGCGCCGCCCTCGCCCCGTACCCCACCCCTCGCTTGGCCCCCACCGCCCTCCCCGGCCCACCGCTCCCGCCGCTGGTCCTCCCCCACCGTCTGGCCGCCGGCCACAACCACCTCGACCTGGCCTCCGGCATCTCGGGTTGCAAAGCGTCCGGCGTTGCTCTGCCCAGGCGCGGAGACTGCGATTCTGCCGGTATGTGAGATCTCTCCTTTTTTCTAAGTTCATAGACATATTTGTTACAATTGCTACACATCTATATTTCAGGGTAAATTAGTTCTAGTTGTAACAATGTGAGTTGTTTTGGACATGGATTTGAGGAAATCTGGTTGAAACAATGAAGATTTAATTGTTCATAGACAAATTTGTTACAATTGTTTTCGATTTTTTGAGGAAATGTGGTTGAAATCATGTATTGTTGGTGATGATTTGTTTGCAGGGACTATATATGATTGCCAATGTTTTGTCGAGACGTTGATTAATTTCTGTTTTGTCAAATTTCTGGCAACCAATATGTCCTAGTTTTAGCAAAGGTCATGCCGAAATTTTCTATTTTGCATTTTGTATACGAAGTAAGTATATGTCCTATTTGTTTATAGATGTCCGATGTGGGATCTTCTTTGACACATTCGGCTAACAGTGAAATGGGCTTTACGGACGCGTAGGGAGACGACGATTATGATGAAGATCTTCAACAGGAGGAGATAAATCCAGATGAGTGCTATGTGAGAGGCTGTGGCTACAAAGATATATTCCTGGGGAGGAGAGTAATCCTGATTAGGGCGCTGGTACTGCTGAAGATGATACGGATGAGTATTGTGCTGAGGGTGACGAGGAGGTGGAGGTGGAGGATGCTCCAAAAATACGGAAGCAACGGAAACCTAGGAGTCGAAATGCTATTTGCACTGAGAGGCTTGTGGCCAGTCGAGTTAACTCCACTGGTGAGCCTGTTAGTCCACGGAAGGCCATGCCTCACTACGGCAATGCCCTAGGTGTCATCCTTCGAGAAGTCTGCTCCATCAACGAGTCTAATATAAGGGATTTAGTCACACGTAATCCGTGAGAACTCCTCATAAGAAGGGTGCACGCAAGATTTAAGTTTCCTGACGAGTACGACAACCTATCGTACATAAAGAATCGGGTTAACAACCATGCAATCCATAAGTTCTCAAAGAATTTGAGTTCTTGGAAATCATCCGCAAGAAAAGAGCTTCACAAAGATTACTCCATGATCCAGAAGACCATTAGTGAAGATGACTGGAACTTTTTCAAGATGCAAAATCAGGAGAACCCTGTGGTGCAGAGCTAGTCGACATGGGGGAAGGACATGCGATCAAACACATTAAGTAACCACACCCTCAGAAGTCGTGGTTTTGTTGGGAAGAAGCCCGTGTGGGACAAGCAGGATGCTATACTTGCAGCAAAGGTCATCCCAAACCATTTCTAGCAATTCAAAGACTCCCTCGAATATAACTATGCCAGGGGCTGGTACCATTATGGTTATAACTCAGGAGAATTTTTCGCCGATCACCAAATGAGAAGACTTGAAGAAGAACTGGCAACGCAGCATGCGGAACCTCAGAGCTCTCAAGGGTCCACGGCGAGGTGGAACACTCCTCTTAACAGGTCAATCAATGTGACCCTCGGCAAGGACCAGTTGCATCTGCCGGTGGGTGGCCCTGTGAATGGTGCCGGATGCGGAGCCAAATGGGGGCATCATTATGTCGAAGACCGTGAGCAACAACGATAGAGAAGGAGAGCCAACAAGCAGACCATCAAACAGGAAATAATTGTAGCCACAGCCGCAGCAACTGCTGACAATGAAGCACACATCAACACGCAAAGGCAAGCCCATGCCCAACGTCAAGCAATGGATCAAAAATGGCGAACTAGGAAATATTGTCATCCAAACGTCACCCAAGGATAGCAGCCCTTCTGTCTCTTTCGTTGGCAACCCGTTGCCAATGGCTGCTCTTGACGCTCTTACGGAAGACACTCCGTGCAATCTCTTAGCCCATGTGAATGGTGAGCTGATTAAAGTTGCAATCGGCTCGATCATTTGCCCCAAAGATACCATCATGCACGGAGTGCAGATGCTTGAGGGGGTCTTCAAAGTTGAGTTGTCTTTTGTCTTAAATGATTACGATGATATTCCTCCTCCGATACAACCTCCGGGTGCGGATAGCCAGCTTACCCTTGGACAGGGCTTATGTTGGCCAATGATGTGGCCGAAGAATCAAATTCGGCTAGGAAATATCCAAATCCCAACAAGCTCACAGCAGATGAACAATGGCAAAACGTGCAGAGGACCATCTCCTTTGGGTCAGAGTCAACCTGAAGTCCATAACAACAATATGCACGTCATTGAGGACCTAGTAAATAATGATGAACTACTTGTCAGTCTATTCGTCTTGGTTGACGAATATCAAAACTCAGCTTCCATGTGGAATCTTGATGGACCTATGACTGTTGATCCTCTCCAAGCATTCTCTGTGCCTCCTGCTGTCCAAGCTGATCAGCTTGTTGTTCCTTGCTAGAAGACACTGTTCAATGCAGACTTCACGCCACCAGCACACAACTGCCACCAACCAGGGGAGCGTTGCTAAGTCCAAACACACTCAATGCGACGCTAGCAAATGCACTGCCAGATGGTGTAGCCAGCCAGCCTAACATGCCACGCAAGAAGAGGAGGCGACCAGGAAATGGTAGTAAGAAGGGCACTGCCGCCGCGAGCTAGCCGGTTCACAATGATGAACAAGTAGTTCGTCGTGTTGCCTGGCGGACTTACCATTCCCCGGGTGAACCCATCCTTCTGAAGGAGCTCAGCGATCTTCTGCAGACAGAATTGAGGGTTCTGCATGACACAATTCTCTGTAGGGAGAAGTACGCCTTTTCCCATGCAGGTGGACATCGCCCCGTTTTCACAGTGATGGTGCCACCTAATATTGGTTTGTGTGACCATTTCCCCGTGGACAAGTTCTATGTGCCATTCGAAGACATGTTCAACCTATTCCACCTAGACATGCTTGGTCCTTCCTTAATACGCCTATGGGCAATCAATAGTGCCTACAATGCCAAATGTGAGCTCCACAAGGTTGTCGTGGTAGGGGACCCCTACCTCATGCACGAGACCAACGTCAATCTCCCTGATCGCCGTCAAGCTATGAGGGACTACCTGACAAACCTCATGCTTGCCAACATGGAAAAAGATTGCCATCTAGTGCCCTACTATCCAAAGTAAGTCATTCGGTACTCAGTACAAACTATTCTTTCGTACAATCTCATTCTGCTTCCATGTTAAAACATTATATACTCGAGGATAATTGGTTTTTCTCTACATTTTATGCAGAGAACATTGTGTCCTCGTCGTTATTACCCCGAAGTTCGCCGAAATTTATTTCTTGGATTCAAAGAGGAAAGTGAAGAAGGACTACAGAGGCATCAAGAAGGTTCTCGATGAAGCACTCGTCAATTATACTAGCCGGGAAGGAGTGATCAGAGATGGATATTGCAAGTTCGACAAATTTAAAGCGGTACGCTTTTCCCACAAAACTGACTTTTGTTGTATGCAGCAGCCGAAAAACACTAATTTAGACGGCTACTAGGTCGTCCACCACATGGAGGAGTACATACGGGAGGGACAACACCTTAAAAGAACTCTGGCGTCATCGCATGGGGGAAGAAAATGGAGGAAATTAGACCAGGAGATGCATCTAGCTCAAGTTTGCTACCATCCTCAACAAGGATGTCATCAACCATGCCGGCGTTTTCAACGGCGGCGCACCTACCATCTCGGAGGAGATAAAAGCTCGCCTTAATCAGCAGGGCCACGATGCTGACGAACCGGTTTCTCTTGCGGATCCGACGAAGAAATACATTAATGATCCTTATTACTGATGTACTAGGATAGTGACAGCTAGCTATGCTGTTGTGGTTCTGTAAACTACTCAATCAACTACACATGTCTTATTTATTGTACTTCAAAACTTTGCCTAGCTATCTTAATTAAGTGCTACATGTAATTATCGTGGATATATTTTAATTAATGTTACATGTTTCCTTATTCTGGCATGCGAACCCACCTCTAAATATTTTGATCTTCAAAAACGCTGCCACGACACCGTTTTTGGCTGCCGTGGCAGCGTTTTTCTGATGCTTTCAAACTAAGTAATTGTGTGGGAAGGATATGCAACGCCTCCAAGGTTTCTCCATATTTTACTCGTGCGGAAAAGTCCAAACACCATAGGTACATAAGATATTGCCATCGTGCAATTTTGCCCAACGACATAGATATCCAAAATACTGCTAACGTGGCCTCCGACGCCACCACTATTCTTAACAATGGTGCCATATTGGTGGCGTCGCGCTTCCACGCCAGCAAGGTTATTTTTGGCTTGGCATAGCTATGCTTTTTTGCAATAGTGGTGGATCCCTATTGTCAGCCTCTCCACTTACATCACTCTTTCGATAGCTGTTGTTTGTTGACCACATTGACCACACCGTGCCGAGAGCAACAACGCGACGGACGATGGCGAGGCCCTAGAAGGGAACGACCCAGAGCCGGCGAAGCCACAATAGTGGATGCCCACGCTAAGGGGAGTACGAGGGCTGACAGGTTTGGCTGCGGGGTGAGGCTGCCTTTGCCGAAAAATAACAGGAGATGTGGGTGGGTCGAGGGATGGCCTGGCCAGCGATGCAAGTAGGGTGGGCCAGTGAGGCCTGCGCGACAGCACGGCCGACAACGGGAGGAGGGAGTAGGCAGTCCCGTCGGTGCTGGTTTGGGCGGCTGGAGTAGGAAGATTAGATATTGAAGAAGCACAACGGCCGTTGGATGGACATCTAACAACCACTGCTCTCATGTGTTGAATAAGTTGACAGCTACGCGTCAACCTATTTTTTTAGGAAAGCGTACGCGTCAACCTAGTAGGCCCACAAGTCAGCTTCAAATCTATGAAAAACAGCATACAACCCATCTGCCATTAGTTTTAATAATTTACTGCCCATTTGCTAATTCTTAAAGATTTTTTTGAAACCCATATTCTTTTTGTTAGCATTACAACCCATGTTCTGGCCACGGTTAAAAAATTCAACGAATTTTGTAAATTTCGATGCGGTACGAAATATTTTTATTCCCGAAATTTCAAGTCACATTCAAACTAATTTGAAAAATAAATTTATATCAAATTAAAATCCAGCATAATTTTCCCCGCAAAAATCTAATGAAATTTAAAATCTAAAAAAGGAAATTTAAAACTAATTGCCGGTCTGTTGTGGTTTTAAAATTTACAACCCATTTCTTACTACTTATAGCCCATTTTCTACGCAAGCGAATACATCCCTCCTCATGTTGAAAGATTTGAAGCCCAGCATGGCTGAGAAAAGAAAGTAGGCCTCGATTGGGTTTTCTTAAAAAATAGAATTGGGCTATCGATTTTCAGAAAGAAAAAAATAATTGGGCTCGTCATGTGGTAAACATAAAATAAAAGCCTGGGCTAGACGAGCCACAACCCCCGCACAGCCCCGTTGATACCCTGCTCCGTCTCTAAAACTAAAAAACAACTACGCGAGCTGCTGGGTCCCTGGTGTTAGCCACTCGCTGTGTAATTCTCTCGTTTATTGACTACATTGACAATGGCGTGGGACCCAGATATCAGACAATTAGGAGGAAGCATTTTTTTGGCTTGTAACGAGGCATTTGCTTGCATACTGCCATGACCCTGGTGGGTCCGTACTGTCATCCCCTCCGTGTATAGTCACCTCCTGATTCTTGTCGGTTGTTGACCATGTTGACAACGCCAGACGGCAGCGCACCGCACAAGGCGAGCAAAACCAAGGCGGAGGACGACGACGATGCCTCGGACGGGAACGAACAGGAGCCATGGAAGATGCGGCAGTGTAGTCGAAGGCAGAGGGGAGTATGAGGGTTGACTGGTTCGGGTGCGGGTGCAGCTTAGGCCTGATGTCACCGGAGAATAACAGGACGTGTGGGGGAATAAAGGGATGGACTGGCCAACGTTTGAGGGTACGGTAGGGCGGCAGAGGCGCAGCCAGCCGTGCGAGGCGGGAGAAAGCGGGGCCGATGGCGTGGTTTGATTTCGCGGCTGGAGGAAGAAGACAAGAGATAGAAGAAACACGACAGATGTTGGGTGTCAATCCAACGGCTGGTAGGCAGAATCGTTTGTTGACTAAGTCGACACCATCTTGGATAGGACTTTTCCTCGTCGGTCCCAAATGTCAGAATCTAAATCCGTCACTACCATGCAACATTTCTTATTAAGAATTACAACCCATTTGGTGTGCTATCTCAAAATAAGTTTGTAGGTACTGGCGGCCGCTAAGCATTTGGGTTCTGTAATGCACAATGGGCTCAAGGAGCCCGCGAGAGTGATGTTGTTTCCCTTTGTTGTGATTGGTTATAATATTTATCTCTTAATTAAAGAAATGGCAAGCCATTGGTCCTGTTTCAAAGAAAATGAGTCACAGTCGAGTTGAAAAGGACAACAACATCAAACTCCAGCTTACAAACGGTACAAAAGCATAAGGATTAATTATTCATTAGGTTTAGACATGAACATAACAATAACATCTAACTCAACCACTGTTTCGTCATTGAGCATCAACTATACATCCATAACATCCCTTTTCAATTACAAAGCTCACTGCTCCAGGTTCCGCTAGAAATGGATAATGAAATAGAGTTCATTGATACACCATCCTCCTAGACAGCCAAGACAGTGTTTAACGTGCAACTAAAATGACTCAAGCATGCAACCACTGCAAATTTGTTCATTTTATCATATAGCCTTGTTCGGTTCGGACTTTAATCCACCACCACACTTTTTTCATATAAATGTACATGTACTACGTGTAGTGGCAAAGATACAATGAACTTCTTAGGTGGGGCAGACTAAAGAAGAAAGTACACAAAATAATTGGACCACGCTACTTGAGAAGTGTTCACACCTGGGCTAGGAAAGCCAAAATACAGGTGGGCCTCAATGTAGCTCCGCATTACGTATGTGGCATGTGTAACAACACCTGGGAGAAGTAAAGCAAGAACATAAGCCAAATTAAGTGCCCCTGTAACCCCTAAAAAAAGTGCACCTGCAAAAATGCAAATAAAATTATGCCAATACAATATTTAAAAAAAAATCACAAGCTGTCTAACTACTCGACGCATATCTTGAATCTATTTGTTGGAATTATGATGATTTTAGACCATGTCAAAATATAATTCTTTCAACTTTGACAAATTTCTGAACTGATGTGGAATGGATGATATGTGGCAATTCTAAAATGCGAAAGAAGCCGGATGATGTCTTCAAAGGGCTAGCTGCGTGGTGTCTTCATAGCTTAATTGGTTGGATTCCAGACAAAACACTTGGGTCCTGACCTTTCTAACCCAACCAGGCTATCACAATTTGACTAGCATATTGTAATGTGGGTGTATGTTTAAGGTGCAAACTCAAATGGGTTTTTCATGGTGTTCCATGCATGCTCTACTAAGAATATTTGAGCATGTTTTCTTTAATTCAGAAATTGGTTCAACAAGATATATACACAGCCGAAAAGTGCATAGACGAGCACTAGTGAATTACTGAACTTGAACTGAACTTTTTCCAGATGAATTAGGAATTGACTATCAAACTAAGTTTATGAGTTCGTTGTGTAAATCAAAGCCCATCCAGCACCATGATTTCCTCTGTCCTATGACAAATTAAATTGACGATAGATCGCATACACACGTAGCAAGTAATCAAGCTCACACTGCCAACTAAGCTGGTCATGACCGTGGCGTGCAGGTGCCCGCTGCCACCTTGCTCCTCCTCAGCCAAGTGGAAACAACCTACATGCTTATACAATATCTCTTTGGTGCGACATTATAGGTCAATAAAAGTTTCCTTTATCAAAAATCTCGCTATAGATCAAATCCTTTTGAACACTATGCTTATATCTCCTCTATGCGGTCAGAGAAAAACTCCATTTACCAAAATTCCACTGCACGTGGTGCTTCTCACAACACCAGAGAGTGCTCGTGTGTGAGCTACTAATCAATAAGCTTTGCTTGCTACATAAGCCGTCTGGACCGACTTCCCCAAGATCACGGAAAGGACCCCCGCGTCGCTCGTCCTGGGCGACACGGGGGAACGCAACGCCGCCGCCGCCGATTCCACCCCTCGGCGCCCTCCTCTCCACCGTTTCCGCTTGCCTCACCGGGGTGGCGGCGGGCCTCGCCTCCGAAGGTGGTGTGGGAGTTATGTTGTGAGCGCCGCGGTTCTTCTCGGTCAGCGGCACGCGAAGGCTTCGTGGCTAGGTAGCGTCGGCGGCTGATCTCGCGGCAGCGGCTGCTGCTTGGGCCGTAGGGCTTGGATTCGTCCGGATCTAGCCTCCCTTGACGCGGCTACATCTCGCCGGCGAACGCATGGCAAGCCGATGGACCCGGGCATGTTGGGGGCATCGTTCTGCTCCTCCCTCATCTTCGTGGATCTGGGGCCTGAAAATCCGTTGGTGGTGCTGCCTAGGAGTGCGATTGCGGCGTCGGCCGCTCGTCCTGGGTGCCGGGTCTCCTCCTGTGGCCGTGGGCTTGAGGTGGTAGCGGAGTGCCGCATTGTTTTGTTAGTATGGCTATACTGCGGTCATCACTACGGCTAGCAGCGCCGGCCATGTTACAGTGACCACCAAAAGGTCTTCAGGATCGTTCCATCTCTACAGATCCGGTGGTTGACTTCGACGAAGTGATGTAAATTATGGACGACGACTTGTCGCAAAGGAATGGTTGTGCAGCTGATAGCATATAGCTGCTGGGATTGAGGAGAAGTGGTGGCGATAACTCATTAATGACTTCTAGAGTGGTGCTACTCGAGCACCCGGTCTCGAGCTCCGGGGTGAAACCCTAAGTCTAACCGTAGTTTGATATACTTGGCAATGGAAATGTTTTACGTCGTTACCTTATTGAAGGCCTTGCTCGGATATGCTCAGACTAGTTACCGAAAAAGGCTTTCGCCCCGCTTTATAAATAAAGCAACCACCAAGCACAAAGTTCAAATGGAAACATCCGAACAACACACACACCGCCACCGCAGGAAGGTCCAACACACACGCACAAAACACTACACGGGTTCAGCTGTGGGCACAGCACAACAAGCCCAACACTAACACAGGCACGCACAATACAAAAGCGGCAGTGACAGCGACGGCGACGCAGAGAAGATCTAATCCGGCTCTGGTGGTGGTGGGGGGAGCGGTGGAGCCATCCGGAGAGCCATCGCGCGAAGCTGGGTGATGATGGAGGTGATGGCGTCTCTCTCCCTGGGAGCTTTCCCACGTCTTACTTGGGGATCCCCATTAGCGACACGAGGCTCACGGTGGCCGAGCTGCGCCCCACGGTAGGTAAACTGCAGCACCGCATTGAACCCTGGCAGGGCCGATGGCTCTCCAAGGCAGCCCGGACGGTGCTCATTAACTCGTCCCTCTCCAGCCTGCTCCTATTCATCATGAGCTTCTACAGCCTCCCTGAGACTCTGCACCATGAGATTGCTACAGTCCAGGGACGCTTCTTCTGGGCTGGCGAGGGCGATAAGCAGAAATACCACATGGTGCGGTGGTCAGAGATATGTAAACCTCGCGACCAGGGCGGACTCGGAATCATGTCCTCCAAACGCATGAACATCGCCCTCCTGACTAGGTGGCTGCGGCGGATAGCGAACGGCGAGGGTGGCCTATGGCTTCGCATCATCCAGCAGAAATACCTCCGTGGCCAACCCCTCGCCTTCTGCCAGCGGTCAGGCGGCTCCCAGTTCTGGCAATCCATCATACAACTCCTCCCCGTCCTTCGCATCGGGACCTTGATTGCGGTTGGATCTGGCACCGCCACTCTGTTCTGGTTCGATCGATGGGCGGGTGACATCCCCTTTGCGGCTCGCTTCCCCGACCTGTTCACCATCGCGGTTGATCCGCGGATTTCAGTCGCGACGGCCCTTATTGACTTAGGGCAACTCGCCTTCCGGCGACCATTTGGCCCGGCTGAAAATGCTGATTGGCAGGAATTGATCGACTGCATCGCGCTGCACGAGCCTGACCTCGAATTGGGAGATGACCGCACCAGGTGGCGACTAGAGCCATCGGGGAGATTCTCCATGAAGTCTCTCTACCAGGCCATAGCCCCTTCGTCGGGCCCTGAGGAGCTCACCTCCATCTGGGAGATCCGGCTCCCCTTGAAGATTAGGATCTTCTTGTGGCAATGGATTCGCGGCCGCCTCCCGTCCGGCATAGAGGTCCTGAAACGCAACGGCCCTGGGGATGGGCGCTGCCTGCTCTGCGGGCCTGAAGAGGATTCGAACCATATCTTCTTCACCTGCGTGTCCGCGCAGTTCCTCTGGAGTTGTTTCCGCGAAATAGTGGGTGGAAGCTGGGTTCACAACAACTTCTCAGCCCTCTCCGCCGAACTCCAGGCATTACCACCCGCCTCGTGCCACATTAGGTGGTTGACTATTGGTGTCCTCGCCTAGACGCTGTGGACTGTTAGGAACAAGCTTGTGATTCAGCGTATCCCTCTTCATCGCGCTACTGACGCTTTGTTCAAATGGTCTGGTTACTTGCAGCTTTGGCGGCCGCTCAGACTAGTTCTTCGGGTGAAAACCTAGATTCTGGCCTCGGATGGTCAGATCCGGTGACGATGACGCTTGAGCGTTGCTCCCTTCCTGAAGACGTCGATGTTGAAGTACCTCGTCGTCTGTGTGGGTCATGAGTTAGTTGGTGCGAATATGGTCATTGTTATAGTTTGCCGGTCACGGATCTGACCGCTTTGGCCTTTTTTTTTCTTTTTTTCACGCATACGCATAGCTTTGGTCCTATATGGCTTTGCTATTTGCCAGCGTGTTTTGTGCGCGTGTGTTAGTGTTGCCTGTGTGTATCTTAACTATGCATAGACCGGGTGTGTGTGCATTGTGTCTGTGTCTTCTTGATGCTCCATTCTAAGCCAATAAAATCCACCCTTTATCGAAAAAGCCGTCTGTACCGGTGGAGGATGATCAATCAGGCTAGAAGCAGTAACCTGCATTATCCGTGTGTGTGCTGCCTCCGGTGACTTTGCATTCTTGCACCTGGCCGAGGAGTAATCGTCAGGTCAGGCTTGCCCCAACAATGCCTTGACGCCTCCACAGAAGGCTGCGACAACAAGGCAGATGGCCGGTGATTACTACCCACAGATAAAAATGGCACTCATAAAGCTATTCGAGGTGCCAAGAAAGAAGGATTCATGGATGCATTGATCGAGCGGTCGTGCTTGATGAAACCTAAAACATGATCGCCACATCTCGAGGTCATGTTGACGTTGTCAAAATAGTTCCCAATACCTTCCGTTTCTACGAGTAATTTATTAAAACCAAACATACAAAGACACGATGCGACATTGTCCGTTAGGGTGTGAATGTAAATCGAGGAGGACCAAGATATATACGAGCATCTTCCAGTATAATGTACTGAACAGTAGGTGAACATGCACAGTATCTGAAACAAAAAGGCCATTATGGCGAAAGGGGCTAAGAGTTGGAGCGGTGTTGCATCTACCGCATCGACGGCAGCGGGTCTCGGCAGTGTGGCGTTGTGGGGTCTCGGCAATTGACACGTGTTGATGGACGTCGCAGGATGGTGGCGTGGTGGTGGCGTCGACGGCAGAAAAGCTGGCAAGGTGAATGCGTTCATCCATCCTAAAGGTGAGGCAGCGGAAGTTGGTGTCGGTGTATTCGAGAGCATGCGGTGCACGTTGAGTGTCTGCTAGACCGGTTTGTGCTCTCAGCTCGCCGTTCGGCAGTTTGGTGAGGCCACCGATTAGATGGTGTGTGTTGGTGCGAGCTCGTGGCGCATCATCAAGCTTGTAGGTGTAGCGACAAAGGTCGCCAGGAAGGTGGATTTGGCTTGATCCATGTATTTGTTTTGCCGGGCTTTGTTGAGTAATATAATAAAGATAACTGTGTGCATGCTTGAATGTAGAGGCCTGGGGTTTCAACCTTATGTTCTGAAAAAAAATAAGGATTTTAATATTGGGGGAAACATGTTAAATTACAAGGAAATAGAGAAGTATATCTGCAGAGCTCGACACCAGACGTTCGCCTCAATCTGAAGAGGTTTGGGATTTTGGGTGCATCACAAGTCAATTGTTCGGCATGGCCGGTACCGTGGAATCGTTGATAGATTGCTGATCGCTTGAAGCCTCCATGCATCTTTCACTATGTGAAAGCATCAACCACCTTCTCATTAAGTGGCCCTAGACCTGAGCTTAGTCATAGTGTTAACCATTTAGACGCTTCGACCAAAGAGGAGTGCACGCATATTCCACCATCAGGACTGCCCCCTGGTACGACAAATCTTCAAGGGCTTTTTGCTCAACGGGATGTATGGTTAGCTCCTAGGACGAATGGCCACAAACTTGTCGGTGATGTTGACGTGGGGTGAGAGTGAATAATTCGAATGATGTTGGGGGTTGATGATGTGGACCTGTATGACGATGCCTTCTCCTGGAACTTTAATTTATTTTATTCTTAATGGAATAGAATAATGTGAATCAGGGTTTTTTAACTTTAACTTAACTTAATGCAATCACTAACTACACGGGGATGTCGCCTATTTTTATCCTGCTTGTTCCACCTAGAATACACATCTTTCTTTGGCTGGTTTTCTATAACAAGATCGTGACCATAGATAACTTTAAAAGAAAAACATGAGCAAGCCTGAAGAATATGTTTTCTTTGCAGAGCATGAAGTGTCCAGCATCTATTTTTTCATTGCACTGTTGCTCATCTTGTTTGCCCAAAAGTTAGCTCTTTCTTTGCCAAACAACTAGGTTCTTCTTTTGCATTCATTAATGCAGTGTGTTTCTGTATGGGTTGGTGGGAAGAGATTAGATGTGATTAACACTGTTAATGCAGCTGTTCTCTAGGCTTTGTAGAAGCACACGAACAATATAATCCCTCCGTCCCATCATATAGGAGCGTTTTTTACACTAGTGTATTGTCAAAATCGCTCCTATATTATGGGACGGAGGGAGTAGTTTTTAAAGGGTCACTTGGTTGACTTTGAAACATATCTGGTCTCTCGTTTAAAGAAAAATCAAGAAGGGGCGCCTGATTTTCAAGGAACATACACTGGAGCAGATGTATTTGTTTTGTCTGTATCTTCAACAACTGTTGCAGCAGAGGCCAGCTCAAAACGAGTAGGGGTGATGGCTGTTGTGTTAGCACTAATCTTAATATTTGTATCAGCATGTTTGTTTTCTCTAGGCATGTAGTATAGGTTCAGGAGTTGTTGGTTGGTGACGGTTCAGCGGAGCCGTGCGAAGAAGGCAAGATGCCAAGCCACCGTGCGAGACGGCGAGCATGGCGAGAGGCTGCAAAGCTGCGCGAGATGGCATGGCCGTGTGATGCGGGAAGCACGTGAGGCTGGAGCCTGACCGGCTAGACGATGTTGTTAGACCTGAGAGAATCAGTGAGTTTGTTAGCCGGCATGGACGGGCTGTGTGGCCGTTGAGAAGGAGCTACTCGAGCTGTGTACGTGGGCTCGTATGTAGTTAGTGGTTAGGTAGCATGCATGGGTTACTGCTTAGTGGCCGGTGTGGCCGATGAGCTTTGTGTGTGCGTCTACTACTTAAGAAGTGGTAAGTCTGTTTTTTCAGTTGACAAGAAAATAGAGAGGAAGAAAAGGCAGGGCTCTGAGAGGCAGCCGGCCACAATTTTTTTTTCCTTATTCATGAGAGCTGCGTGAGGTAGCTAAAAGAAAAAGAAGCGGCGCTGCGAGGAGGCCACACCAACATGCTGCTCCCTCTGTTGCAATGTCAACTTCTTCATCCTTTGATATGATCAGGCGCGACACTGGGAACATTCAAAGCCCTCTTCCACACTAGACGCCCTCTGGTCACCAGCAGCGCGGCCACGGCTGCTTGATCCCCGATTTGTCTGATTCTGATGGGCCTATGTTCTTGTTTTCGTTTCAGTCTTTGTTGTATGTTGTATCAGTTAAGAACGAGTGTACCTTTTCATTTACATAGACTGCACTTTGTGGTATTCTGGGTGTGCGTTGGTGCCTCCAGTTTGTAATGTTTTGGTTTGAACCATGTACTAGACCTGCTTTATCAGGCTTGTTTCTAAGTAATGGAGCCAGAGAACTTTCTCCCCTGTTGATCTAAAACAATGTGAATAAGGATATCCTTTCGAGCTAAATTCTTGCAAAACTCCTACAAAAACTCTTGCCACATGGTAGGGCAATTTTTTTGGGGAAAGTAGTAGGAGGTGCCCCCTTAGCCTTTGAAACATGCAGAGCATACGGGAGTGGGACTAGCAGATGAGAGTGCCAACTCTGTAAGTTTATTTAACTGCTATTCTGCTTGTCGCTACACGTCAAATTAATGTGTTTTAGTACCACTGGCATTCAACTCCGCACAGGTTCCAGTTAGAATCAAACCACTATATGTACGTGTACGTTCCAACGTGCTGTCGCGTGGAACCTTCCAATGGAGCAGGTTCCCTTTGTGCTGGCTAGTAAGCCTGCGAGAGAAATATAATCAGGCCAGGTTCAGCTAGCTCGCTGTGACTTTGCAAATGAAGGAAGTGGAGCCAAGCTTTCCAATATGCACTTCATCGGAAAGTACTCGGATGAGTTGGGCTTAAGCCCTGTACGCCTCTACCGACGCTCATCAAGAACATGACAGTTCAACGCTGGGGACTCCATTCAGATACAAAGGCAAATCTTGATGCTCTTCGAGATGGTAGAGTAGAAGGATTCACGGGGCCAAGTGCCGGGACGTGCTTGATGATACCAAGACGATGATTTTCGTATCTTGAGTTTACCCAGATGGTGTCCAAAATGTTCCCAATACCTTCCATTTCTATGAGTAGTTTTTATCAGAACCAAACATATAAATACAGTGTGTGGCATTCTCAGTTAGGATTGTAAGATGAAATTCTAGGTTAGGGGCATGTGAGAAGGGGAAGATTTATATGAGAACTATTGATACGGACGTCTTTCATTATGACGAGGTGGCATGATAAATGTAGGTGGATACGTACTCTATCTCAAACAATGTATGCTCGAATTCCAAAATTTTATTAATTGCAGAATATACCAAAATATTTATTGTTGGTTACAACTATTACTTTTATGTGTGTGTATGTCAGAGATGGAACACATGATTCCATAAATCACACCAGCGGAGCAAACTCGCTGGCCCATTGAATGCTTACATCTGCAGGCTGGTCCTCAAACCACAGCTGATGAAGAGCTTGACTAACCTTTCCAACCCAACCATGGTTTGTCTTGGGGATTGTGATGATGCGGGTACAAGTTTAGGTTTACTATGCACCATATCAGCTTGCTTTTTCCTTGGTCCTGAAAAAAGAGGATCTTGCTCTTGGGCAGCACTGGGGCGTCCTCAGCCTTAGCCGCTGGTCTCTCGCACATCGTCCGCCACTCCTCGCCGCTGCCATTGCCGGCGGGGCCTAGTTATCTAGGTCTTAGCCGTGGGCGCGTGTGCTCATCTGTGTCTTCCACACAACAAGCGATCTTAGTCGTGGTCGTCAAGAGCGGGCTTTCTGCGACACGACTCTTTGTTCCTCGCGAGTCTTGCTGCCACGGCTAGCTCAAATATGGAGGGAGCCACAGATCCCTCTGAAGCGGCGGCTCTTCGTGTACCTTGGATCCAGGGCGCTGCTCCATTGCGGCCTTCGGGTAGGACAAATCACTACACGGCGGCAGCCCCATGGCTGCGTGGCGCAGATCACGAATCGAGGGCATGGCAAAATTTGGTGCGCCAGCTAGGCCCACCAAAGGTTGTTCGTGGCGGTATCCACTCTCCATATCCGGTGGGTTTTGTTAGCGGCTCTTACTCTGGCCAGTTTGCCTTCGGCGATGAAATGCAATCTATGAGACGCAGTGGGTATGGTTGCGCAGCAGTGGTAATGGGATTTCTAGTCTGACATATGTAGCTGCTGGGATCATGGAAAAGTGATGGTGACAAAACATGACTTTGATTTGGTGGTGCTTCTCGAGTAACGAGTCTCAAGCTCCCGGGTGAAAATCCTAGGTTTGTCCCAAGTTGGTTCTACTAGGCAATAATGATGTTTTTGCATTGCTACTATGTTGAAGGCTTTGCTTGGATATGCTCGAACTTGTTCTTTTGCACGAAATCGTAAATTCTGGCCTCTGGTAGTTGGATCCGGTGAAGGCAGCACTTGAGCATCACTTCAAGAAGGCGTTGCTATTCAAAAACCTCGTTGTCCTTGTGGTATCAAGGAAATGTTTGAATAGATGTCGGGTGTTTTTTTTTTAAATAGATGCCGGGTGTGTGCTCATTGTATTTTGTACCCACTTGGTGCTTCATTTTGAATTAATAAAATCCACCCGTTATATGAAAAAGACATGTTTTTCATGTTGGTGTGCATGCTCTACAAGGTAATATTTGAAAGTGTGCCAAATTTTTGCATGCATTCTGAGAAATGCAAAGACAGAGAACTATTAAATGTAAAGAAACCTCTAGCGCTAGCCATTGCAGGTCAAATTGCACTTGAATACCAATGTCATTCAACTCGGCACCAGCAGGAAGCATGGCTGTGGGATATCCCCATTAGAATTAAACAACCGTATGTACTTGTACCGTTGTACGTTACAGCGTGTTGGTGTGTGCTAAGCTACCAATCGACCAGGTTCGCTTCATGCTAGCAAGTCAGCCGGTGAGAGAAGGAGGTTCAGCTATCTCGCAGTGACTTCGATTCTAGATTTTTGGGGGAGTGGAGCCAGCCTTCTTATATGCACTTCGCAGGAAAGTACTTAGAAGGCTTGTTCCTGAGCCCTGGACGCCTCCGCCGCCACATGGTAGCAACATGGTAGATCGACGGTGACAACTTCCTTCAGATGGAAACAAAACTCTCGAGGCTAGTCGAGGTGCCATAGTGGAAAGAGTAACCGAACCAGTGGCCGTGACGTGCTTGATGAAACCCATACCACGATTTTCATAGCGTGAGCATGACTGGATGTTGTCCAAGAAGTTCCCAATGCCTTCCATTTCTATGGGTTGTTTATCGGAACTAGACGCGAATACAGTGGATACAATACAAGTGAGTGTCGTTCTCTATTAGGGTAGTAAGATGAAACACTCGCCTAGTCCGCTGGTGGCAGCTGAGGAGGAAGATACTATATATGAGAATTATTGATACGTACATCTTTTTTTTATTGCGGGTGATACTGACATCTTTCATTATGTGGTAGCACGGTGACGTAGGTGAGCAGGCACTCTATCTAAAAAAAATATGGCCGAGTTCTGAAGTTTTTGTCATTGTAGAAGATATCAAAATAATTATTTGTTGGTCAAAGTATTTAGTTACTACACTAGTACCCACAAATACAAATAAATTTAATTCTCCAAATATTTAAAATATTTAGTTCACAATATTGCAGTAACAATTACCTCTAATGGGCCAAAAACGCTTACAAGTTACGAGCAGGCCGCCCCAGCAAACCCTGGGGACATTATTTTGCATGCCAATGAGGGACACATATGCTTGACATCTCACTGGTATTCTTTTCAAGATATTGGAAGAAAAAAAACCTGAATTCCTGCGCATGTACAGAAATCACATCGGCACATTACTTAGCACATGTAAAAGAAAAACCTCAACACAACATCAAAACGTGAGGTTGATTTGACCAACTTCTAATCGAATTGGAAACACGGTAGCACCATCTATCTGCTGTGTTTCACGGCAACCATATATAATTTGTTGTTGAGAAATTCGTAGAGGGGGGACGAGAAAGTAGACACTTTCAAGTGGACATCTATGAATGAGTACTAGACAAATTGTAAGCAGGCAACTGAAACCTGCCAGCGATGTTGTGAAGAGTGTAAAGTGATCTTGTAAGGCTGTTACAAGAACCAGATAGCACAACCTGCACAACCTGGAACATGCCAATGAAGTCAATGACTAGCAAGCACCAACAAGACACCCTCGTGCAGATGAGTTTGCCACTAACAACTAAGACACGGCGGTAGCATGCCAGCGGCAAAGCACGAAGAGAGTTCATCATGCACATGATCATGCACATCATCTAACACATACAAAAAACCGATCCTCGTGTGTGAGTTGCCTGCGATATTAAGACACTTTTGACAGGCCCATATGCTCATTCATAGATGAATGAAACGGTAAGATGACAGCAGAGCAACGTAAACTTGCCTTGAAGATGACAAAATTCCAATAAATGATAGCTTGACCATGCAACTATGTGAAGATCCACCACCAAACTGTACCATTCTTAATTAGTCCTTGCTGCCAATAAGTGGAACATGATAATGCGAAGGTTCATCTCAACGACAGCAGACACAATAAAAAATTGTACTAAACATGAGACGACATTAGTGTTGGGATCTCTATGCTTCTGCCAGATCTCAAGGAACATATGCTGCAGCAGATGGATCTGTTTTGTCTGTATCTGCAATATTTGCCGCAGAGGCCAGCACGAAGCGACTGGGGTGCTGGCTCCCTCTTGTGCAATGCCGACTTCTCCATCCCTTGATGTGATCAACCGTGACACCGGGAACATTCAAAGCCCTCTTCTACAGACTGGACTGCCACTGGATGCTTGATCCCCAATTTGTCTGATTATATTGCGCCTATGTTGTTGTTTGCATTTCAGTCTTTGTTGTATCTGTTAAGAGCTAGTGTACCTTTTTGTTTACATAGACTGCACATTGTCGTATTATGGGTGTGCGATGGTACCCCCAGTTTGTAATGTTTTGGTGTGAACCATGTACTACAACACTAGACTGGCTGTATCAGGATTCTTTCTTGGTAATGGAGCCGCAGAGCTTTCTGCATGTTGATCTAAAATAATGTGAATACTGATATCCTTTCGAGCTAAACTCTTGCAAAACTCCTACAAAAACTCTTGCCACTTGGTAGGGCAATTTTTATTTGGGAATGTAGTAGGAGGTGTTCCCTTAGCCTTTGGAACATGCAGAGCATATGGGACTAGCAGATGAGAGTGTTAACTCTGTAAGTTTATTTAAGCGCTATTCTGCGTGTCGCTACTGGTCAAATTAATGTGTTTTAGTACAACCGTCATTCAACTAAGCACCTGCGGGAAGCATGACTCTGGGAAATTCCTGCTAGAATCAAACCACTATATGTACTTGTATGTTCCAATGAGATGGTGTGTGGTAGCTTCCAGTCGACCAGGTTCCCTTCGTGCTGGCTACTAAGCCTGCCAGAGAAGAATAATCAGGCCAGGTTCAGCTAGCTCGCAGTGACTTTGCAAACAAAAGGAGTGGAGCCAAGCTTTCCAATATGCAGTTCGTCAGGAAGTACTCAGATGAGTTCATCTTGATCCCTACACCTGTACCGGTGCTCAGTAGGAACATGACAGTTCACCGGTGAGAAATCCCTTCAGATAGAAAGGGAAATCTTGATGCTATTCGGGGTTCTACAATAGAAGGATTCCAGGAACCAAGTGTCGGGATGTTCTTGATGAAACCAAGACTGTGCTTTTCGTAGCTTGAGCTTTGGGAGATTGTGCTCAAGAAGTTCCCAATACCTTCCATTTCTATGAGTAGTTTTCATCAGAACCAAGCATATAAATACAATGTGTGGCATCCTCTATTAGGATGGTAAGACGAAACACTAGGTTAGGGACATGTGAGGAGGAGGAAGGTATATATGAGAACTATTGATATGTACATCTTTCAATATGATGAGGTAGCACCATAAATGAAGGTGAGTAGGTACTCTATCTCAAAAAATATATGCTCGAATTCCAAAATTTTAATCATCGCAGAATACACCAAAATAATTATTTGTTGGTCAAAGTATTTCTAGTTAATGTTTTTACACCTATTTTTAGTTATTATTATTTTTTTGCGAAAGAATAATTTCATTACTCAAGGAATGTTCAAACAATCAGATTGGCACCGGGAACAAATCTCATTCGGTCCACACCTCAGCCACACAGCTGTTCGTTCTAGTGTACTGCCCATATGCGCCATTGCATGGCTTACTACATTCTGCTCGCGATAAACATGCCATAGCGAGTATTCTCGCCCTAAGCCCAGTAGCCTCTTGATCTCTTCTACCGTAGCAGCCAGCGGTGATCTATCCTGCTCCTAATTACACATGAGGGACACCACCGTTGCACAGTCCGACTCCAGCTGCAACGGTAGGGTACTCCAGTCTAGCGTTAGAGCAACGCCTTCTCTGCATGCAGCTAACTCCGCCTCCAGAGCACTAGAGCAAAACGGCAAGTGTCTACGCGAAGCAAAGATGATGACCCCGGCCTGGTCCCGGAGTACCATGCCTGCGCCGCCAATGCCGGCTGCTTCATCATATGATCCATCGACATTCAGCTTGGCTCAGCCCTCCGGTGGTTTGCACCAGTGTTTCTGTGGGCATGCTGCCGCTTCAGGCTGGGTGCATGCCTCCATCAAATTCTGCATAATCACCATTTTACCTCTTGCATGATCCACATCGGGGTGCTGCCTGATGCACAGGAATGAGTTGATGTAGCTAGACAGGAAACGACGTGATGACTCGATTGGCGGCGCCGGCTTCAAGTCTATCACTTCATTGCGAACATGCCACATCCTCCAGAGTGTCATCAGGAGTGGTAGCCGCTCTGCCTCACTACAAGTATCCAGGAGGTGCAGCAACCAATCAGTGCCGGTGTTGACAAGGCTCTCGAGTCGGGGCATGCGCCATTCCTCTCCCATCGCCTTCCATAGATCACGCGTCAATGGGCATAGAATTGTGAAATGTATCCTCACATTCCACCCCACACACCAGGCATATGTCAGATTTCTCTATATGATGCTTGACTTTATTTTCACAAGTAGACAGGGTATTAGACGCCAAACGCCAAGCAAAAACTCATACCTTGGGAGGGGCTGGGCACCCCCGCAATGTCTTCCAGACGGCACGCATACCGTCCGGTCCCCTGCTCATGGTGGCACACATACTCGTGTTTTGCTTCTATCATCTTAGCACAATGTCATTGAATTGGGCAACACAATATCACAGTCGAGTTGAATCAACCGTGGTTCGCATGATTTCAACAGAAGCCCTGTCCTTACCACATATACAGTGAGTCAGTGACCAGACCACAGAAGAATAGGCTATCAATTTTTTTTCCTTCCCATAAACAACAGGGTAACACGTGTGCATGATTATTATTTTTTACTTTTTTTAGGGAAGCATTTTTCTTCGTGCTAGATTCCAATCGAAGAGGTTCCCTTTGTGCTGGCTATTAAGCCTGCTAGAGAAAGATAATCAGGCCTGGTTCTGCCAGCTTGTAGTGACTTTGCAAACGAAGGGAGTGGAGCCAAGCTTTCCAATATGCAGTTCGTCGGAAAGTACGTATATGAGTTGGGATTGATCAATGTACACCTCTGCCGGCGCTTGGCAGCAAGATAGTAGATCTCCGGTGAGGACTCCCGTCAGATAGGAAGGGAACTCTTGATGCTATTCGAGGTGCCACAATAGAAGGATTCACGGAGCCAAGTGTTGGCACGTGCTCGATGAAACCAGTCTCGATGAAACCAAGACTGGTTTTTTTTTAGCTAGAGCTTGGCCAGGTGGTGCCCAAGATGTTCCCAATACCTTCCATTTCTATGAGTAATTTTTATCAGATCCATACGTAAAAATACAGTGTGTGGCATTCTCTGTAAGGATGGTCAGACGAAACACTAAGGTTAGGGGCATGTGAGGAGGAGGAAGATATATATGAGAACTATTGATACGGATGTCTTTCATTATGATGAGGTAGCAAGATAAATGGAGGTGAGTACGTACCAAATCTCAAACAATTTATGCTCGACTTCCAAATTTTAGTCATCGCAGAATATACCAAAAAAATTATCTGTTGGTCAAAGTATTTCTGGTTATTGTTTTTACACCTATTTTTAGTTTTTCTAGTAGTAATACCCACAAATACAAATAAAATTTAATTTTTTTAGCGACATCCAAAATATTCCGGTCATACTATTACAAAAGCAGTTACCAGTGACGGGCCCAAAACGCCACTAGTAACAACATATCAATGACGGGCACATTATTTTACATGCCATATACTTAGCATGTCACTGGTATTTATTCTAAGTGTTTTTAAACAAGGTTTTATTAAAACACTGTATTTTGGGAATTTTCAAAAATAGCCTCGGCGCATTACTAAAACCACCTTGATACATTTACAAAAAACATCTCAACACAATGCCATTGAATTTATTTTTTTCAACTGTCACCTGGGGGAAACGCTCCCCACGTGAACATATTTCAAAACGTTTTTGTTTTTACAATGCGATTATTACAGTACGGAGAAAAGGTAGTTACTCCACAAACCGGCATGATCCCTTAGCGTTGCCTTTTTTAGGCGGTACAACTAGAAAGTAAGATCCGAGATGATGTTATGTATTACAGCAATTGGGGATACGTCGATGTTCCTAAAAACCTTGGGGTTCCTGGCATCCCAAAACTTCCACAGGAACAGAACAATGATGAACAACCAATACGTTCAATAGTCGTACACGCCTGACTGCTCCTACATTTTAGGATCGGACTCTCCCACGTCGCTCCTGTGGGCGACGGGGAGGACGCTCCCGCCGCTGCAGCCAGCACCCTCCTCTCCCCCCCCCCCCCCCCCCCCTCGCTTGCCGCGCCAGAGGACGCGGACGGGCAAAGCCTGGCCGTCGTCGGCAGCGCGGGGCGTTCGCCCGGAGGGCTCCGCCAGGGGAGGCGCGGGGGGGGGAACAAAGAAGGCGAGGGTATGTGATGCGGGGGGGAGGGCCTTGGGCCGGTGGGGGATCGGAGTCGCGACGGGGGATTAGCTGGTGGCGGAACGTCCAGGCGAGGGGGTGGTGGTGGTTTGGGATCCTCCCCGATCCGACCTCCGTCTTCAGCCGGCGGCTCTTGCTGTGGGCAGCGCAGCCACAACTATTTTTTGAGTGTGCACATACAGTGGCGGAGCTAGCGGAGAATCAAGGGGGGGGGGGGGCAAAAGGAAATATGCACCTTTGAGGGGGTGGGGGGGGGGGGGGGGGGGGGGCAAATGATCTTTTATTTTAAGGCTATTTTTTTTTCCTTCAGGAAACATGCTACAGCTGGGGGGCAGCGGCCCCCTCAGCATTGCATGTAGCTCCGCCACTGCGTATATGGTACACGTGATTCCATAAAACACACTGGGGTAAGAAACTCACTGGCAAACTGAAAGCGTACATCTGCAGGCGGGCAGGTCCTCTCGGACCACAGTTGACGAAGAGCTTGAATCTGAACTTTCCAACCCAACCACGGCTGGCATGGGGATTGTGATGCTGAAACGCGTACAAGTTCAGTGTGCGAAACTCGACATGCTTTTCACGGTATTTTGCATGCTCTACCAGGGAATATTTGAATGTATTTGCAATAGCTTGGACTGCATGTGCATTTTTCACCAACATACAAACGGCTGAGAAATGCAAACACGGAGATCTTATTGAAGGTACAAACCTCTAATGCCAGGCACTGCAGGTCAAACTAAATGCATGTGAGTACCACAGTCCACGGTCATTCTACTCGGCACCTGCCGGGAAGGGGAAAATATCCAGTGCTCCGAGCTATTGGATGATACGCTGCTCCGGGGCTGCATGGTGCGTCAGATCTCATATAAAGGGTAGGATCAATCATTCATTAATTTACACATGGCCCCATGGAACATTTGCGTCTCGCCCCTACAATGTAACATGTCTACGCAAAAATGGCCTATAAGAGGATTCAGGTGGCAGCAGATCGTCCCCAAAAGAAACACTGGCATCTTGCAGCCTTCAGGTTGCCATCAAAAAATTTAGTACTGAACGCAATGCCCTATGATCAATGGAATAGGAACACTTCAAAAGAATGGTTGCATCAAGAACCCATTTTCCATTCATTTGCATCAAAAGACCACAGAAGCGCTTAAAAAAAGGTGCACCATACACTGTCATATTTGTCTTGGAATTAGCACCATCTCAATACTACAAAAGTAACATTTAGTTCACAAATTTATATACATAGCTAAATGGAACAACTTCAGTACACATCGCTTTCATGAGTCCTTATTCTCCTTGTACCTCATCCAATGCTAGGCACAAATTCACACCTACATGATAAAATCAAGAATTAGAATCTAAATAAGCCTTTCGAAAAAACAGTGCAACATTCAATATGGAAAATATGTTAACACTTTTTTTATGCCAATTAACTTGCATATCTGTGGCACCATCTAATTCTCCTGATCAATTCTGCTGTTTCTTGACCTATAACAACATATATGTAAAAAATCATATGCAAACGCTCAAGCTCGTATGTTGAACCCTGCACAATTATAGTAGAACTATCATTTGTAAGATAAATTTGGTACTTCTATACTCAAGATCAAACAATACTAAATCCAACTCATTTGCGTCCTTCCAAAGTAGGAAAAATAAATATAAGATATGGTACAATTACGCATAATTATTTAATTCACTTTTTGTTACCGTGAAACTACTATTGGCATCAATTCAACTGGAATAGTTGATCCTACGCGCCGACCAATGCTCTTCATCGGCTCCATTATTGATTTCTTGATGCAAATGAAATAGGTAAACGTTTATTTTTAATATCTGGTAACATTACTGGAACATGCATAAAAAAGTGGATCTTGAATATGCTGGCGATACCTACAACATGCAACAGTGATATATAATTTGAAATGGCAAGAACTTGCACGCCAGTACTACACATGTACTGAGTTAACCAACAAAGTACCAGTCGACAACTACACATGTACTGAGTTAAATGTGCCAAGTACGAAAAGTTTGTTACTCACCCTCCAAGTCATTGTTCTCTTGTTAGGAATCTAAACAGCGTTGACATCTTATTTTACCCGTAATATTTGTAAGTATTAAGCGTCAAGGAAGACTCTTATCATTTGACTGAAGAAAAACAGTCATGATGAAAAGGCAGGAAAGCAATTACATAAGCCAAATCAAATATAAAGTTTCTATTACGTGCTCACATGTTC
Organism: Thinopyrum elongatum; assembly: GCA_011799875.1. Classification (NCBI taxonomy): domain Eukaryota; kingdom Viridiplantae; phylum Streptophyta; class Magnoliopsida; order Poales; family Poaceae; genus Thinopyrum; species Thinopyrum elongatum. Next base: position 79,824,991 of record CM022303.1, read on the forward strand.
CCGTGCTATTTCAAATCCATAAAATGATGTGAGCCAGCAATGCATTGTTGTAGTTGTTCTCAAAGATTTTTGGTCTGGAAATTGAAGCACCATAAACCTCAGCAGAACATAAATGGCTAGTAAGTCAGTTTAATACACTGTAAAAAACTAAGTTAGATCCGTCGAACTTCCCTAATTCCGGCTGTTGTGAAGTGAGAAAAACTACATGTGTTTCCAGTACTAGGTGGTCTCAGCCTGACATAGAGTTTAACTGGGATTTCTGTCAGTCAAACATTATTGGGCCTCATTTGGCATGAACTTTAGTCAATCTCTGAATCTATAAGACATGACCCAGTAAAAGTCTGAATGCTTATTCTAGACTGAACATGTGGTTTGGTAGGGTCTCCGGCTCCAGCCGCGACGGGGAGAGGTCCGTCTCGGTTTCCATGGAACTGTCAACAGTCCGACCAGCTCTGAGCAAAGGATTCGGCAGCGCGCGCGAGCCCTATAGTACTCTGCTCTGGATTGGGGCTGCCATGAGTGGATGGGGCTTGGCGGCTTGCGCCATGGCCGGCGGCGGCGGTTGGACAAGACCTACGGAGCGGCGGTGTGGAAACTAGTCGTACCCAACGCGAACAAAACGAAGGATATGCACTTCGTCACTGTGTCCATTGCGAGCTGAGCCTACACAATCCTGGGCCTCAAGTGCAGATCCAACGCCCCACATGGTCCTGGTCATGGGAACATACGAGGCACCGTATCACCAGATATGCACTCCTGCGGGAAGCATGGCTGTGGGAAATGCCCGTTAGAAGTAGACCACCTTATGTACTTGTACTTTTTTTTTTAAACGGAAGCAAAAGATTTGCGTCATCTCATTAATAAAGAAGAAGGTAGTAATTAGGTCTTAAGAGGGTCATTACTCCTCCACAAATGATAGAAAACAAAGCCTACTCTCGCGGCATCAATGATCCCAAATGTTTAGCCCCGGCCAAGACCCAATTTTTGGCCTCTACTTTGATGCCCTCGAACATAGTTGTTGGCAACTTGGCATAGAAGATTTCTTCTGGAACACCCTAGCATTTCTCACTTTCCAAACCTCCCAGGATACGAGCGATATAAGTGAGGATACGACCTTTCTCCAGTGCCCACGCCCGAGCACAGTCCTAGCCCACCACTCCTGGATCGTTGGGATCCCTGCCCAAGCGATAGTGTCCAGCTCAGGCGCATCCAGCCAGCATCTCAACGCGTTCCATATGCTGGTGGAGTGCCTGCACTTAAACAGTAAATGTGCCGCCGTCTCAGGCTCCCTCTTGCAAAATTGGCATAAATTGCAATTCGGCCATCCTCGTCGCTGCAAACGGTGAGCCGTCCACACCCTATCCTTGATAACAAGCCATGCAAAGAACTTACACTTTGGAGGCGCCCTGTTCCCCCAAACCACCTTTGTCATGTTGGTTGCCACTGCCCCGGCAAATTGCGCCTTGTAAGCCGAGGAGGAAGAGTATTTGATGTTTGTCGTGAGGTTCCATTTGATGTCATCAGGCCGATCAACCTGAAGGTGTACCCTGCTTATCTTCTCCCAGAGTTCGCAAAATTCTCCAATATGCTGGACCGATAGTCCAGCCTCCATGTTAATCCACTGGATCCATCATGGCCTCTTGCACGCACTTGTTCCTATTGGCAGTTATCGCAAAGATGGTGGGCGCAATATCCTTGGGCTTTTTCCCCTCGAGCCATGGGGAGTGCCAGAAGCGTGACGTCCGCCCGTCTCCCATGGTGATAGTCGTAGCAGCGTCGAAAAGCTCTCTGTCCATGGAATCACATGGGTTTCCCATGCCCACCCATGCTCTACCGGGTTCCTTCCATTCATACCACAGCCATCTTAGTTGCAAAGCTCTCGCATACATGTGAAGGTCTAGAACACCCAATCCGCCTAGCCTCTTTGGTCTGCAAATTGTCTTCCAATTAACCTTATACTGCCCACCAGAGACATTGTCCGCTCCAGCCGAAAGAAACGCCCTCTCAATCTTGTTGAGGGCACACACTGTGCTCTCCGGAAGCCTAATTGTCGTAGCATGGAAGGTTGCCTGGGCGGTGCTCACCGATTTAACCAACTCGGTGCGCCCATCCACTGTGATGAAACGCCCCATCCAGGGCACCAGCTTCCCCGCGGCTTTGTCCACTAGGTGTTGTAGGTCAATTTTCTTTAGCCGGTGAACTGATAGAGGTAGGCCAAGGTAGCGCATGGGGAAGGTTGCACGAGTCGCCGGAAAGTACTCAAGAATGTCATCAAGGTCTATTCCGCTGCAGCTAATAGGTGCGACCGAGCTCTTCTACTTGTACTTTTCAGCGTGCTGGTGTATGCAAAGCACCAATCGACCAGGTTCGCTTCGTGGTAGCTACTAAGCCAATCAGAGGAGGAGGATCAAGCCAGTTTCAGCTAGCTCGCATTCTCCCGGAATGTACTCATATGGTTTGGGCTTGAGCCCTGGCCGCCTCCGCCGGCGCTTGGCCGCAGCATGGAAGATCACCGAGGACAACCATCTTCAGATGGATATGGGATTGTCGAGGCTAGTCGAGGCGCCATAACGGAAGGAATATCCGAATCAGTAGCTAGGACGTGCTCGATGAAACCAATAGCATGATTTTAATAGCTTGAGTGTGACGTGATGTTGTCCAAGAAGTTCCCATTGCCTTCCATTTCTATGAGTAGCTTATCGGAACTAGACATAAATACAGTGAGTGGCATTCTGTATTACGGTTGTAAGACGAAACACTAGGCTAGTGGCATGTGAGGAAGGGGAAGATACTATATCATCTTTGATTATGAGGTAGCACGGTGAGGTAGGTGAGCAGGCACGATCTCAAAGAAAAAAATGCCTGAATTCTTTTTTTTTTAATTCCAAAATGCCTGAATTCTGAAGTTTTTGTCACTGCACAAGATGCCAAAATAAATTATTTGTTGGCCAAATTATTTTAGTTATTATAGTAGTACACACATGTACAAAAAATTTAGTTTTCCATTAACATTTAACATATTTAGGTCACATTATTACAGAACAATTACCACTAATGGGCCAAAATCGCATACAAGTGATGAGCAGGCTGCCCGTCACTCGTCAGTGGCTTACCCCAGGCACATTATTTTACATGCCAGTGAAGGGCACATATATTCAGCATGTTCCTTGTATTTTCTGAAGATTTTAAGAAAATTGAATTCCTACACATTTACGGAAATCACATCGGCATATTACTGAAATCACCTTAGCACATGTATAAGAAAAATGTCAACGCAACATCAAAATGTGAGGTTGTTTTGACCAATGTTTAATCGAATTGACAACACGACAGCACAACGGATTGAATCATCCAGGGTTAGAGCATCTCTAGCAAACCCCGTATAAATGCCGACCCGCAAAACATGTTTACAGTTCGCTGAAAAACGATTTTGCGGGCCGGCGGGGGCGGCGGCTTTTACGAGTCCGCTTTGCGGGGTCTGCTCGGCCGCCGCCCCCGCCGGCATATCCTTTTTTATGGGTTCGCTTTGCGGGGTCTGGTCGGCCGCCGCCCTCGCCGGCCCGCAAAACTGTAATCTGCATTTCAATTTCGGGCGTGAAAACACATTTCTTTGCTTTTTTATTTTCTTCAAGGGCATTGGATACATAATAATTCACCAAATCTTTGACAGAATAGTAGGACCAAAGAAAATAAGAACGACAATTAGGCATTTTAGAAGATATCCAACTTCCATAACTGCTCCCACTAGTTGGACCAACATCTTCTCCATGCCTTCATTGTTGATCTGCATATTCGTGATCTTGCATTCTTCATTCTTCTTCTTTGATTCTAAAGAAGTAGACGTTGCTTAACATCTACTTTCTTCTCTAATTGCAAATGCAGCCGTATCGTTAGCCTCAATTCTACCAAGGAGTGCACGAACGTCTATTAAATTTCTTTCTATCAATAAATCGATGTATTCTTCTTCCCAATACCAAAATGAGCATCCATCTTCCTACACACATGACCATCTCAATAAGCTATCGAAATTGAACAGAAAAGGTTGACAAAGCCGAATGAAAATAAGAACATACCCAGTTGTTTTCACATTTGAAGAATACTCATTTGGGGTGTTGTGGCGTGCTAGATCTTAGCCGCAGCACTGTCTGCGTGCAGTCCTCGCACTGTATGAGCGGCATCAGCGAGCGTGGGCCTGCTGCCAGCTTGGATGTGACCGGCGGAGTTTCAGCCGGTCGACCGGTTTCAAGTGTTTCCCATTTTTATTTGGAAAAGTAGTAGGAGGTGTTCCCTTAGCCTTTGGAACATGCAGAGCATATCGGACTAGCAGATGAGAGTGTTAACTATGTGAGTTTATTTAACCGCTATTCTGTTTGTCGATATTGGTCAAATTAATGTGTCTTAGTACAACCGCCATTCAACTTAGCACCTGTGGGAAGCATGACTTTGGGAAATTCCTGCTAGAATCAAACCACTACATATACTTGTACGTTCCAACGAGAGGGTGTGTGCTAGCTTCCAGTCGACCAGGTTCCCTTCGTGCTGGCTACTAAGCCTGCCAGAGAAGAATAATCAGGCCAGGTTCAGCTAGCTCGCAGTGACTTTGCAATCGAAGGGAGTGGAGCCAAGCTTTCCAATATGCAATTCGTCAGAAAGTACTCAGATGAGTTCACCTTGATCCCTGTACACCTCTACTGGCGCTCAGCAGGAACATGACAGTTCACCGGTCAGGAATCCCTTCAGATAGAAAGGGAAATCTTGATGCTATTCGAGGTTCTACAATAGAAGGATTCAAGCAACGAAGTGCCGGGACATTCTTGATGAAACCAAAACTATGATTTTCGTAGCTTGGGCTTTGGGAGATTCTGCCCAAGAAGTTCCCAATACCTTCCATTTCTATGAGTAGTTTTCATCAGAACCAATTGTATAAATACAATGTGTGGCATTCTCTGTTAGGATGGTAAGACGAAACACTAGGTTAGAGACATGTGAGGAGGAGGAAGATATATATGAGAACTATTGATACGTACATCTTTCACTATGATGAGGTAGCACCATAAATGTAGGTGAGCAGGTACTCTATCTAAAACAATATATGCTCGAATTCCAAAATTTTAGTCATTGCAGAATACACCAAAATAATTATTTGTTGTCAAAGTATTTCCAGTTATTGTTTTTTACACCTATTTTTAGTTTTTTTTTTTTTGCGAAAGAGTAATTTCTTTTTTTTTTGCGGCGTTAAAGGGATTTCATTGCTCAAATAGTAGGAAGATCCTCCATACACAGTTCAGGTACATTAGCAGGGCCTGACTTAAGCCACACCGCGGTCCTAGCTTCTACTTGACCAAACACAGCTAATCTATGGCTGACTGAATTTTGGAGCCTACTAATATGAGCAATAGAAGTTTCCCTTTCACCCAGACGAGACTTGACGATAGAGTTCACTGCAACCAGGCAATCCATCTCAACATCCACCGGGAGCATCGACCATTGCATGGCAAAGTCCAGTCCCTCCAAACAAGCCGAGAGTTCAGCTTGCAGTGGACTAGCGCAATTGTGCAGGCTTCTACAGGCCGAGAAGATGATGGCGCCCCTACTATCCCGCAAGATCATACCTGCTCCAGCATCCCCCGTAGCTTCACAAAATGAGCCATCAACATTCAGTTTGACACGACTTGGGGTAGGAGCCAGCCACCTGATCGGTGATGACGTGGGACCCTCCACATGCGGTAGTGTAGTCGGCCGGGATTCAGCATTAATCACCATCTTGACTTTTATAATGTCACCGGTTGGGCACCTCTGGATGGCAATGAGCGATGACTCATAGCTCAGCAGAAAACGACAAGACGCTTCAACTGGGGGTGGTTTCTTGTTGTGGACGATCTCGTTTCGGGCGTTCCAGGAGCGCCATAGGACCATCAGGACACGCAGGCGATCATACGCGTTCAGAGGATGCAGCACGTCGAACAGCCAATCAACGTCCGTCGGCCGTGCAGTGTATAGGTTCGGCAAGTTCCAATGCTTCGCCATGGCATGCCAAAGTTCCACCGCTCGAGGGCACCTCCAGAATACATGGAACGTATCCTCTCGCTCCAACGCACATAGCAAGCATGTATCAGTAATCTCCAGTGTCCAAGTTTTTTTGTTAGCCCAAGTGGCAAAAGAATTTGATGCAATCTTCCACGCAAATATACGCACCTTTGGAGGAGCAGGGCATCTCCAAATAAATGCCCACACAGCACGTCGCCCATCCGGTGCCCTGCTCGCTATGACTGAAAGCGGCCGGAGGCGCTCGTCGAGCGCGAGACGATAAGCGCTCCGTACTGAAAAGGTGCCATTACGCTCGGCCGCCCATGCGATGAAGTCACCAGCTCGGCGTGGGGACGCTTTGATCCTCAGAATTTCCGTAACGTCCACGTGCATGAAATACTGTGGTAACATCTCCACTTTCGAGTTTCCATATTCATCAAGCAGTTGGCTCACTCTCCTCAGCCTACAGCAACCCTATAGGGATATTGGTCCACGAGCCAGCGGGTGGGGGATCCACTGATCTCGCCAAATGCGGACCGAAGCTCCGTCACCAATTCGCCAGATTAATCCCTTCTAGAGGAGTTTTAAACCGTAGACAATTGACTGCCACGTTGTCGACGCGTTGCCGGAGAAGACGGTGTCCTCTAGGCGACCATCCGGGTAGTACCGGGCCTTTAAAACCTATGCACACATACTGTCGGGGTTAGAGATTAACTGCCAAGCTTGCGGGCGAGCAGGGCTTGGTTGAACAGCCGGAGATCCCGAAAGCCCAGCCCACCCTGCTCCTTGGGTTCGATCATGGTGTCCCAAGCTCTCTAGTGCGTCGTCCTTCTTCCTTCCTTGGCACCCCACCAGTAGTTTCGTACCATGCGAGTAAGGTCGCCACAAACACTTCTAGGGATTTGGAACACTCCCATAAAGTACGTAGGCAGGGATTGAGCCACGGCTTTGATTAATATTTCCTTCCCTCCCTGTGAAGCACCTTCACCCCACGATAATATTATCTTAGTCAATTGCTCCTGTAGGCTCTGGAAACAAAACATGATTCATGGATCAAGGATCATGTGGCGGAGTAGACTTGCTTAATGAAACCTAAGACATAATCGCCACAACAAGAGGACCTGTTAACGTTGTGAAAAAAGTTCCCAATACCTTCGGTTTGTATGAGTAATTTATTAGAACTAACCATATGAAGACACTATGCGGCATTGTCTGTTTGGGTGCCAAGGCAAATCGAGGAGGATGAAGATATATGTGAGCATCATCTAGTATAAGGTACTCCCGAACGGTAGGTGAAGATGCACAACGTTGAAATAAAATGGCCGAATTCATGCCATTATGGGTATTGGGGAAAACATGTAAATTACGGTAACAAATTGTCACTAGTAGAAAATAGGGCTTTGGTCCAGGCCAGCCCAGCCCATTAGTCCCGGTTCAGTCAGGAACCGGGACACATGGGGGCATACGTCCCGGTTCGTGCGCCCAGGGGCCGGCCGGGGCTCGTGGGGCATTGGTCCCGGTTCGTCTGGACCCTTTGGTCCCGGTTCCAGACACGAACCGGGACCAATGGGCCTCGCTCCTGGCCCACATCCATTGGTCCCGGTTCGTGGCTGGAACCGGGACCAAAGGGTGGCCTTTAGTCCCGGTTCCAACCACGAACCGGGACCAATGTTGTGCCTATATATACCCCTCGCCCGCGAGCAGAGCACTCCACTACTCTGTTTTTTCTGGCCAGCGAGGGAAGGTGTTTGTGGTGCTCTAGCTCACCTCCTATGCACATGAGGTGTTCGATGAAATGCCCGAGCAACACTACTTAAGCTTTCTCCTCTCCAAACTCGACCTTCAAGCTCCATTTTCCTCAAGATTTGTCTAGGTTTAGCGGTCCGTCACGTCCCGTCCCCGTCTTCACCGCCGTCGATCGCCCGCGCCGATCTTGTCACCGGCATAACCATGGTGAGCCTCTTGTTCTTATCTTCTTTCTAAAAGAAAAAAAATTCTTACTTGTATGATTTACATAGATACTTGTATAATTTTCTTACTTTTATTATTGTTTGTTATTATATAGTGCGATGGTTTTGGTATCCGCCCCCGTCGGCCCTCGTCCTGTCTATGATTCGGATGTGGTATATATTATATTTTATAACTATTTGGTTCATTTGTTGTTTATGACAATTATGCCGACCAACGTGACATAGATTTTTTTTTATCTAGAAGGTATGTGAACCGGAAATTCCAACCGACCCTATTGTCGGGAGGTTAAATTTAGTTGAAGAAGAAAACAATTACTTGAAGGAAAAATTGAAAAAAATTGAGGAGGAGAAGATGATATTGGAGTTGCATGTTGCGGATGTCGTCGATGATCACAAGATCAAGATGGATGCAATGCACTTCAAGATTAGAAAGTATAGAAAATATGCCATTCATACCGAGGCTTGGTATCATTATGCCGTTGGATCAATTGTTACCTTGGTTGCGATTATGATCGCATTTGTTGTTGCATTGAAATGTTTTACATAGTTTCAATAATGTATGGTTTAATTAGATGCTCTGAAGAGCTATATGTTGTTCAATGAGAACTATGTATGTACTTTGGTTTTAATGTGATGATGAACTTCTATTAATTTGGTCACTTATCTGTTCATGATGTTTTGTAATGGTTTTTGACACACTTAATTATATATAATGCACGCAGATGAACCGGCAATGGATGTACGGTGATAGACGCACCTCTGAGTATATTAAGGGCGTGCATAATTTTCTCGAAGTGGCTGAGGCAAACAAGCAGAATGGTTTTATGTGTTATCCATGCCCTATATGTGGGAATATGAAGTCTTACTCTGACCGGAAAATCCTTCACACCCACCTGCTTTATAAGGGTTTCATGCCACACTATAATGTTTGGACCAGGCACGGAGAAATAGGGGTTATGATGGAAGACAGCGAAGAAGAAGAGGACGATGACAACTTTGTGCCCCCTGAATACGATGATGCTGCAACGGGGGAAGCTGAAGATCAAGAGGAATCAGACGATGTGCCCGATGATGATCTCCACCGGGTCATTGTTGATGCAAGGAGACAGTGCGAAAGTGAAAAGGAGAAGCTGAAATTCGATCGCATGTTAGAGGATCACCAAAAAGGGTTGTACCCCAATTGCGAAGATGGCAACACAAAGCTCGGTACCGTACTAGAATTGCTGCAGTGGAAGGCAGAGAATGTTGTGCCTGACAAAGGATTTGAGAAGCTACTGAAAATATTGAAGAAGAAGCTTCCAAAGGATAACGAATTGCCCGACAGTACGTACGCAGCAAAGAAGGTCGTATGCCCTCTAGGATTGGAGGTGCAGAAGATACATGCATGCCCTAATGACTGCATCCTGTACCGCGGTGCGTACAAGGATTTGAACGCATGCCCGGTATGCGGTGCATTGCGGTATAAGATCAGACGAGATGACAGTGGTAATGTTGACGGCGAGCCCCCCAGGAAGAGGGTTCCTGCCAAGGTGATGTGGTATGCTCCTATAATACCTCGGTTGAAACGTCTGTTCAGAAACTAAGAGCATGCCAAGTTGATGCGATGGCACAGAGAGGACCGTAAGAAAGACGGGAAGTTGAGAGCACCCGCTGACGGGTCGCAGTAGAGAAAAATCGAGAGATAGTACCGGACTGAGTTTGCAGGTGACCCAAGGAACATATGGTTTGGTTTAAGCGTGGATGGCATTAATCCTTTCGGGGAGCAGAGCAGCAATCATAGCACCTGGCCCGTGACTCTATGTATCTATAACCTTCCTCCTTGGCTGTGTATGAAGCGGAAGTTCATTATGATGCCAGTACTCATCCAAGGCCCTAAGCAACCCGGCAACGACATTGATGTGTACCTAAGGCCATTAGTTGAAGAACTTTTACAGCTGTGGAATAGAAACGGTGTACGTGTGTGGGATGAGCACAGACAGGAGGAATTTGACCTGCATGCGTTGCTGTTTGTAACCATCAATGATTGGCCTGCTCTCAGTAACCTTTCAGGACAGACAAACAAGGGATACCATGCATGCATGCACTGTTTAGCTGACACCGAAAGTATATACCTGGACAAATGCAGGAAGAATGTGTACCTGGGGCATCGTCGATTTCTTCCGACCAACCATCAATGTCGAAAGAAAGGCAAGCATTTCAAAGGCGAGGCAGATCACCGGAAGAAGCCCGACATGCGTACCGGTGATCATGTACTTGCTATGGTCAATGATTTACACGTAATCTTTGGAAAGGGTCCCGGCGGACTATCTGTTCCGAATGACGCTGAGGGACGCGCTCCCATGTGGAAGAAGAAATCTATATTTTGGGACCTACCCTACTGGAAAGACCTAGAGGTCCGCTCTTCAATCGTCGTGATGCACGTGACAAAGAACCTTTGCGTGAACCTGCTAGGCTTCTTGGGCGTGTATGGAAAGACAAAAGATACACCGGAAGCACGGGAGGACCTGCAACGTTGGCACGAAAAAGACGGCATGCCTCCAAAGCAGTATGAAGGTCCTGCCAGCTACGCTCTTACTAAAGAAGAGAAGGAAATCTTCTTTGAATGCCTGCTCAGTATGAAGGTCCCGTCTGGCTTCTCGTCGAATATAAAGGGAATAATAAATATGGCAGAGAAAAAGTTTCAGAACCTAAAGTCTCATGACTGCCACGTGATTATGACGCAACTGCTTCCGGTTGCATTGAGGGGGCTTCTACCGGAAAACGTTCGATTAGCCATTGTGAAGCTATGTGCATTCCTCAATGCAATCTCTCAGAAGGTGATCGATCCAGAAATCATACCAAGGCTAAGGAGTGATGTGGCGCAATGTCTTGTCAGTTTCGAGCTGGTGTTCCCACCATCCTTCTTCAATATCATGACGCACGTCCTAGTTCATCTAGTCGACGAGATTGTCGTTCTGGGCCCCGTATTTCTACACAATATGTTCCCCTTTGAGAGGTTCATGGGAGTCCTAAAGAAATATGTCCGTAACCGCGCTAGGCCAAAAGGAAGCATCTCCATGGGCCATCAAACAGAGGATGTCATTGGGTTTTGTGTTGACTTCATTCCTGACCTTAAGAAGATTGGTCTCCCTCAATCGCGGTATGAGGGGAGACTGACTGGAAAAGGCACGCTAGGAGGGGACTCAATAATATGCAGGGACGGGCATTCTTGGTCTCAAGCACACTACACAGTTCTATAGAACTCTACCTTGGTGACCCCGTATGTCGATGAACACAAGAACATTCTGCGCTCCAAACACCCGGAGCAGTGTGACGACTGGATTACATGTGAACACATCAGGACTTTCGGCAGTTGGTTGGAAACACATCTCAGAGGTGACAACACTGTTTCTGATGAGCTGTACTCGTTGTCCAAGGGACCATCTTCGACTGTATTGACTTACAAAGGATACGAGATAAATGGGAATACATTTTACACGATCGCCCAAGATCAAAAGAGCACTAACCAAAACAGTGGTGTCCGCTTTGATGCAGCAACCAAGAGGAGAAAGGACACATATTATGGTTACATAGTGGACATATGGGAACTTGACTACGGACATGATTTTAAGGTCCCTTTGTTTAAGTGCAAATAGGTCAATCTGTCAGGAGGCGGGGTACAGGTAGAGCCACATTACGGAATGACAACAGTGGATCTGAACAATCTTGGGTAGACAGACGAACCATTCGTCCTAGCCAATGATGTGGCGCAGGTTTTCTATGTGAAGGACATGTCTACCAAACCGAGAAAAAGATAAGATAAGGAAGCGAATACATCATACGATGAGCCAAAGTGCCACATAGTTCTTTCAGGGAAAAGAGACATCGTGGGAGTGGAGGATAAGACAGACATGTCTGAAGATTATGAAAAGTTTCATGAAATTCCTCCCTTCAAAGTCAAGGCTGACCCAAGCACCCTGTTAAGCGATGAAGAATATCCATGGTTATGGCGCAATAAGCAAAGGACACAAGCAAAGAAAAAGTGAAGACAGATGAAGTCAGAAAGGGTTGAAAATTGATGATGTGGCTTTGAATGGTTCATTTTGAGCACACAAAAAGTCTGGAGTTCAAATTAGTTCAAAAAAATGAAATCCCTTTGTAACAGGTGAGTTTTTGTCCGAAACCTTGATACTTCGAAAGAGATTGTCCATTTTGTACACGAAGTGCATCCAATTTTTGCCGTAACCCTCTCAACTTTTTAGCACATGCTATGTGGGTGAAATGATGATATCATGCCAATTTTCAACCTCTTCAGAGTTCATTTGAAGTGCTTTTCAATTTCAGGGTCATTTAGCTCAAAAAAATCAGTAAACGCATGAAAAATAACAGATGAAGTCAGAAAGGGTTGAAAATTGATGATGTTGCTTTGAATGGTTCATTTTGAGCACACAAAAAGTCTGGAGTTCAAACAAGTTCAAAAAAATAAAATCCCTTTGTAACAGATGAGTTTTCGTCCGAAACCCTGATACTTCGAAAGAGATTGTCCATTTTGTACACGAAGTGCATCCAGTTTTTGCCGTAACCCTCTCAACTTTTATGAAACTCTAATAGCGAAAATAATAAACTAAAAGAATGAACTAGAAAACTTTGATGAAACTCTAATTGAAAAAGAATGAACTAGAAAACTTTAATGAAACTTTAATAGCTAAAGGAATCAACTAAAAAACTTTTTAAACCTCTTGTATTATTCAAACTAAAATTCATATAAAATTTATGCAACTAAAATTATCAAAGTATTTCTCTTCAAAACATTAAAAGAAAAAGAATTTTCATAAAATAAATAAAAAGCAAAAAGCAAAAAGAAATAAAATAAATAAGTAGAAACAAAATAAAATATATAAGTAGAAACAAAATAAACTTTAATAAATAAGTAGAAACAAAATAAAATAAAATAAAATTTAATAAAATAAATAAATATAGCAACAGTAAGTATTTTGTTGTAAGTAGAAACAAAATAAAATAAATAAAGCAACAAAGAAAACAAAATAAAAATAAAAAAAAGTGCCGCCTACTTGGCCACCACGGCCTGAATACGACTAGAAACCCAACCATGGGCCAGGATTCAGGCCCGCAGCAGGCCCAGTAGGCCCACAGGCACATAGTGCGAGTTTAGGCCCGAAAGCCTGCAGTTGAGAGGAGCTCGAGAGAGTGGGCGCAGCAGCGCTTATAAACCACTCTCGAGCTCTCTCAACTAGCGAGGTGGGACTAAACTTCTGGCCGCGACGCAGGCAGCACAAGGCTTTTTGTCCCGGTTGGTGGCACCAACCGGGACTAAAGGGGTGCATTGGTACCGGTTCGTGGCACCAACCGGGACCAATGCACGCCCTTTAGTCCCGGTTGGTGCCACCAACCGGGACCAAAGGTCCCTGACCTTTGGTCCCGGTTGGTGCCACCAACCGGGACTAAAGGGGGGCATTTGTCCCGGTTGGTGCCACTAACCGGGACCAAAGCCTTTGCTATATAAGCCAGCACTTAGGAAATTTTCAGATTTCCATCGCCAGTTCATGCCCGACGCCCCAGCGCTGCTCCTCGTCGCCGTCGCCGTCGTCGCCCCTGCCTCCGACGTCGTCGCCGCGCCGCCCCGCCCGAGCCCTCGACGCCGTCGCGCCGCTCCCCGCACCTCGTCGTCGTCGCCCAGCGCCCCTACCCCCGACCACGCGTCGCCGTCGCCGCGCCGGCCCTGCCCCGCGCCCAAGCCCCTGCCCCGGCCCGCCCCCCGCCGTCGCGTCGTCGTCGCCGTCGCATCGCCGTCGCCAGCGCCCCCGCTGTGAGCCGCCACGCCGCCCCGTCTCTGTTTTTTTTTCATTTTTATTAGATTAATTTTTTGTTCATATATATATATATAATGTATATATTTATGTATGTGCCTATATGTATGTAGATGTCATAATGTATTAATTTTTTGTTCAGAGCAGTTTTTGTTCATGATGGGGGGGTGGGGGGCGACGTACATATGTATATATATGATGTAATTTTTTTGTTCTATATATAATATATAATGTAATTTTTTTCAATGTATATATGTATGTGGGAGCTATATATGCATGATGAGGGGGTGGGGGTCGATTTACCCCCTCCCCGATAACTTTGAAATGAGGGGGAGGGGTCGATATACCCCCTCCCTGATAACTTCGACATGAGGGGGGGGTCGATATACCCCTCCCCGATAACTTCGACATGAGGGGGGGGGTCGATATACCCCCTCCCGATAACTCGACATGAGGGGGGGGGTCGATATACCCCTCCCGATAACCTCGACATGAGTGGGGGGGGGGGTCGATATACCCCCTCCCCGATAATCGCCGCGTGCTCCCACGAGCTCGGCCTTGCTCTGCCACTGCTCAAAAGTTTCAAATGACCAAAGTGGGTTTTTGCATAAAAATGATCTATAGGCATCAGAGGACTTCTCAAAAAATTTGTGGCATTTGAAAAGAATTATTTGAAATAGTTCTAGTGCAACAGGGTCATTCTAGAGTTTGAAAATACTAATAAATGAATTTTTTGAGGCCAAATCATTATAAAAATAATTACTACTGATGTGTTTGTTCATAGCATTTTTTTCAATGTATGTATGTATGTATGTATGGATGGATATAGAAAATGTTCATATATGATGTTTTTTTTTCATAGCAATTTTTTTCCATGTATGTATGTATTTTTTTTAGATGTGCTATGTTTTTTCAGATGAGATGAAATGAGATGAGTTGTCCATTTGTTGTATAAACATAACCCCGATAACTTCAATTCCCCTCGGGCTTATATTTTTGTGAGCATAGAAATTTTTGTAACTTGTATGTGTTTGATCACCGCGGACTTATATACTTGATTGGACTATGGATCGAGTCCAACATCAATATTTGTGAATGATTTCATACTGTTGGGCACCGCGGATAGTTGTGAGAGGAGTTTTTCCTTTGATTTTGAGGCATGTGATCTAGATAATGTCCAATGCCTCATATCGCGAACATAGTTATATTGGACAATTGATCTTCATATAAATGAAGCATAAAAGTTTAGCAAACAGTTTGGCAATCACTTAGAAATTTTCATGTTGTAGGAGTACATGTAAAAAAATTCAGAGTTGTTCATTCACTTCGACATGAGGGGGGACATCGATCAACCCCCTCTCGCCCGAGCAAGTCTATGTATTATTTTATATCGCGGTGGACATATATAAAAAAGCGTTGTCGATCTCCTACCCCCTCCCGCCCCTACTCGACAAACTCTCGAGGCCACCCAAACCACTAGAAGATAACTCCGGTAACTTCGACATGAGGGGGGACGTCGATCAACCCCCTCTCGCCCGAACAAGTCTATGTATTATTTTATATCGCGGTGGACATATATCAAAGTTTGATCATATGTCAAAGTTTGAATTTTGACATATGCAACATTTGATCATATGTCAAAGTTTGATCATATGTCAAAGTTTGAATTTTGACATATGCAACATTTGATCATATGTCAAAGTTTGATCATATGTCAAAGTTTGAATTTTGACATATATAGATTTATCAAGAATGCCCCCATTATGGATGTGCACAAGTTGATCCAATTTTTTTTTCTGATCTCATCTATATATATATTCTTCTATATGTCACGTTGTCTGTCAAAGTATTGAAGAAATCCATGGCTTCATCATTAGTCGGAAGTAACAGGCGTATGATGCTACGAAGCTCTTCAAAGTTGTTTTGGAACGGAGTTTCTGATAGAATAATTCTCCTTTTGATACGAATTTCAGCAAAGGCCTTCCAAATAGCGATATTCGGAAGGCTCTTGCTGAACTTTGTACCAAAAAGCGAATTATTCTATCGGGAACTCCGTTCCAAAACAACTTTGAAGAGCTTCGTACCATTATACGCCTGTCATTTCCGGCTAATGATGAAGTCATGGTTTTCTTGAATTCTTTGACACTAGACAACGTGACATATAGAAGGGTAGATGAGATCAGGAAAAATATGGACCATTTTCTGCACATCCAGAATGGCGTCATTTTGTTAAATCCCTTGTCGGTCCGGACGTCAGACATTCATGAGAGAGGCGGTCCGTAGAAGAGTTGTCGAGGCCACCCCAAACCGTAGAAGCGTCGAGCTAGCTAGGTCTACGTTTGCACTAATATATCCATCTGTCATGTTTGTATATTAATTGCCATGTTGTAATATTTGCAGAAACTATGGAGCACCGAGACATCGAAGCAGAACAGTTGTTGGGGGACATAATCCTCGGCGGAGGTGATATCTTGTCGTATCTCAACGACACCGATGGTCTGGAAGGAGAGGGTGAAGCAAGCTCCGGTGATCGAACAATGGAGGTGGAAGGACATGATTATGATGGCTCCAATGAGCGAACGGAGGAAGGAGCTGTTGCAAAGTCCGGCGAGGTATATATATTAATTAAGCCTGTGCTGACTAGCTAATTGATGCATTAATTGTTTTGGTATGTACACATATTAACTCTCTTCTTTCTTCTTTTCTAGCCCTCCGGATCGAGCCAAACTTCGGTAACGAGACGAGGCCCGAAGAAAAGGTTGCGCCAGGATGAAAGGTTCACGATCACAGCAATCAAGGGCGATGGCCAACCGATTGAACCCAGCCGGACCAAGGAAGCATTTTCTGCTGAGTGCGGGGTTCTTGTTAGGGACATGATCCCGATCAGCATCCACCAATGGAATAAGCCTAAGAGCGAAGACCCTCAAATTTCACCCTACCGCCAGAGGAGGATCCGGATAAGCCAGTTATAGAGCCATTGGTCAAGGCTCATGCTCTTAAGAAGATGGCAGATCTATTCAGGAGGTGGAAGAATGAGTTGAAATCAACGTTTGTCGACAAAGGGAAGACTCCAGAATTCACCGGTCGATTTGAGAAGATAAGAGATCACTGGTCCGCATTTGCGGCCCACAAGACATCGGAGAAGAGTAAGAAGATGACAGCGACAAACAAGAATAATTTTGCAAAGAAGGAGTATCACGATCGCACGGGGTCAGGTGGCTACCTCAAAGCCCGGCCGTTGTGGGACAAGGCTGAGAAGAACCTGCTTGATAAAGGGGTCGAACCAGAGACATTGAACTGGCCAGACCGTTCAAGGACTTGGTTCTTCGGGGTTGGGGGAACCTTGGACCCTGAAACAGGGAAGTGCCATTGGACGAAGGAGCAACATGAAATACCCGTCAAGAAGCTTCAGAAGTATATCGCCGCAGCGCAGGAAGGGATGTTCGTTCCCGACAGAGAGAACGACGAGCTCACACAGGCCCTCGGGAATCCTGAGCACCCAGGACGAACACGAGGCACGGCAGGCGCCGTTGCGTGGAGGGTTGGGTTTCCCAGCGCAGGCGGTTACAAAACCCGGGAGAGGAGGAGGAAAGTGGAGCAGACGGAACTACAGTCGCTGAATGCAAGGGTACGAGCGCTAGAGGAACAAGCACTACTAGTTCAGAGCCAGCGACCTGCCGGAGCTACCCCAGAAGCTACCCCTCCATCTCAGCGGAGAAGCAGCGTGGCTTCCACCGAGGTCCTTCAGCAGCCTGACTTCACGGCTCCTAGCTACCCCGTGGATGCTATCACGGAGGCTCAAGATTGCCACCTTATGACGCAATAGCAGCACCTCAAAGTCAAGGCGGCTGTCGGCTCTGTTACACCTCCTCAACCCGGCGCAACTTTTCACTCCCTTCCGATTCCACAAGGCTATGCTGTTGTGATGATCGATGAAATAACGGAGGGATTTGAGGAGCTCCAGCTTGACCACCCTACCGGTGAAGGGGAGACTCAGCTGGGTCTTGCTCTGAAGACTCCATGTCTATGGCGGAAGGAGCTCATCAACCTTCCGAACTGGACGCCTCCGCCTCCTCCTCCGGCGAGTCAGGGCACTCCGCCTCCTCCTCCGCCTCCTCCTCTAGCGAGTGATCAGGGCACTCCGCCTCCTTCTCCGCCTGCGCCGGCGCGTCCGAGCAGCCCGCCTCCTTCTCCGCCTCGTCAGCAACAGCGGAAGACAGCCGCCGTCGCTCCGGCTGCTCCGGCGCATCGTAGCACTCCGCCTCCTTCTCCGCCTCGTAAGCAACGAAGGAAGACAGCCGCAGCCACTCCGACTGCTCCGGCGTCTAGCAGTACAGCCAGAGGCGGGAGGCAATACAGATTAGGTCCGACTCTCACGCCTCTAGAGAAGTTACCATACGAGATGACCGATGAGGAAAACGCGGAGATCTGTAAAACCCATGTGAGGGACTTTTTTGCAAAGAAAAATCCACCTCCGCAGGAGAAGATGGATCCGGTGAAATTGAAGCACACTGTGAAGAACCTGAAGCAACCACCACCGCCTCCGCCGGATGACAACCATGTCCGCGCTCGTAAAAAGGCAGTGGAAGGAGCGCGCCGGTCGGGAACTACTTCAACTGACAAAAGGTTACAAGAACGAAGAAGTGGGAACAAAATTCCCCAGCTTGGCGAACAGGCAAACCAATCGTTCCCCCCGCTCAAGGTGTCTAGCGATATCGTTGCAAATCTGCCGGGGATGCTGCCCGGTACCAATCCTGGTGATTACCTGCCCGACGATGCACATTTTGATACAATGGAGGTGGACGAACACAAATACCAATACGGGAAGCCTCTCGTCAGACCTGGTGATCCTCCTCTAACAACGATGATGCGAAGATTCCATAAGTGGTACATGGACACCTGCAAGTCTGGGAAGGATATTTTGACGCTGAGAGTTAAAGAGGAGCACGACCTCGTTGGAATTGATCTATTGTCTGTTCCATTTGAGGAGTTCTTCCAGTTTTTCAATCAAAAGGACCTCGATAAAATAATCATCACTTGCTACTGTCTGTAAGTACTATACTTCTGTAATTAAGTCTCTATATATAGCTCAGCTCTTTCATTGCATGTATATATAATTATCCTCACTATATTATGCAGATTGAAGATCGTCGAATGCAGAAATGCACAAATCTATGATATTGGGTTCATTAACACAAATCTCATAGATGAATGGACGGTTACATATAATCCGAAAGAAACCGAGGCCAACTTGCTACAATCGTTGCTTAAAAATCAAAACAAAGATAAAATACTCTTTCCTTACAACTTCAAGTGTGTGTTACTGTCTTCTGCATATTCGGTTTCCATTATTACTCGAGGTTATAGTAATGTAATTGATGAGTTATGCATGCGTGCGCAGCTTCCACTTTATTCTCCTAGAGATTAAGCTTGAGCAGGGACTAGTAACCGTCTTAGACTCAAGACGAAAAGATCCCAAGGAGTATGCGGCCATGACTGAAATGCTCCAGAAGTAAGTTCAATCGATCATTATCGCACCATATCGGCAACTTTGTTCATTTCCTGATATCAAGTAATTATTTTCTTTGTCTCGCAGGGTTTGGAAAGTGTTCACCGCAGAAGTTCCGGGACTGCCGGGGGATCTGCGAATTACACACCCGAAAGTAAGTACTACTAGCTAGTTCCGCGCATCTCCCATTGATTCTAGCTAGTTTCATCAATACCATTTATAATGCTTGATTATCAGTTTGATTGACCTCTATTTCTCGTAAAGTGGTTGTGGCAGGAAGGCGGGAATAATTTTTGTGGATACTACGTTTGCGAGTATATCTACAACGCAACGACCTCTAAGCGGGGCTACTCTGAAAAACAATATGAAGTGCGTAAGCAATAATATTCACAATTTTATTTTATTACCATCATTTGTGTTGAGTTTCATTCATATATATGTATTGACCCCCTTCTTCAAATTAGATTTGGCAGATGCAGGATGAACTCCTACCACAAGATCGCTTAAAGGCAATTCAAGAGGAATTGGCTGGATTCTTTCTTGACCACGTCATCAATCCAGCCGGAGAATACCATGTGGAACTTGACATCAGATGTTAGGGATCTTATATTGTATATATGTAGCTAGTAGCGTCGGATAGATATACGAAAACTTGCTGTTCGACCAATCTCTCGGAGAAGGAGGAGGTCGATCACTTCTCTCTATATATGTTCATGACGATCTTGTGTACTTAATGGTTTCCTTCTTTTGCTTACTAGCTAGCGTGTCGAGTCCTCTCTATACGTATAGTACGTAGCGTCGACCAAGTACGGAGATAAGAGAGGACACTTCTCTCTATTAGCTAGCTAACACAATATATGAAACCCCTAAATTAACCCTACAAAACCCCTAAACCCCCCCCCCCCCTTTCAAAAAAAAAACAAAAACCCCAGCTCCTGAGCTGCTGACACGTGGATGATCTTTGGTCCCGGTTGGTGTTACCAACCGGGACTAAAGGCCCTCCTCTCTGGGCTCGCCGCAGTGGCCACGTGGAGCCCCATCTGTCCCGGTTCGTATAAGAACCGGGACTAAAGGTGTTGGGCTTTAGTCCCGACCCTTTAGTCCTGGTTCCCGAACCGGGACAAATGGGCCTTATGAACCGGGACAAATGGGCCTTTTTCTACTAGTGTGTATCAAAGAAATAGATAAATTTATCTGCATGCCTAGATATTCATTCCGATCTGAAGAGATTTGGGATCTTGTCTGCCATCAGAAGTCAATTATTTGTCATGGCTGGTACCATGGAACCATTGTTAGACTGATGATCGTTTCAAGCTGTGCATGCATCTTTTATAATGTTTTTTTTAAGGAGGATTATTGCCGGCATCTTTTAAAATGTGAATGCATCAACCACCTTCTCATTTAGTGGCCCTAGACATGACCTTATTCATAGTGTTAACCGTTTGGACACTTCGACCGAAGAGGAACACATGCATATTCCACCATCAGGACTGCCCTACTGTGACAATTCTTCAAGGACATTTGGCTCAATGGGATGTATGGTTATAGTTCCTAGGACTCATGGCCACAAACCTGTTGGTGATTTTCACGTGCGGTGAGAACGAGTAATTTGAATGTTGTCGGTGGTTGATGTTGTGGACCTGATGCCTTCTCTTGGAACTTTAACTTATTTTCTTCTTAATGAATTAGAATAGTGTATAAGGGGGTGTATTGAACTTTAAATCTAACTTAATGTAATCATTAACTCTAGGGGGTGTCACCTATTTCCATTCCTGTTGTTTGGAAAAACTGCTAGTTCCACCAAGATCATGACCAGAGATAACTTGAAAAAAGATTCATGACCAAGCCTAAAGAACGTGTTTTCTGTGCAGAGCATGCACCTGTTTTTTTGTTGCACTGTTGCTCAGCTTGTTTGGCAAGAAGTTAGCTCTTTCTTTGCCAAACAACTAGGGTTCTTCTTTTGCATCCATTTCTTCTCTATGGGTTGCTTGGAAGACATTAAATATGAGAGTGAATTCCGGTTTTTACCCCCTATTTTGATATTTTTGACAATAATTACCTCGTTTAGTGAGATTTCATCCATTTTACCCCATTTAGCAAAAGTTCTGCCACGATTTACCCTGTTTAAAATTTTATGAGCGTTCTGATTCGTAGGTCACAATTGTCAGGTCCACCTGGCATGCTCATTGACGATTTTTACCTGCCTACTTTTCTCCATGTTGAACCGGTCCTCACAGCTTCTCCCGCCCGGTCTGGCTCGATATGATCGCACCAGAGCAGCTCGCTCGCATCCAATGCACAACGCCTGAGTTGGGCCGCACCACTCTGGCCTCCAATATTCACGGCACGCATCATTCGCCTTCCTTCGAATCACACGCACAATCCTGCCGCAAACCAAGTAAAAGAATTTCGACAATATTAAAAATGTTGAAAAAAACTTTTAATTAATATACGTCAGTTGCAGAAGGGTAATATGTATACACGTGGTCTTCTAATAAGCATCTTAATTCTGTCCGAATCAAACGCCTCACCGGCCAATGCATGATTTATGAAAATTTTAGAATACACAAATTGCTATGATAGAGATGGTTAAAATCATGTGGAATGGGGTACCACTGAGAGGGTTTGTTTGTTCACCAACCTCTGCCCCATAGACCCGCCATCAACTGAGCACAGCCCGATGGGGTCATTTACATGGACGCGCCCACGCCGACGTCGACGAGCTTGACAGAGCCGGATTTCACGGGGACGTTTCTTCCCTTGATGTCGCGGCCATACAACGTTGCTCGAGGAGGTATGAAGTCGCGCCATCGCCGTCGTCGCCGTTGCATGACAATCTCTAACCCTAGGTTCGAGCGAGCCTGATGGGTACGTGTGGTCGGAAGCCTGGACGGGCTACGCAATCAATTGGGTGTGAGTTTGGAGCATGGCCGACTCGGGCATTGTGCGTTGGACACGACGCGAGGGACCTCCATCAGGCCGGCCCGGTCGGGATATGCTGTGAGGACTGGTTCAGAAGAGAGAAAAATAGGCAGAAAAAAAAACATCGATGTGGCATGCCAGCTGGGCCTGACAATTGGGACCTGCCGGTCTAAACACTCGCAAAAATTTCAACAGGGTAAATTGTGGTAGAACTTTTGCTAAATGGGGTAAAATGGATGAAATCTCGCTAAATGGGGTAATTAGTGTCAAAAATGTCAAAATAGGGGGTAAAAACCGGAATTCACTCTAAATATGATTACCATTGTTAATGCCGCTGTTCTCTAGGCTTTCTGATAGCACAGTAACTATAAATTCCCTCTGTAAGTAGTTATCTAAAATATCTTATATTAGTTTACAGAGGGAGTTTTTTAATGGGGTTCACTTGGTTGACTTTGAAACATATCTGTCTCTCGTTTTAAGAACAGTCAGGAAGTGGCGCCTGATCTTCGAGGAACATATGCTGGAGCAGATGGATCTATTTTGTCTGTATCTGCAACATTTGCTGCAGAGGCCAGCACGAAACGAGTGGGGGTGCTGGCTCAGGCTCCCTCTTGTGCAACACCGACTTCTCCATCCCTTGATGTGATCAAGCGTGACATCGGGAAAATTGAAAGCCCTCTTCTACACACTGGACTGCCACTAGATGCTTGATCCGCAATTCGTCTGATTATGTTGCGCCTATGTTGTTGTTTTCATTTTAGTCTTTGCTGTATCTGTTAAGAGCTAGTGTACCTTTTTATTTATGTAGACTGCGCATTGTCGTATTCTGGGTGTGCGATGGTGCCCCCAGTTTGTAATGTTTTGGTTTGAACCATGTACTACAACACTAGACCTGCTGTATCAGGATTCTTTCTTGGTAATGGAGCTGGAGAGCTTTCTGCCTGTTGATCTAAAAAAATGTGAATAAGGATATCCTTTTGAGCTAAACTCTTGCAAAACTCCTACAAAAACTATTGCCACATGGTAGGGCAAGTTTGGGCCGGTCGCACCGCAGCCCTTCGATCCCGCGCGTGTAAACTGTTCGATCTGTCCGTTGCCCACCATTTCTCTCAGCCTTCACATCCCCGGCTAAGAAAAAACATGGCGGCTGGCCCTGTCTTCTCCGGCATCCAGCATCGCGTGTTGCTGCCCTCGTCGGTTTGCCTCACCTATGATGCTCACAGTCGAAGCTCGCCGCCGCCGCCACTCGCTGCCGTCAATCACAAAAAAGCCCCGTAGCAGCTTTTTGTCCCCGTCCCTGAATCCATGGTAGCCCCACCATGGCGTCGGCCACAAACTGTTCCTCACCCGAGCTGCTGATCCCGGTTGCAGCATTAATGGCAACACGGCATCGCTCGCAGCCAAAGCCGGTGGTAGCAAAAAATTAGGCCAGTTCGAGCAAAACAAAAGGATGGTGGTAGCAAAAATACGCTGGTTCCAGCACAAGCCCCACGCGGTTGTAGCAAAAATAGGTGCTAGTTCCAGCAAAACAGAAAGCCGATTGTAGCAAAAAAAAAAAAGTGGCTGGTTCCAGCAAAAATCCAAAGATGGTGATAGCAAAAAAGACACGTTTGTAGCAAACAAAGTGGCGGGCTCCAACAAAATTCAAAGACCGTGGTAGCAAAAATGAATGCTAGTTCCAGAAAATTTTGATGTAGCAAAAAATCATGGCACCTACGGCACGACCATCCTCTCAATTTGCAACAAAATTGAAAGAAGGTTCCAGCAAAAATAGAAGTGGTTCCAGCAAAAGAAATGATGCAGCAAAAAAATAATGGCGGTCACTGCCGTTGCCACCCATCACCATCCTCGCCGATTGAAGCAAATCTCCCGGCCGGTTTCCAGCACCTCACCTCGTCGGCGCCGCAGGCCATGACCTCCCCCTTGCTTCGCGTGGTGGTGGGTGCCTCGCAAAGTAGCGCCCATTTTGGGGGTGGGGGTGGGGGTGGGGGGTGCTGTCGACGCGGGGTGGACGCCGGGCAGGTTGGGCCGGAATCGACGGCGGTCGCTGGTGAGAGGCTTGTTTTTGGGAAGTCACAAGGAAGAAGACGAGCGCGGTGGAATGAATGGCTAGGAACGCTTCCAGGTGAAAGGATAAGGAAAGGCTTTAAGCGGTGAGTGCGTGGGCCTGCTGCCAGCTTGGATGTGACCGGCGGAGTTTCAGCCGGTCGACCGGTTTCAAGCGTTTCCCATTTTTATTTGGGAAAGTAGTAGGAGGTGTTCCCTTAGCCTTTGGAACATGCAGAGCATATCGGACTAGCAGATGAGAGTGTTAACTCTGTGAGTTTATTTAACCGCTATTCTGTGTGTCGATACTGGTCAAATTAATGTGCTTTAGTACGACCGTCATCAACTTAGCACCTGCGGGAAGCATGACTTTGGGAAATTCCCGTTAGAATCAAACCACTACATGTACTTGTACGTTCCAACGAGAGGGTGTGTGCTAGCTTCCAGTCGACCAGGTTCCCTTCGTGCTGGCTACTAAGCCTGCCAGAGAAGAATAATCAGGCCAGGTTCAGCTAGCTCGCAGTGACTTTGCAATCGAAGGGAGTGGAGCCAAGCTTTCCAATATGCAATTCGTCAGAAAGTACTCAGATGACTTCACCTTGATCCCTGTACACCTCTGCCAGCGCTCAGCAGGAACATGACAGTTCACCGGTGAGGAATCCCTTTAGATAGAAAGGGAAATCTTGATGCTATTCGAGGTTCTACAATAGAAGGATTAAAGCAACGAAGTGCCGGGACATTCTTGATGAAACCAAGACTATGCTTTTCGTAGCTTGGGCTTTGGGAGATTCTGCCGAAGAAGTTCCCAATACCTTCCATTTCTATGAGTAGTTTTCATCAGAACCAATTGTATAAATACAATGTGTGGCATTCTCTGTTAGGATGGTAAGACGAAACACTAGGTTAGGGACATGTGAGGAGGAGGAAGATATATATGAGAACAATTGATACGTACATCTTTCACTATGATGAGGTAGCACCATAAATGTAGGTGAGCATGTACTCTATCTCAAACAATATATGCTCGAATTCCAAAATTTTAGTCATTGCAGAATACACCAAAATAATTATTTGTTGGTCAAAGTATTTCCGGTTATTGTTTTTTACACCTTTTTTTTTTGCGAAAGAGTAATTTCCTTTTATTTTGCGGGGTTGAAGGGATTTTACTGCTCAAACAGGAGGAAGATCCTCCATACACAGTTCAGGTACATTAGCAGGGCCTGACTTAAGCCACACCGCTGTCCTAGTTTCTACTTGAGCAAACACAGCTAGTCTATGGCTGACTAAATTTTGGAGCCTCCTAATATGAGCAATAGAAGTTTCCCTTTCACCGAGACGAGACTTGACTTCATTGATCATCATCGCATGTTGCAATCTATCATCCCTTCGCGCCTGGATAGAGTTCACTGCAACCAGGCAATCCATCTCAACATCCACCGGGAGCGTCGACCATTGCATGGCAAAGTTCAATCCCTCCAAACACGCCGAGAGTTCAGTTGCAGTGGACTAGCGCAATTGTGCAGGCTTCTACAGGCCGAGAAGATGATGGTGCCGCTACTGTCCCTCAAGATCATACCTGCTCCAGCATCCCCAGTAGCTTCACAAAATGAGGCATCAACATTTAGTTTGACACGACCTGGGGCAGGAGCCAACCACCTGATCGGTGGAGACGTGGGACGCTCCACTGCGGTAGTGTAAGCGGCCGGGATTCATCATTAATCACCATCTTGCATTTTATAATGTCACCGGTTGGGCACCACTGGATGGCAATGAGCGATGACTCATAGCTCAGCAGAAAGCAGCAAGACGCTTCCACTGGGGGCGTTTTCTTGTTGTGGACCATCTCGTTTTGGACGTGGCAGGTGCGCCATCAGGACACGCATGCAATCATACGCGTTCAGAGGATGCAGCACGTCGAACAGCCATTCAACGGCCGTCGGCCGCACGGTGTATAGGTCCGGCAAGTTACAGTGTTTCGCCATGGCACGCCAAAGTTCCACCGCTCAAGGGCAGACTACATGGAACGTATCCTCTCGCTCCATCGCACACAGTGGGCATGTATCAGTAATCTCCAGTGTTCGAATTTTTTTGTTAGCCCAAGTGGCCAAAGAATTTGATGCAATCTTTCACGCAAATATACACACCTTCGGAGGAGCAAGGCACCTCCAAATAAATGCCAAGATAGCACGTCGCCTGTCAGATGCCCTGCTCGCTGCGACTGAATACGGCCGGAGGCGCTCGTCGAGCGCGAGACGATAAGCGCTCTGTACTGAAAAGGTGCCATTACGCTCGGCCGCCCATGCGATGAAGTCACCAGCTGGGCGTGGGGACGCTTTGATCTACAGAATTTCCGTAACGCCCATGTGCATGAAATACTATCGTAACAGCTCCACTTTCCAGTTTCCATATTCATCAAGAAGTTCGCTCACTCTCCTCAGCCTACAGCGACCCTGTAGGGATATTGGTCCACGAGCCTGCGGGTGGGGGATCCACTTATCTCGCCAAATGCGGACCAAAGCTCCGTCACCAATTCGCCAGATTAATCCCTTCTTGAGGAGTTCGAGGCCGTGGACAATGGACTGCCACGTTGTCGACGCATTGCCGGAGAAGACGGTGTCCTCTAGGCGACCATCCGGGTAGTACCGGGCCTTTAAAACCTGCGCTCACAAACTGTCGGGGTTAGAGATTAACCGCCAAGCTTGCCCGGCGAGCAGGGTTTGGTTGAACAGCCGAAGATCCCGAAAGCCCAGCCCACCCTGCTACTTGGGTTTGATCATGGTGTCCCAAGCTCTCCAGTGCGTCTTCCTTCTTCCTTCCTTGGCACCCCACTAGTAGTTTCGTACCATGCGAGTAAGGTCGTCACAAACACTTCTAGGGAGTCGGAACACTTCCATAAGGTACGTAGGCAGGGATTGAGCCACGGGACACTCCCATAGGGTACGGATTTTTTGTCCAAAAGGACCACCTGACCCGATGAATTGACAAAAAGGACTACCTGTGGATCAATTTGACAAAAAAGACCCCCTCAGCGGTGGCGGCAGGCGACACGTGGCGCCTGCCGCCACGATAGGAGGCGGCCGGCCCTGTCGCCACGCAGCGAGGCGGCCAGCAGCCCAGAACGTATTTTCGTTGCCGGGACGGAACGGGCCAAGCATGTGGGCCATGCCGCCACTCAACGAGGCGACCGCCACTGCTGCTGCCGCGCCCAGGCCTACAGCGCGTGCTACACGCGGGCCGAGACTGCGGGCCATGCCGCCACTCCACGAGGCGGCAACGTTGTTGCTTCTGCATGCCGCGCGACAACTTTGTTGTGGCAGACGACGATGATTCCCACGCGGACGACGCTGATTTCCACGGGCGGGAATCCGATGCTGTGCGGTGATTCGTATGCCCCGGGAATCACACACTCTGCTGGCTTTTGATTCAGCGGACGCGACCGCATCAGTCACTCAGCACTGCTTTTGCTTCAGCGGACGCGACCGCATTAGTCACTCAGCACTGCTTTTGCTTCAGAGGACGCGACGGCACTGCGGGAATTAACTCACTCGGTGCGGGAATCCGAGGCTGCAGTAGGATGAGTTTTAACCTGATCTGCCGACACTACAGGGATCCTCTTCCTTTTATATGCCATACTTCTGCTCGGTGCGCAAGCATACTCTCTGTGACCTCGTTCCTCTCCTTTGCTCTCTAAGTCTCTAAGTACAGAGAGAAAGAAAAGCTCAGTAGGCACTTTCACTCGTGATTTAGGGCGATTTAGAGTTGGATTTTGAAGATGATGAAGTTGAAGAAAAGATATATCAAGGTAAGATCTATCCATTTTTGTTTGTTTCGTTCGCATGCATGATGTTTTTACTCTTTTTGATGAGTTCATAACTAAGTATTCTCTGTTGTGTTAGGCATTATTTCATCACTTTTTCGAGTCATTTAGAACTATAGGAGTAGGAATTGCCGTGCGAAGTGAACTACGAAGTTGAAGATCGAGGTATGAGCTTTGCAATACATAGATTTTTTTGTGCATGCATGGTGGTAATTAGTTAGTCTTTTAGCTCGTCATTAGCTATGCGATGTTAGTGCTTGGAAGTTAGAAATAATTTCAGACAACATATGTTGCATTTACACTATTTTTTGACAAGAGTAGGTTGAAGATGTCGTATTAATGTTAGCTGCGTCCATTAGTATTAATTCGTAATTAGTACTTCTGTTGAACATTTAGGTTCGGTTAGAGCCGGAATTTGGACATCAAATATTTTACGGTATTGTAGATCAACATTAGGCTTTTGAAATGCATAAATTTAGTTTGACATGCGAGAAGATCTTAATATGGTAAATAAGAAAAAGCTTGTACTGTAATTGGTCATTGCATGTGGTGTGTTATTTCATGTGGTATGTTTATTAATAAGTGTATAGTTAGGAAACCGTAGGTCTAGTTTGTTATGTCGCAATAATCTAAATTTTCTATGTTAAGACTACATGCTAATGTACTTAATGATGTATGTAATTAGGTTAAAAAAATCATCTTAGTACCCAACAAGGAGGAGATCACGTGATTGAAGAAATTGTGTTTCGATCTTCGCTGTCCCTTTTGAGGTGATGACCACATGCATGCAAGTGCTATTTTCATACTTTTGATAGCAGAAAGAAATATCTGTGTGTAATATTTATGTTCATGTGATAATAGGTTGACTCCGTTCATATATTACTGGTGATGGATATTTATTCGAAGTATTGTGACGCTTAATTGCATTCGCAACGACATCCATGCATATTGAAGCTGAGGTATAAATGACGTCGTAATTTTATGAATATTTTTTTATGTTTGATGTACTGTTGTGAATGATGTGCATGCCGCTGCGAATATTATTATTTGTAAATAAATGATTAGTATCGTATGATATGAAAATTTTATTAAAACCGAAAGATATTAAATGTTTAACTCATATGATATTAAAATATTATGATCGTACTATTATGTTTAGAGTCGAAGCAAATGATTCTAAAAACGAACCGAATATTTGTAACAAAAATACGGTTATCCTTTTAACCGACTGATACAAAAAAATCAATTATTTCGAACAGAAATATTGTTATTAAATTATTTGTATCGGATGATATGAAAATGTTTTTAGAATCGGCTAATATAAAAAATTCCATCGTATTATTATAATTTGAGTTTAATCGCTTGATAATAAAATATTCAGTTACCAATTATTTGAAATTTAAGTATGGATGTTGGGTAGGTACTATGGAAAATTTGTTAGTGTACTATGGGGACGTCTTACGTGATGGTCCTTACGGGGTGGATGTGTCTTTGTGCGGGTCGACTACAGTTGTAGTGAGAGACATGGTGAACGTGGGTTACGCAGCAGTCAGAAGGTGCATCCGAGCGGTGTTTGGCCTAGGGATGCAGGGGGAAAAAATGACAATGGAGGCCTTTGTCGTTACCGGAGGAAATGATGGGACAGTTGCCCATTGGGGTTTGCAACCTGTCACAGGTGATCAGTCGTGGGGGTCGTACATGAGGTTTGCAAGCAATCCCAATAACTCAATGTTTGGACAGCCGATGGTGTATGTGGAGTTCATTTCTGTCACTGATGTTGCCGAATGCAGTAGCGGGGGTGGTGAGGTCGAGTTGGCCATCACATTAGCCCCTAGCGTCGGCCCATCGGAACCAACGGGCGGCCAGCCTGTGTATGACACAGGATATTGGTCTGCGGCCGTTGACATGAGCGAACACGTGGAGGGATTGCCGGAGGCGCTAAATGATGACGATCATTCTTCCGCGTCTTCGGACTCAAGCGAAGAAGAAGATGTTCCTCCTCAGAGGGCGGTCGCGGCGGCACTGCAACCTGGGTTTTTACATGAGCATCACCAATGAATTTCACTCTGTTTCTGGCCTAGAAGCGGGGAGCCTGGGGGTTGGGCAGGTTTTCCCAGACAAGAAGTCTGCTTACCAGGCAATAGGTAGCTATGCAATCGCCCTCCACCGCCAGCATAGAGTGAAGCAGTCTGATAAAAAAGAGTTGAAGGTCATATGCATCCACACCGCGAATGGTTGCCGCGGAAGAGTTCTCGCTAGACTGAAGCCTGGGGTATGTCAGTCATGGCATATCACAAAAATAGTGGAGCATAGCTGTGAGCAAACTGGGACTCTTTCAAATCACTGCAATGTGACTGCAAGATATGTGGCACAGAAGATGGAAACGATTGTGCAGGAAAGTCTCAACATTAGTATTAGGGCTTTACAAAAAGCTGCAGAAGATCAAATTGGCTTCCCTGTCAGCTACAGCAAGGCTAGGCGCGCGAAGGAAAAGATATTTCAGAACTTGTATGGAACCTATGAGGAGGCCTATTCTTATGCCCCCAGAATGCTTCATCAGATAGCAAGTGCTAATAGGGGGACTCAAGTTTGGCGGAGAGAACGTCCAAACCCAATGAACCCGGGTGAGCTAATCCTGGACCGCTTATTCTGGGCATTCGCCCAAACTATACAAGCCTTCAGGCACTATCGCCCGGTATTATCAGTTGATGGTACCTTTCTCACTGGAAAGTACAAGGGCACACTATTGGTGGCTATTGCAGCAGATGCAAATAATCAGCTTCTTCCTATTGCATATGCACTGGTCGAGAGCGAGAACAAAGATAGCTGGTTGTGGTTCCTGAGCTGCGTGAAGATGGGTGTCGTGAAAGAGCGTGAAGGTGTTTGCATCATCTCTGATCGCAACACTGGATTATTAAGCGCTCTCGACATAATTAAGGAGTCGTCAGAAGAGTGGGGGTGGCCGGATCTAGAGGGAAGGTGGTGCATGAGGCATTTGGCAGCAAACTTTTACTCCAAATTCAAAAACAAGGATTGGTTCAAGTTATTCAAGAGGATGTGCATGCAGAAAACTGAAGCCAAAATGAATGCGATCTGGGCAGGTATCAATGGTGAGATCGAGCGCGCGGCCTTGCCGCAGAGAGAAGACCGGAGGGGTCGTAGGACGCCCATAAATTTGAGACAGTGGATCCACGAGAATTGCCCTGATTTGTACAAGTGGGCGCAGGCTCACGACACCGAGGCTCGGTATGGAATAATGACCAGCAACATGTCAGAGGTGTACAATGGTGTTCTTAAAGGGGTGCGAGCCCTGCCTATCACAGCCCTAATTGAAGAAACTTGGAACCGGACCCTGTCATACTTTGCAGACAGGGTGACCATCGCCAATGCACAAGTTGAATTGAACAAGCCATGGTCTGAGAAGATGCAATGACATCTGGACGAGAAAGCAAAGAAGTCCCAAAGCCATGGCTGCAAGAAAGTGGACGCACTTAGGAATAAGTGGGAGGTGAATGTGCGAGCCAAGTACGTTAAGGGTCACCACAGAGGATCAAAAAAGCAAGCTATCACCCTCGGCCCAACGTCCTGTGAGTGCACTTGTAACAAGCCCAAGCTTGAGGGCTACCCTTGCAGTCATGTGCTCCGGGCGGCTGCAAATCAAAAAATCAGTGTCGAGCCATACATATCGCCGTACTTCAACATGTACAATCTGTACAACACTTGGAACGGTGAGTTCCGGGCTTGGGGCATTGATATGAACTACAAAATGTTGTGGCCAGATGGGCCGAAATGGGTTCCGAACGCCGACTTGATGAGAACCGCAAAGGGAGGACGTCAGTCTAGGCGTCATCGCAATGACATGGACCATAGCCAGATGGGAGAACCAAGGAGATGTCGCGTTTGCAGGTGTCCTGGACATTCACGTAGGGAATGCCCATATCGAGCCAACAACACCGCATGATGTTGATATATCTATACTCGCTATGTCTACTTATATCTGTACTCGCTATGTCTACTTATATTTGTACTCGTTATGTCTACTTATATTTAAATTGAATCTCTTTGTATTATTGTACTTATGATGTTAACTTCAGATAATTAATGTAAATTGTATCTCTTTGTATTTTTTAAGTTAATTTTTATTTGCATTTGTATTTGTGTCTTTCTCATAAAAAAAATTATATGTTTGTGTGCAGGTTATGGCTGAAGTGCCAGTGCTTTTGCAGGGGCCCCATGACGACGGCCACTGTTGCCACCTATTTTTGAACCAAAATAATAATCATGATTATCGGACTTTCAGACTTTGAACCCTAAAGAAAACATGGACAATACACAATTCTTTCATTCCTCACCTTGACGCTAATGGACTACATGGTTTTGCTAGGCTCACATCATGCGAACACCAATTACGTTCGGACCCATCCCTTTTGACATCCCTCATTGACCGGTGGAAACCTGAAACCTACACCTTTCACTTTCGTTTTGGGGAGCTTGCACCTACACTGAAAGATGTTTCTATGATCACTGCTCTACCAATTAGAGGTGAGCCGTTAGTCTCTCCACGAGTGTCTCCATCTTGGACATTAAATATATCAGCCCGTCTTGGGATGACAATGCCAGAATAACAACGTTTTGGTGGCCCTCGGGGCATCCCACTCGCCTGGCTTCGTGATAACTTTCATATTTTATCTAGCTACGCTGATTCTGAGACGAGGAAAAGACATCTGTTTGCGTAGTTGTTATGGCTCCTCGGGACTCTGTTTCCAAATTCACTCGGGGACGTAGTTCTCCCTGGTCTCATCTACATTGTAGAGAATATGGTAGATGAATCTTTACCCGAGCAGCCAAAATGCAGCTTCGGTTCTGCCATGCTATGTCATACATATTGAGGCTTGTGTGATGTCACACAAAAAACTTCTTTCGCACAAAAAGCTCCGTTACTTTGTGTTGCCTACGAGTTTCTACAGTTGTGGTCCTGGGAATACCTCCCTGTAGGATGACCTCGTATACTAATTCCCATACACCCATACGACTGTAGCGAGGGCAACAGTGTAACTATGGCTTTGATTAGTATTTCCTTCCCTCCCTGTGAAGCACCTTCACCCCATGATAATATTCTCTTAGTCAATTGCTCCTGCAGGCTCTGAAAACGGCCCTTTTGTTGGGGAACGTTGCATGGAAAAAAAAATCTATGCACACGCAAGATCTATCCATGGAGATGCATAGCAACGAGGGGGAGAGTGTGTCTACGTACCCTCGTAGACCGTAAGCGGAAGCGTTTAACAACACGGTTGAGGTAGTTGAACTTTCTTCGCGATCCAACCGATCGAGTACCGAACGTATGGCACCTCCGCGTTCAGCACACGTTCAACTCGATGATGTCCTCCGCCTTCTTGATCCAGCAAGACAGCGAGGTAGTGGATGAGTTCTGATAGCACGACGGCGTGGTGATGGTGATGGTGAAGTGATCTCCGCAGGGCTTCGCCTAAGCACTACGAAAATATGACCGGGGGTGTAAATGGTGGAGGGGGGCGCCGCACACGGCTAGGCAATCGTCTGTTGTGTGCTAGGCGCCCCCCTCCCACATATATATAGGTGGGAGGGAGGGAGGAGCAGCCAAAGGAGCGCCCAAGTAGGAGAATCCTACTTGGAGTCCCTCCCAAGCCGCGCCCCCCTTTCCTTATTTGAGCGCGGGAAAGTCAGGGAGGGTGCGCGCCCCCCCCCCCCCTTTCCTTTCTCCCTGAGAGGGAAAGGCACGAGGGGCTAGCCCTCCCCCTTCCTTCCCTAGGGCTGGAAAAACTAGGGAGGAGGTGCACCAGCCCCTTTGTGGGCTGGTCTGTCCCCTGCTTTGGCCCATAAGGCCCATAACTTGTCGGGGGCTGCCCGGAACCCCTTCCTGTGACCCGATTCCTTCCCGGTACGTCCCGAACACTTTCGGTGTCCAAATACCATCGTCCTATATATCAATCCTTACCTCTCGACCATTTCGGGACTCCTCGTCATGTCCGTGATCTCATCCGGGACTCCGAACAACATTCGATCACCAAACATATAACTCATATAACACTATATCGTCAACGAACGTTAAGCGTGCGGACCCTACGGGTTCGAGAACTATGTAGACATGACCGAGACACCTCTCCGGTCCATAACCAATAGCGGAACCTGGATGCCCATATTGGCTCCTACATATTCTACGAATGTCTTTATCGTTTGAACCGTTATGACAGCATACGTAATTCCCTTTGTCCATCGGTATGTTACTTGCCCGAGATTCGATCGTCGGTATCTCTATACCTAGTTCAATCTCGTTACCGACAAGTCTCTTTACTCGTTCCGTAATACATCACTTTTGTAACTAACTCCTTAGTCATTTGCTTGCAAGCTTATGATGTGTATTACCGAGAGGGCCCAAAGATACCTCTCCGAAACTCGGAGTGACAAATCCTAATCTTGATCTATGCCAACTCAACAAACACCTTCGGAGATACCTGTAGAGCATCTTTATGATCACCCAGTTACGTTGTGACGTTTGATAGCACACAAGGTATTCCTCTGGTATCCGGGAGTTGCATAATCTCATAGACGAAGGAATAAGTATTTGACATGAAGAAAGCAATAGCAATAAACTGAACGATCATTATGCTAAGCTAACGGGTGAGTCTTGTCCATCACATCATTCTCCTAATGATGTGATCCCGTTATCAAATGACAACACATGTCCATGGTTAGGAAACCTTAACCATCTTTGATCAACGAGCTAGTCTAGTAGAGGCTTACTAGGGACATGGTGTTTGCTTATGTATTCACACATGTATTTAAGTTTCCGATCAATACAATTCTAGCATGAATAATAAACCTTTATCATGAATAAGGAAATATAAAATAACAACTTTATTATTGCCTCTAGGGCATATTTCCTTTAGTCTCCCACTTGCACTAGATTTAATAATCTAGTTCACATCGCCACGTGATTAACATCCATAGTTCACATCATCATGTGACCAATACCCAAAGAGTTTACTAGAGTCAATAATCTAGTTCACATCGCCATGTGATTTATACCCAAAGAGTACTAAGGTGTGATCATGTTTTGCTTGTGTGGGAAGTTTAGTCAACGGGTCTGCCACATTCAGATCCGTATGTATTTTGCAAATGTCTACAATGCTCTGCATGGAGCTACTCTAGCCGATTGCTCCCACTTTCTATATGTATCCAGATTGAGAATCAGAGTCATCCGGATCGGTGTTAAAGCTTGTATCGACGTAACCCTTTACGGCGAACTCTTTATCACCTCCATAACCGAGAAACATTTGCTTAGTCCTCTTAGGTACCTAAGGATAATTTTGACCGTTGTCCAGTGATCTACTCCTGGATCACTATGTACACCCTTGCAAAACTTATGGCAAGGTACACAATAGGTCTGGTACACAGCATGGCATATTTTATAGAACCAATGGCTGAGGCATAGGGAATGACTTTCATTCTTTCTCTATATTCTGCCGTGGTCGAGATTTGAGTCTTACTCAACTTCATACCTTACGATACAGGCAAGAACTCCTTCTTTGACTGACCCATTTTGAACTCCTTCAAAATCTTGTCAAGGTATGTACTCATTGAAAGTCTTATCAAGCGTCTCGATCTATCCCTATAGATCTTAATGCTCAATACGAAAGTAGCTTCACCGAGGTATTTCATTGAAAAATTCTTATTCAAGTATCCTTTTATGCTATCCAGAAATTCTATATCATTTCCAATCAGCAATATGTCATCCACATATAATATCAGAAATGCTATAGAGCTCCCACTCACTTTCTTGTAAATACAGGCTTCAACGTAAGTCTGTATAAAACCATATGCTTTGATCACCTCATCAAAGCGTATATTCCAACTCCGAGATGCTTGCATCAGTCCATAGATGGATCACTGGAGCTTTCAAAAAGGTGAGTGGGAGAATA
Source organism: Thinopyrum elongatum (assembly GCA_011799875.1). NCBI lineage: Eukaryota > Viridiplantae > Streptophyta > Magnoliopsida > Poales > Poaceae > Thinopyrum > Thinopyrum elongatum. The sequence continues at coordinate 79,861,047 of CM022303.1, forward strand.
GTGCAACTCGACGAGATAAACAGTATCTTCGTCATCAGATCAAAGGAAAGAGACCTTGGAAGTGATTCCAGACTTTCCTACTGTGACTGATACGGAAGCCTCTACATGAGATGTATGGACTTCAGTCGAACTTGCAGCTAAACCACGTAGGAAAAAACCCGTGCAAACCTCTCAGGTGCGCATACGAGATATTGTTGTTAGACAACAGTATACCTACGATACACAAGGAAGCGTTGATGGGCCCTGACTCCAGAATTGGCTAAATGTCAATACAATCCGAGATAGTTTCCATATAAATGTTTCAAGATTAAAATTTTGATTCACCTTTCGGAAGACTTAGAGTCTAACGAGTATTTGTGGAACTAAAAACTGATACGGATAAAAATGTTTTATCCATAAAGCTCGACTTGTTGAAATAACAAGTTCAAGGAGTTGACTACGATGAGTTTGTTTCACCGTAGCGATGCTTAAAGTCGGTTCGGGTTGAACTAGCAATTAATACATATTTCAGTCATGAGTTATGAAACATGGATGACAATAGGATTTCCATATGATGGAAATGAAACCAAGGACTTGCATGTGTTACAGTCCAAGGTATTTTGTCATTCCAGAGGATGCTAGTGAGTGTGCAAACTTTAGAGTTCCAGCGATGGACAGAAGAGAGCAAAATGGAGTTGGAATCTTCGTGTTTTGATGAAATGGTCAAAAAGGGTTTTGACTTCATCAATGGGTAACGAAGATGCTTGTGATTCAAGAAAGTAAGTGGGAGCATAATAATATTTCTAAAAACGTTGTGTGCTTGACACATTGTTAATTGGAAATAAATTTCTTGACATGAATTAGGACTTCATTTGAAAATAGTTTTTCGATGAAGTGCTTGGGCTAAATAGCCTTTATATTAGGCATGATGATCTATGGAGATAGATTTACCTAATGGGGCTGAGCAAAGATACATATTGACAAAATGCTAAAACCTTTTAGCATTAAAAACGTTAAGGAGTGATTCTTGCCGAAGTCACATGGAAAGAGTTTTTGCAAGACTCGGTGTCCCAAAACACTGATGAGCAAAATACATGATGAAATATTCATTCGTGTGGGTATAGGGGTCAATATGGGTGTCCACGGCTCCGATGTTGATCATTGATCGGAAGGGGTTCCGGGTCATGTCTATACTTCACCGAACCTATAGGGTCACACGCTTAAGGGTCATCTATCTGCTGAATACTAGACAGGGAATCTGAGAGAGAGTCATCGGAAAAGTTTCGGAGACAACGGAAGACTTCCGGAGAGAGAACACCGAAAGAGTTTCGGTAAAACCGAAAAGTTGTTTCGGAATATACTATTAGGTCAAAATGGTTTCGCCACATGCCTGGAAATTCTCAGAGGGTGCTAGAATTGGTCTGGGAACTTCTGGGATTTTGCCGGAGAAAAAACCCGGAAATGTTCCGGAGCTGCCGGAACCGCTGTTGTTGCTTTTCGCTGATGAAAATCACTAATCCGGAATTGTTTCGAAATGCGTCCAGAATTATTTTAGTGGGTACTGGAAATATTCTAAGACCTACAGAGATATTTTCGAATTAAAAGGGCGCGGTAAAATGTTTTCATGAATAGTGAAAACACTATTTTGAATAGTGGAAACACTATATGTATATAGTGGAAACACTATATGTATATAGTGGAAACACTATTGTAAATAGTGTAAGCACTATTGTAAATAGTGGAAATACTATTAGGGGATGATGCAGGCATTGTGATGCAGGCAACACTATTTGGAGGCTTTCCCTTTATGCCCTTGTGGTGTGCTCACCTCATGGGCATTTTGGTAATTCCACCCCTTGCCTTGGCCTATATAAGGACGTGGAGAGGAGCTCTTCATCCTCACTCTTTCTCACATACACATGCCATCTGATGTTATCTGGCTTCTTCTCTCCCTCCCACGAAAAGAGTTTCGTAGAGCTGAAAGGCTGTCTGGGTTCCAGTGGGAACTAGTTCTGGACGGCGAAGCCCTACCGGATAGATGACACCGTATGTGTGCAACCCCGTAGAGAGGTCGTAGTTTTGATCTTTGTGCCCAAGGGGCTGTTTTGAGAGTGCCTCCCGAAGGGTTGTCCAAGTGACGGTCCGAGTTCTGTGAGTCCTCCCGAAGGGCTGTCCACGACACCGTCCGGGGGACTGTTCGACTGCCTCCCGGAGGGCTGTCCGAGGGGCAGATGAGGGAGTACATCCTCGCGGTTGGGAGGTTGTAAATCCTAGCTACGGGGATCTGCACCGCCGATCGTCATCGACTCTACTTCCGCTGCGCTACGAGTCGGTAACGGAAAAGATCAAACCTTCTATGCAGTCTCCATAGTGGTCCTGGGCTGGTGCGTAGGTCAGAAAATTTTTGTTTTCTGCTGCGTTACCCTACAGTGGCATCATGAGCCGTGCTATGCGTAGATGCAGGTTGCGATCTAGAATACATGGAGATGTATGGGTGTTGCACAATATAGTTAGGTAGTAGATGAGTTCTATTACTGAAAATTATTTGTGCGGGTAGCAGATGAAATCTGTTACCCGATATTCTTGTTGCTTCCCTGGAATTTGCATATTTCTAATCTTGATAACAGCATGGTGGAGTTTCAACGTTCTGGCAATCCGCGATCCTGATTGATCAACGAAGTGCTAACAGTTCATTGAATCCCACCGTAATTAAAAAGAAAGATGAAATTTCACAGACGAAAGGGCAATGCAGATATGATCTGCACGGGGGTCATGCGTATGACGAAGTTTAGTATGGGGCTCGAGATTTTATTATCTCGTGTTCCATACACCCCGCGAACTTAATCTAGCGACTTGAATTATCATACTTGATGATATACGTTGGTAGCTTCGGTTTGTTTTGAAACCTTAGAAGCCACGTAAAACAAGTTTTTGCAAGAACCGATTAGAGGCGTCTAACTTGGTTTTCCAGGAGGGTTTGCATGTGCATGTGATGTGGTATAGCAGTGCTCATAATAATTTGATTATGTATGAGATGACTATATGATGTAAATTAATTAACATGACCTGCGTGTCAAGATTCGGCATGATGGCTGGAGCCATATGATTGCACTTTAAATGACATGCGTGTCAACCTTGTGTAATACACTTATTTTATTAGCTATAGAGATAGCAATATTATCTGGTGCATCGATAAGGTGGTGGCAATCTTCGCGAAGGTGAACACCGACGCGAATGCCGGAGACGAAGAAATGAAAGACTTCTCCGTTAGAAAGGGCTATACCATATCATGCTATTATGAATTGCCAGAGATGTTTATCCCTTATGATGCACCCTTCTTGATTGCACGGTAGTAGCTTTTTATTAGGGTGATCTCTCACAAAAATATCAAGTAGTTAGTGTTCTCCCAAGTGTAGCACCGTCACGGCACCTAACTTTTCGGGGTATCACAGGATCTCCCTGGGTACGAACGATTAGGGATGTGTGAGGCGGGTGAGTTGAGACCTCGTAGCAAGATCACTTGGTTGTCTTGACGTTCTGAAAGGATCTCCCTAAGCTCGAAACACGCACATCGAAAGATGAACAAGAGTCACATAGAGATGTGATCAGCAAGTTTGCCTACCGATTGAAGTTCGCGCCATAAGTGTTCATCTCGTTCAATGGCGTTGAATGGAAATGCGGGTCTTGAATCGCTCACAATCAATTATGAGAGATATTGATTTGAGTGGGAGCGCACTTTAGAATTATCTTGTTTAATTCTCAGTGCAATTAATTGTGAACACTGTATAAGTGTTATATGCATAATAGTTATAGAATAATGGCTCGTGTTTCCACCTTCCCTGTTAAAATTGAATAGCTGTTAAATATCTGGTTAAAACTTTACGGTTGGTAAAGTAATGTGAGGATTATCCTCAAGAGTGCCGAGAAGGACTTTGTCCTATCGCATACTTTTGGTATTCTCCCACTAATGCTATGGATCATGTGACTCTCGTCCTTCGATCCAAAAGCTAGAATTCCGTTTCAGTCAAGTGCAATATGTTTGCTTCCATGAGACCCGAACTTCGAAAGTTTGGATAGTTATGTGATATTCATGGAATCTGAAAATCATTTTCAGAGACAGACAAAGGCTATAAGATATGAGATATCCAAAGCAATGTTTGTTTGCAAACTATAAGTAAAGGAGTTTACTATGCATTAGTCTGATAAGAGAGGGATCCAGAAGAACGCCTATCATATGATGAAAGGTGAATAAAACAACAACTTAAAGAGAAAGGAAGTGTCCGAAGGGTGTTAGTGAAACTTTCATGCCTAGGAAGTCCGGGGCTAACACCACTCTTAAGTTGGGTGCTTCTTATGAGAGTAGGAGAAATACTGAAAGTTAAACTATTAGAAGTATAATGGCAGAAAGAAAGAAGACTGGAATATCCAGCTCATGTATGAATGGCATACAAGTTTTTGATATATAGAAGGCTGGTCAAAGATATAGTTCTTGGGAATTATGATTAAATTATTAATCACTGATTCTTGGGTATTGTGAGTTAATCACAAAGATACCCGCTCGACTGCATTTTGTTGCAACTCGATGTAAGAACTACTATGGCCTGAAAGACTAACAAGGAATAAGGTTTAGGTATACACAGGGAACATAGTAAATGTTACTATACCTTCCATCGGTGTATTACCGTCTGTATTTATTTTCATAATTCATTTAGAGTTTTACAAACTCTAGCCCATTGCATAAGGTATCTTACAAGAAGGTTGTTCATAAGAGAACTTTTGATGTTCGGAGCTATCAATAACAAAAGGGCCATACTTTCATTATGAATGAGATGTATGTTATGAATATTGATAATAATACATTACCTCTGGGTTTACTTTAATAATTCATTTTAGAGTTTCATACACTCTAGCCCATTGCACAATGTTTGTTGCAAAAGAGTTGTTCATAAAAACAACAATTGTTGTTCAGTATTATGAATAACATGAAGGGCCATGCTTCCATCCAAGATGGGACGTATGTTATGAATATTGATGATAATATGATACATCCATAACACTGACGCTAAATGTCGCAAGACTAAAAGAATACCACACAAGTGTGGCACTGCATTTGGTCACATTGGAGAAACCCGCATGGATAAATTCCATTATGATGGATTTTGAAGTTGTTTGATTTTGAATCATCTGACACTTGCAACTTTCCTCCGAAAAATGAAGTGACTGAAATACCGTTCACAGGCCATAAGGAACGAGCAAAGAACTTATTGGTGATCATACATTTTGATGTATGCAGTCCGATAAATGTTGTTGCAAACAGTGGATTTGTCTACATTCAAAAATGACTCAAGTAGATATATGGATATTTACTTGATGAGACGTAAGTCTGGATCTTTTGAAATCATTCAAAAGGTTTTCAAAAATGAAGTAGAAGTTATTGTAACAAGAAAATCATGTTTCTACAATTCGATTGCAGAAAGGAATATTTGAGTTACAAGTTTAGCGAATGTCTGATGAGTTGTGAAAGGGGTTTCATAACTTGCACCTCCTGGAACACCACTACAAGTGGAAAGTCCGTGAAGATGTAATCAAACCATTCATGACATGGTAAGATCAAAGATGACATAAATAAATTTGCCATTATCCCTTTTAAAGTGATGCTTTAGAGATTGCGGCTTTTACAATGAAAAGATCTCCATCGGGTCTGTTGAAATGACGCCATGGTATGGTACGCCCAACCATGTTATATCTTTTCTTAAACATTTGGAATATGGGGCTTGTGTAAAAGGTTACAAACCTATTCCAAATCAGACAAGTGCTACTTTGTAGGTTATCCCAAAATGTTGGGTATTCCTCCCTCACTATACCGAGGCAAATAGGTTTGCCACAAAGAACGATATGTTTTTTGAAGAAAATGGTTCTTTCAAAAAGATGAGTGGGAGAATAGTGCAACTCGACGAGATAAACAGTATCTTCGTCATCAGATCAAAGGAAAGAGACCTTGGAAGTGATTCCAGAGTTTCCTACTGCGACTGATACGGAAGCCTCTACATGAGATGTATGGACTTCAGTCAAACTTGCAGCTGAACCACATAGGAAAAAACCCGTGCAAACCTCTCAGGTGCGCATCCGAGATATTGTTGTTAGACAACAGTATACCTACGATACACAAGGAAGCGTTGATGGGCCCTGACTCCGGAATTGGCTAAATGCCAATACAATCCGAGATAGTTTCCATATAAATGTTTCAAGATTAAAATCTTGATTCACCTTTCGGAAGACATAGAGTCTAACGAGTATTTGTGGAACTAAAAACTGATACGGATAAAAATGTTTTATCCATAAAGCTCGACTTGTTGAAATAACAAGTTCAAGGAGTTGACTACGATAAGTTTGTTTCACAGTAGCAATGCTTAAAGTCGGTTCGGGTTGAACTAGCAATTAATACATATTTCAGTCATGAGATATGAAACATGGATGACAATAGGATTTCCATATGATGGAAATGAAACCAAGGACTTGCATGTGTTACAGTCCAAGGTATTTTGTCATTCCAGAGGATGCTAGTGAGTGTGCAAACTTTAGTGTTCTAGCGATGGACAGAAGAGAGCAAAATGGAGTTGGAATCTTCGTGTTTTGATGAAATGGTCAAAAAGGGTTTTGACTTCATCAATGGGTAACGAAGATGCTTGTGATTCAAGAAAGTAAGTGGGAGCATAATAATATTTCTAAAAATGTTGTGTGCTTGACACATTGTTAATTGGAAATAAATTTCTTGACACGAATTAGGACTTCATTTGAAAATAGTTTTTCGATGAAGTGCTTGGGCTAAATAGCCTTTATATTAGGCATGATGATCTATGGAGATAGATTTACCTAATGGGGCTGAGCAAAGATACATATTGACAAAATGCTAAAACCTTTTAGCATCAAAAACATCAAGGAGTGATTCTTGCCGAAGTCACATGGAAAGAGTTTTTGCAAGACTCGGTGTCCCAAAACACTGATGAGCAAAATACATGATGGAGATTCCACACACTCTTGTGTTTGGATTAATCATGTATTCCATGGTATGTATAACAACCAGGTATGTCCAGTACTCCCAAAGTTGTTGCGAGTATAGATACCAAAGTGATCAAAAGTACTGATCAAAGGACAACAGTGAAAAGTGTCATTGACCTTCCTTCGAATCACACGCACAATCCTGCCGCAAACCAAGTAAAAGAATTTCGACAATATTAAAAATGTTGAAAAAAACTTTTAATTAATATACGTCAGTTGCAGAAGGGTAATATGTATACACGTGGTCTTCTAATAAGCATCTTAATTCTGTCCGAATCAAACGCCTCACCGGCCAATGCATGATTTATGAAAATTTTAGAATACACAAATTGCTATGATAGAGATGGTTAAAATCATGTGGAATGGGGTACCACTGATAGGGTTTGTTTGTTCACCAACCTCTGCCCCATAGACCCGCCATCAACTGAGCACAGCCCGATGGGGTCATTTACATGGACGCGCCCACGCCGACGTCGACGAGCTTGACAGAGCCGGATTTCACGGGGACGTTTCTTCCCTTGATGTCGCGGCCATACAACGTTGCTCGAGGAGGTATGAAGTCGCGCCATCGCCGTCGTCGCCGTTGCATGACAATCTCTAACCCTAGGTTCGAGCGAGCCTGATGGGTACGTGTGGTCGGAAGCCTGGACGGGCTACGCAATCAATTGGGTGTGAGTTTGGAGCATGGCCGACTCGGGCATTGTGCGTTGGACACGACGCGAGGGACCTCCATTAGGCCGGCCCGGTCGGGATATGCTGTGAGGACTGGTTCAGAAGAGAGAAAAATAGGCAGAAAAAAAAACATCGATGTGGCATGCCAGCTGGGCCTGACAATTGGGACCTGCCGGTCTAAACACTCGCAAAAATTTCAACAAGGTAAATTGTGGTAGAACTTTTGCTAAATGGGGTAAAATGGATGAAATCTCGCTAAATGGGGTAATTAGTGTCAAAAATGTCAAAATAGGGGGTAAAAACCGGAATTCACTCTAAATATGATTACCATTGTTAATGCCGCTGTTCTCTAGGCTTTCTGATAGCACAGTAACTATAAATTCCCTCTGTAAGTAGTTATCTAAAATATCTTATATTAGTTTACAGAGGGAGTTTTTTAATGGGGTTCACTTGGTTGACTTTGAAACATATCTGTCTCTCGTTTTAAGAACAGTCAGGAAGTGGCGCCTGATCTTCGAGGAACATATGCTGGAGCAGATGGATCTATTTTGTCTGTATCTGCAACATTTGCTGCAGAGGCCAGCACGAAACGAGTGGGGGTGCTGGCTCAGGCTCCCTCTTGTGCAACACCGACTTCTCCATCCCTTGATGTGATCAAGCGTGACATCGGGAAAATTGAAAGCCCTCTTCTACACACTGGACTGCCACTAGATGCTTGATCCGCAATTCGTCTGATTATGTTGCGCCTATGTTGTTGTTTTCATTTTAGTCTTTGCTGTATCTGTTAAGAGCTAGTGTACCTTTTTATTTATGTAGACTGCGCATTGTCGTATTCTGGGTGTGCGATGGTGCCCCCAGTTTGTAATGTTTTGGTTTGAACCATGTACTACAACACTAGACCTGCTGTATCAGGATTCTTTCTTGGTAATGGAGCTGGAGAGCTTTCTGCCTGTTGATCTAAAAAAATGTGAATAAGGATATCCTTTTGAGCTAAACTCTTGCAAAACTCCTACAAAAACTATTGCCACATGGTAGGGCAAGTTTGGGCCGGTCGCACCGCAGCCCTTCGATCCCGCGCGTGTAAACTGTTCGATCTGTCCGTTGCCCACCATTTCTCTCAGCCTTCACATCCCCTCTCCGCCATTTCGGGACTCCTCGTCATGTCCGTGATCTCATCCGGGACTCCGAACAACATTCGATCACCAAACTATAACTCATATAACACTATATCGTCAACGAACGTTAACGTGCGGACCCTACGGTTCGAGAACTATGTAACATGACCGAGACACCTCTCCGGTCCATAACAATAGCGGAACCTGGATGCCCATATTGGCTCCTACATATTCTACGAATGTCTTTATCGTTTGAACCGTTATGACAGCATACGTAATTCCCTTTGTCCATCGGTATTTTACTTGCCCGAGATTCGATCGTCGGTATCTCTATACCTAGTTCAATCTCGTTACCGACAAGTCTCTTTACTCGTTCCGTAAACATCACTTTTGTAACTAACTCCTTAGTCTTGCTTGCAAGCTTATGATTGTTATTACCGAGAGGGCCCAAAGATACCTCTCCGAAACTCGGAGTGACAAATCCTAATCTTGATCTATGCCAACTCAACAAACACCTTCGGAGATACCTGTAGAGCATCTTTATGATCACCCAGTTACGTTGTGACGTTTGATAGCACACAAGGTATTCCTCTGGTATCCGGGAGTTGCATAATCTCATAGACGAAGGAATAAGTATTTGACATGAAGAAAGCAATAGCAATAACTGAACGATCATTATGCTAAGCTAACGGGTTGAGTCTTGTCATCACATCATTCTCCTAATGATGTGATCCCGTTATCAAATGACAACACATGTCCATGGTTAGGAAACCTTAACCATCTTTGATCAACGAGCTAGTCTAGTAGAGGCTTACTAGGGACATGGTGTTTGCTTATGTATTCACACATGTATTTAAGTTTCCGATCATACAATTTCTAGCATGTAATAACCTTTATCATGAATAAGGAAATATAAAATAACAACTTTATTATGCCTCTAGGCCTAATTTCCTTTAGTCTCCCACTTGCACTAGATTTAATAATCTAGTTCACATCGCCAGTGATAACATCCATAGTTCACATCATCATGTGACCAATCACCAAAGAGTTTACTAGAGTCAATAATCTAGTTCACATCGCCATGTGATTTATACCCAAAGAGTACTAAGGTGTGATCATGTTTTGCTTGTGTGAAGTTTAGTCAACGGGTCTGCCACATTCAGATCCGATGTATTTTGCAAATGTCTACAATGCTCGCATGGAGCTACTCTAGCCGATTGCTCCCACTTTCTATATGTATCCAGATTGAGAATCAGAGTCATCCGGATCGGTGTTAAAGCTTGTATCGACGTAACCCTTTCGGCGAACTCTTTATCACCTCCATAACGAGAACATTTGCTTAGTCCTCTAGGTACCTAAGGATAATTTTGACCGTTGTCCAGTGATCTACTCCTGGATCACTATGTACACCCTTGCAAACTTATGGCAAGGTACACAATAGTCTGGTACACAGCATGGCATATTTTATAGAACCAATGGCTGAGGCATAGGGAAGACTTTCATCTTTCTATATCTGCCTGGTCGAGATTTGAGTCTTACTCAACTTCATACCTTACGATACAGGCAAGAACTCCTTCTTTGACTGACCCATTTTGACTCCTTCAAAATCTTGTCAAGGTATGTACTCATTGAAAGTCTTATCAAGCGTCTCGATCTATCCCTATAATCTTAATGCTCAATACGAAAGTAGCTTCACCGAGGTATTTCATTGAAAAATTCTATTCAAGTATCCTTTTATGCTATCCAGAAATTCTATATCATTTCCAATCAGCAATATGTCATCCACATATAATATCAGAAATGCATAGAGCTCCCACTCACTTTCTTGTAAATACAGGCTCACGTAAGTCTGTTAAAAACCATATTTTGATCACCTCATCAAAGCGTATTTCCAACTCCGAGATGCTTGCATCAGTCCATAAGATGGATCACTGGAGCTTTCAAAAAGGTGAGTGGGAGAATAGTGCAACTCGACGAGATAACAGTATCTTCGTCACAATCAAAGGAAAGAGACCTTGGAAGTGATTCCAGACTTTCCTACTGTGACGATACGGAAGCCTCTACATGAGATGTATGGACTTCAGTCGAACTTGCAGCTAAACCACGTAGGAAAAACCCGTGCAAACCTCTCAGGTGCGCATCGAGATATTGTTGTTAGACAACAGTATACCTACGATACACAAGGAAGCGTTGATGGGCCCTGACTCAGAATTGGCTAAATGTCAATACAATCCGAGATAGTTTCCATATAAATGTTTCAAGATTAAAATTTTGATTCACCTTTCGGAAGACTTAGAGTCTAACGAGTATATGTGGAACTAAAAACTGATACGGATAAAAATGTTTTTATCCATAAAGCTCGACTTGTTGAAATAACAAGTTCAAGGAGTTGACTACGATGAGTTTGTTTCCACGTAGCGATGCTTAAGTCGGTTCGGGTTGAACTAGCAATTAATCATATTTCAGTCATGAGTTATGAAACATGGATGACAATAGGATTTCCATATGATGGAAATGAAACCAAGGACTTGCATGTGTAACAGTCCAAGGTATTTTGTCTTCAGAGGATGCTAGTGAGTGTGCAAACTTTAGAGTTCCAGCGATGGACAGAAGAGAGCAAAATGGAGTTGGAATCTTCGTGTTTTGATGAAATGGTCAAAAGGGTTTTGACTTCATCAATGGGTAACGAAGATGCTTGTGATTCAAGAAATAAGTGGGAGCATAATAATATTTCTAAAAACGTTGTGTGCTTGACACATTGTTAATTGGAAATAAATTTCTTGACATGAATTAGGACTTCATTTGAAAATAGTTTTTCGATGAAGTGCTTGGGCTAAATAGCCTTTATATTAGGCATGATGATCTATGGAGATAGATTTACCTAATGGGGGCTGAGCAAAGATACATATTGACAAAATGCTAAAACCTTTTGCATTAAAAACGTTAAGGAGTGATTCTTGCCAAAGTCACATGAAAGAGTTTTTGCAAGACTCGGTGTCCCAAAACACGGATGAGCAAAATACATGATGAAATATCATTCGTGTGGGTATAGGGGTCAATATGGGTGTCCACGGCTCCGATGTTGATCATTGATCGAAGGGGTTCCGGGTCATGTCTATACTTCACCGAACCTATAGGGTCACACGCTTAAGGGTCATCTATCGTCTGAATACTAGACAGGAATCTGAGAGAGAGTCATCGGAAAAGTTTCGGAGACAACGGAAGACTTCCGAGAGAGAACACCGAAAGAGTTTCGGTAAAACCGAAAATTTGTTTCGAATATACTATTAGGTCAAAATGGTTTCGCCACATGCCTGGAAATTCTCAGAGGGTGCTAGAATTGGTCTGGGAACTTCTGGATTTGCCGAGAAAAAACCCGGAAATGTTCCGGAGCTGCCGGAACCGCTGTTGTTGCTTTTCGCTGATGAAAATCACTAATCCGGAATTGTTTCGAATGCGTCCAGAATTATTTTAGTGGGTACTGGAATATTCTAAGACCTACAGAGATATTTTCGATTAAAAGGGCCGGTAAAATGTTTTTCATGAATAGTGAAAACACTATTTGAATAGTGGAAACACTATATGTATATAGTGGAAACACTATATGTATATAGTGGAAACACTATTGTAAATAGTGTAAGCACTATTGTAAATAGTGGAAATACTATTAGGGGATGATGCAGGCTTGGTGGATGCAGGCAACACTATTTGGAGGCTTTCCCTTTATGCCCTTGTGGTGTGTCCACCTCATGGGCATTGGTAATTCCACCCCTTGCCTTGGCCTATATAAGGACGTGGAGAGGAGCTCTTCATCCTCACTCTTTCTCACATACACAGCCATCTGATGTTATCTGGTCTTCTTCTCCCTCCCACGAAAAGAGTTTCGTAGAGCTGAAAGGCTGTCTGGGTTCCAGTGGGAACTAGTTCTGACGGCGAAGCCCTACCGGATAGATGACACCGTATGTGTGCAACCCCGTAGAGAGGTCGTAGTTTTGATCTTTGGGCCCAAGGGGCTGTTTTGAGAGTGCCTCCCGAAGGGTTGTCCAAGTGACGGTCCGAGTTCTGTGAGTCCTCCCGAAGGCTGTCCCGACACCGTCCGGGGACTGTTCGACTCGCCCGGAGGGCTGTCCGAGGGGCAGATGAGGAGTACATCCTCGCGGTTGGGAGGTTGTAAATCTAGCTACGGGGATCTGCACCGCCGTCGTCATCGCCTCTACTTCCGCTGCGCTACGAGTCGGTAACGGAAAAGATCAAACCTTCATGCAGTCTCCATAGTGGTCCTGGGCTGGTGCGTAGGTCAGAAAATTTTTGTTTTCTGCTGCTTTACCCTACAGTGGCATCATGAGCCGTCTATGCGTAGATGCAGGTTGCGATCTAGAATACATGGAGATGTATGGGTGTTGCACAATATAGTTTAGGTAGTAGATGAGTTCTATTACTGAAAATTATTTGTGCGGGTAGCAGATGATCTGTTACCCATATTCTTGTTGCTTCCCTGGAATTTGCATATTTTCTATCTTGATAACAGCATGGTGGAGTTTCAACTGTTCTGGCAATCCGCGATCCTGATTGATCACGAAGTGCTAACAGTTCATTGAATCCCACCTAATTAAAAAGAAAGATGAATTTCACAGACGAAAGGGCAATGCAGATATGATCTGCACGGGGGTCATGCGTATGACGAAGTATTAGGGCTCGAGATTTTATTATCTCGTGTTCCATACACCCCGCGAACTTAATCTAGCGACTTGAATTATCATACTTGATGATATACTTTGGTAGCTTCGGTTTGTTTTGAAACCTTAGAAGCCACGTAAAACAAGTTTTTGCAAGAACCGATTAGAGGCGTCTAACTTGTTTTTCAGGAGGGTTGCATGTGCATGTGATGTGGTATAGCAGTGCTCATAATAATTTGATTATGTATGAGATGACTATATGATGTAAATTAATTAACATGACCTGCGTGTCAAGATTCGGCATGATGGCTGGAGCCATATGATTGCACTTTAAATGACATGCGTGTCAACCTTGTGTAATACCCTTATTTTATTAGCTATAGAGATAGCAATATTATCTGGTGCATCGATAAGGTGGTGGCAATCTTCGCGAAGGTGAACACCGACGCGAATGCCGGAGACGAAGAAATGAAAGACTTCTCCGTTAGAAAGGGCTATACCATATCATGCTATTATGAATTGCCAGAGATGTTTATCCCTTATGATGCACCCTTCTTGATTGCACGGTAGTAGCTTTTTATTAGGGTGTGATCTCTCACAAAAATATCAAGTAGTTAGTGTTCTCCCAAGTGTAGCACCGTCACGCACCTAACTTTTCGGGGTATCACAGGATCTCCCTGGGTACGAACGATTAGGATGTGTGAGGCGTGAGTTGAGACCTCGTAGCAAGATCACTTGGTTGTCTTGACGTTCTGAAAGGATCTCCCTAAGCTCGAAACACGCACATCGAAAGATGAACAAGAGTCACATAGAGATGTGATCAGCAAGTTTGCCTACCGATTGAAGTTCGCGCCATAAGTGTTCATCTCGTTCAATGGCTTGAATGGAAATGCGGGTCTTGAATCGCTCACAATCATTATGAAGATATTGATTTGAGTGGGAGCGCACTTTAGAATTATCTTGTTTAATTCTCAGTGCAATTAATTGTGAACACTGTATAAGTGTTATATGCATAATAGTTTAGAATAATGGCTCGTGTTTCCACCTTCCCTGTTAAAATGAATAGCTGTTAAATATCTGGTTAAACTTTACGGTTGGTAAGTAATGTGAGATTATCCTCAAGAGTGCCGAGAAGGACTTTGTCCTATCGCATACTTTTGGTATCTCCCACTAATGCTATGGATCATGTGACTCTCGCCTCCGATCCAAAAGCTAGAATTCCGTTTCGTCAAGTGCAATATGTTTGCTTCCATGAGACCCGAACTTCGAAAGTTTGGATAGTTATGTGATATTCATGGAATCTGAAAATCATTTTCAGAGACAGACAAAGGCTATAAGATATGAGATATCCAAAGCAATGTTTGTTTGCAAACTATAAGTAAAGGAGTTTACTATGCATAGTCTGATAAGAGAGGGATCCAGAAGAACGCCTATCATATGATGAAAGGTGAATAAAACAACAACTTAAAGAGAAAGGAAGTGTCCGAAGGGTGTTGTGAAACTTTCATGCCTAGGAAGTCCGGGGCTAACACCACTCTTAAGTTGGGTGCTCTTTATGAGAGTAGGAGAAATACTGAAAGTTAAACTATTAGAAGTATAATGGCAGAAAGAAAGAAGCTGGAATATCCAGCTCATGTATGAATGGCATACAAGTTTTTGATATATAGAAGGCTGGTCAAAGATATAGTTCTTGGGAATATGATTAAATTATTAATCACTGATTCTTGGGTATTGTGAGTTAATCACAAAGATACCCGCTCGACTGCATTTTGTTGCAACTCGATGTAAGAACTACTATGGCCTGAAAGACTAACAAGGAATAGGTTTAGGTATACACAGGGAACATAGTAAATGTTACATACCTTCCATCGTGTATTACCGTCTGTATTTATTTTCATAATTCATTAGAGTTTATAAAACTCTAGCCCATTGCATAGGTATCTTACAAGAAGGTTGTTCATAAGAGAACTTTTGATGTTCGGAGCTATCAATAACAAAGGGCCATACTTTCATTATGAATGAGATGTATGTTATAATATTGATAATATACATTACCTCTGGGTTTACTTTAATAATTCATTTTAGAGTTTCATACACTCTACCCATTGCACAATTTGTTTGTTGCAAAAGAGTTGTTCATAAAACAACAATGTTGTTCGTATTATGAATAACATGAAGGGCCATGCTTCCATCCAAGATGGGACGTATGTTATGAAATTGATGATAATATGATACATCCATAACACTGACGCTAAATGTCGCAAGACTAAAGAATACCACACAAGTGTGCACTGCATTTGGTCACATTGGAGAAACCCGCATGGATAAATTCCATTTGATGGATTTTGAAGTTGTTTGATTTGAATCATCTGACACTTGCAACTTTCCTCCGAAAAATGAAGTGACTGAAATACCGTTCACAGGCCATAAGGAACGAGCAAAGAACTTATTGGTGATCATACCATTTTGATGTATGCAGTCCGATAAATGTTGTTGCAAACAGTGGATTTGTCTACATTCAAAAATGACTCAAGTAGATATATGGATATTTACTTGATGAGACGTAAGTCTGGATCTTTTGAAATCATTCAAAGGTTTTCAAAAATGAAGTAGAAGTTATTGTAACAAGAAATCATGTTTCTCAATTCGATTGCAGAAAGGAATATTTGAGTTACAAGTTTAGCGAATGTCTGATGAGTTGTGAAAGGGGTTTCATAACTTGCACCTCCTGGAACACCACTACAGTGGAAAGTCCGTGAAGATGTAATCAAACCATTCATGACATGGTAAGATCAAAGATGACATAAATAAATTTGCCATTATCCCTTTTAAAGTGATGCTTTAGAGATTGCGGCTTTTACAATGAAAGATCTCCATCGGGTCTGTTGAAATGACGCCATGGTATGGTACGCCCAACCATGTTATATCTTTTCTTAAACATTTGGAATATGGGGCTTGTGTAAAAGGTTACAAACCTATTCCAAATCAGACAAGTGCTACTTTGTAGGTTATCCCAAAATGTTGGGTATTCCTCCCTCACTATACCGAGGCAAATAGGTTTGCCACAAAGAACGATATGTTTTTTGAAGAAAATGGTTCTTTCAAAAGATGATGTGGAGAATAGTGCAACTCGACGAGATAAACAGTATCTTCGTCATCAGATCAAAGGAAAGAGACCTTGGAAGTGATTCCAGAGTTTCCTACTGCGACTGATACGGAAGCCGAAGATGGTAAAAAAGGACTGGAGGGTGGGAGAGTGAGTTAATTTGAGCTGTGTGAGGTACTGTGGAGTTGGGAGACGTGTTGGTAGGGGGGACAAAAGGGTCTGTAAATTGGGAACAAATCTAGGTATGGGCAATGGGGGAATGTATTAAGAATTGCGAGCATGATGGTGTAGTTTGATGGTGGAGATTAGTGCGAAGGGTGAAAAGTAGGGGGGGAGGGATAGGGGTATAAAAAGAGGGTACGTTAAGGTAAGATTAAGAGAACGAGCGGGAGATTACGTTGGTGTGGTGTTATGAGGCAATGGTGATGGAGTTGTTTATTGTGTATGTGAGTGAAAAGGGAGTGAGGGAGGTAGGCCGACGAGGAAAAATGGGCAGTAAGTGGACGCGAATTTCGTACGGTATTCGGCTGGCGATTAGAGTGAGGGGGAGCTCTACTGATATGTATGGACTTCAGTCAAACTTGCAGCTGAACCACATAGGAAAAACCCGTGCACACCTCTCAGTGGCATCCGAGATATTGTTGTTAGACAACAGTATACTACTTACAACAAGGAAGCTTGATGGTGGCCCTGACTCCGAATTGGCTAAATGCCAATACAATCCGAGCTATTTCATATAAATGTTTCAAGATTAAAATCTTATTCACCTTTCGGACAGATAGATCTAACGAGTGTATTTTGTGGACTAAAAACTGGGATACGGATAAAAATGTTTTATCGCATAAAGCTCGACTGTTGAAATCCATCAACGAGGGGGAGAGTGTGTCTACGTACCCTCGTAGACCGTAAGCGGAAGCGTTTAACAACACGGTTGAGGTAGTTGAACTTTCTTCGCGATCCAACCGATCGAGTACCGAACGTATGGCACCTCCGCGTTCAGCACACGTTCAACTCGATGATGTCCTCCGCCTTCTTGATCCAGCAAGACAGCGAGGTAGTGGATGAGTTCTGATAGCACGACGGCGTGGTGATGGTGATGGTGAAGTGATCTCCGCAGGGCTTCGCCTAAGCACTACGAAAATATGACCGGGGGTGTAAATGGTGGAGGGGGGCGCCGCACACGGCTAGGCAATCGTCTGTTGTGTGCTAGGCGCCCCCCTCCCACATATATATAGGTGGGAGGGAGGGAGGAGCAGCCAAAGGAGGCGCCCAAGTAGGAGGAATCCTACTTGGAGTCCCTCCCAAGCCGCGCCCCCCTTTCCTTATTTGGAGCGCGGGGAAAGTCAGGGTAGGGTGGCGCCCCCCCCCCCCCCTTTCCTTTCTCCCATGAGAGGGAAAGGCACGAGGGGCTAGCCCTCCCCCTTTTCCTTCCCTAGGGCTGGAAAAACTAGGGAGGAGGTGCACCAGCCCCTTTGTGGGCTGGTCTGTCCCCTGCTTTGGCCCATAAGGCCCATAACTTGTCGGGGGCTGCCCGGAACCCCTTCCTGTGACCCGATTCCTTCCCGGTACGTCCCGAACACTTTCGGTGTCCAAATACCATCGTCCTATATATCAATCCTTACCTCTCGACCATTTCGGGACTCCTCGTCATGT